>CAVLJG010000008.1:52562679-53100843 GCA_963669975.1 Acanthoscelides obtectus
TTAGACTACCAGAACCGATTATAAGAAAAATGCTTGTATAACATTAAAATATAGATCAAAATTGCTTTTACTGGGCCATTGTAAGCGCTCTTCGGACTCCTAGCAAAAAAGACATGCAGAACTAACCTCCTCATATCCACACTTTACTGACGTTTTACAAACAGAAAATTTAGATAGTCCTATGCTGCTAACAAAAATTTCAAAATTTGAAAAGATGAATAACATTTCAGTCAATGTTTACGCTTTAGAATTGATCGAAACAGAAAAAAAAATCATTTTACATAGTAGTACCAGCAAGATTAACGGAAAATAAACGGGATACGCATGTTAATTTACTTTAGCTCAAAATAAATATATCCGCGTTTAAATGATTATGATGCCCCTCCACCACTAGCGAATGAAGATAATGATTCAATCGATGAAATTAAATATCACTATTGTTGGATTAAAAATCTTTCGCGTCTTATTAGTAGCCAGTTAAATAAACATCGTGAGAAAAAATTTATTTGCGATAGATGTCTGAACTATTTCCATCAGCAAATAAATTAGTTGAACATGAAAAACTGTGTTCTAAATTTAATAAATATAAAATTAACCTTCCTAAAGAGAGCTGCGTTGAATTTAAAAACTTTACATACCAACAAAATACTCCTTTTGTTGTTTATGCAGATTTGAATGTCAATTAGAAAATCATAAAGAAAGTAGCGTCGTAAATTTAACTAAAACCATAAAATATCAAAAACACGTTCCGTATAGTGCTGGTTTCTATGTAAAATGCAGCTATGATGATAGCCTTTCTTATTTCGAGAGCTATCGAGGTGCAGATTGTATGGATTGGTTTGCAAATCGTATGGCTGGTGTTGCGCAATTTGTAAACTCAAAAATAAAAACAAGCGTACCTATGATTGAAAAATTAGACACATGTAAGGCAACATCATGTCATATTTGCGGTAAGAGATTTTCAAAAACAAAAAAAGACATAATCGTTAGAGATCACAACCATTTCAGTGGAGAGTTCAGAGGTTACGCACACCAAGCATGCAATCTGAACTTTAGAAAATTGTTTGTTGTGCCGGTTATATTCCATAATTTAAGTGGGTACGATAGTCACTTTATGATTTCGAATTTATGTAAAAAAGGTCGCTTAAGTCTACTTCCCATCAACAAAGATAAATACATCTCCTTTACGCTGCACTCAGATGAAAATAACATTAAATTGCGGTTTATAGACTCTTTTCGATTTATGGGGGCGTCTCTTGATGAATTAGCTTCAATTTTAGCAGAATCAGAAAAGAAAATTTTACAAAGGGAATTTCAAATTTAGATGAAGATAAATTCAAATTATTAACACAGAAAGGAGTTTTCTGTTACGATTACATTGATTCGTTGAAAAAATTAAATGAAACGACTTTGCCCCCAATTGAAAAATTTTACAATAAATTAAACGATGAAAGTGTAAGTGACGAGAAGTATGCTCATGCGCAATCTGTTTGGCAACAGTTTAACATTAAAACATTAGGAGAGTATTCTGATATATATTTAAAAACAGATATTCTGCTTCTTGCCGACGTTTTTGAGCAATTGCGTAAAAAATGTTTCTCCACCTATGGTCTGGATCCTGCGTGGTACTATACAATGCCCGGATATACGTGGGACTGTATGCTCAAATACACTGGGCGTAAGTTAGAACTACTAAAGGATCTAGATATGGTGATGTTTTACGAAAATGCTATAAGAGGTGGAATTTCGGTGTGTAGCAACCGATTTTCGGAGGCCAACAATAAATATATGCCCGAATATGATCCTGAAAAGCCGTCCAAGTACCTTATGTACCTGGATGTGAATAGCTTATATGGGAATGCTATGCAGCAACCCTTACCCTACGGAGGGTTTCAAATGGGTAGATGATGTAACATCGTTGATGTGATGTCAATACCCGACGACTCTGACGTAGGGTACGTGCTACAAGTCGATCTATCGTACCCACAAGAACTGCACGATAAACACAAAGATTTTCCGTTTGCGGCAGAACGTAGCGTACCACCCAGCGACGGCGGGGTAAAATTGCCGAAATTAATGGCAACACTTACGGATAAAAAAGAGTACACGGTTCACTATAAAAATTTAAAACAAATGCTAGCTAATGGGTTAAAGTTAACGAAAATCCATAAAATTTTACAATTTAAACAAGCAGCCTGGCTGAAACCCTACATCGAGTTGAATACTCGATGTAGAGCTGCAGCCCGGAATGATTTCGAAAAAATCTTTTTAAATTAATGAATAATGCAGTATTCGGTAAGACCATGGAAAATATACGTAAGCACCGCGTATGTAAAATCGTTAAATCTTGGGGTGGTCGCTATGGGGCAGCAAACTTGATTTCGAGTTTTCGGTTCCACAGTCGCACAATTTTAGAGGAAAATCTGGTGGTTATCGAATTGAACAAGGCTGAAATAACGTTTAACAAACCTCTGTATGTAGGGCAGGCAATTCTAGACCTATCGAAACTAGTCATGTATGATTTTCATTACACCTATATGCTACCAAAAATGGGTGCAGAAAGGTGTAAGCTCATGTACATGGACACAGACAGTTTTATCTACGAATTGCAATGTGAGGATGCATATGAGGAGATCATTAAAGCTGATTCCAGTAAATTTGATACTTCGGATTATCCTGAAAATAACATATATAAAATACTGCGTAAGAACAAAAAGGTGCCGGGTCTAATGAAAGATGAAAATAACGGTAAAATTATGACACATTTTGTTGGACTTCGAAGCAAAATGTATAGTTACAAGGTGCAGGGTGGGAAGGTGGTTAAAAAATCTAAAGGGGTTAAGTACAATGTTGTTAAAAATAAAATTGCATTTGAGGATTATGTTGAATGTTTGAAAGAATTTAAGGAAAAAACAGCTACACAACGCTGTATCAGGTCGTATGCACACAACGTATATTCTGTTGAACAGTCAAAAATTAGTTTAAGTCCGTATGACGACAAACGTTATTTAATTCCGAACAGTTTTGACACACTTCCGTGGGGGCATTACAGTATCTTATAATAGCGTTTTTTTTTGTTATAGATGAATGCCCCAACATTATCAGAGTTAGCTGTTAGAAAAATTTGCGAATCAATAACATCATCAGCAGTAGAATTCATGGAGCAGTCTCCACTACCATGGAAATTAACTACGGAAATTGTGAAACAATTTCCTTTATATAAATGGCACGCTATGATTAAAGAAGCCAAAAATGATCTTGATTCTTCATATACAGGAATTAACTTTATTAGATGTCACAAAGAAATAGATCCAAATTTAATTCACACTATATTAGGAAAATCAGATTGGGGTTATGTTTTTGAAGATTATTCTAGTTACTGTCTATGGACAAGTGGATATTGGCTGGACCAATATTACCTACACGTATGTAAAAATTGTTTATCTAAATTTAAAGAAATACATAAAACTTTAAATAAACGTTTATTTGCCTGCTATGACCATTCTCACGAGGTTCACGATGCACATGACATTATTTTGAACGTATACCAAAAAAAGTATAATTGGTGTCACAGCTGCTTTAAAAGCGTAGTGTTTGAACTAAAAGACCAGGAATCTTGCAGAGATGCCTTACATGATAGGTCTAGAAATAACATCCGAATCCGATTTGATGAATCTGATGTAGACAGCGATATTGAGTTTTAAAAAAACATCACAGCAAACAAATTACAAAAAAATATATAAAAAGCGTTCATCCGTCCTCCAGTTTCTCTCTATCTATTGTACTAACATTTATATATATATTTTTTTTCAAACATGTATGTAGTACTAACATTTATATATATATATATATTTTTTTCAAACATGTATGTAATTAGATTTAATAAATGAATATTTATAAAAAAATGTTTTATTGATTTCGTTAGATTTTTCTAGTAAGAAGAGTTCACAACAACAAGATGTCCTGATAGCTTGAGTCGTCAGAGGTGTGCAACATCAGAAGCAATGTTAGTGCGTGGTTGGAGTTCAAAACTTAGCGTGTTCAAAAACAAAAAAAAAAACACGCACACACATAATACTAACATTACTTCTGATGTTGTGGCGCGGTTCTTCGGGCTATCAAGACATCTTTTTGGTATTTTTGAACAAAGTGTGCACGTCACGTGCGTCACGTATCACGTCACGTGCGTCACGTATCACGTCACGTGCGTCACGTATCACGTCACGTGCGTCACGTGTCACGTCACGTGCGTCACGTGTCACGTCACGTACGTCACGTGTCACGTCACGTCACGTGTCACGTTACGTGACGTATATCATAATGAAACGACAGATATGCATTTTTACAAAAACTTTATTAAAATCGTTCAAGATCATTAGCGATCCTATGTCTATAGAAAAATATATGTTGTCCTAACGCTATATGTTGTAAAGTACAGCCTACGAGCTTAAATGTATACAATTTTTGAATAGCATCTGAAAACGTATAATTTTGATCATTAAAACTAGCTCGAACAATCTTAAGCGCATTATAATAATAGCTTGGAAATTCAACAGTTTCTAGCATAGACATATACGGTACTAAAAGTTCATTATTTGCTTCTAAAAGAGCGTTCACGTCCATTTCTGAGAGGTAGAAACTAATGTTGTGCTTGGTTATTTCGAGAATTTTCGTACTATCATAGATTAGTCGTCGAATTCTGCAATAGTCACCGCACTCGATTTCGACAGGATCATACTTGTCAGGAAGGTTCTTCTCCTCCTCCTGCTCCTCCGTCTCCTTCACCGTTACCACATTGAGCTGGGTGATTAATTGTTCCCACTCATAGGAACTGAAAGATAGTTTCAACCGTGATGAGTTCCACACAATTACAGCAGGAGTAAATGATCTCGCTGGGCTTAGACCGCATCCAATTTGGTATGATCCATTTGGAAACTGCGTGTACAGCAGATAATGGTCCTCGTTCTTGGCCGCTTCTTCGTACCTTTCCAGAATAGCATCCAGCTCACGGTCGTAGTTTACAGATGATTCGTGTGAGCTGCTGGTGGTGAGGTCAAACTCGCTGCAACTTGAACCACTAGCACTGGTATCCATTTTTTTTTTACTAGCTGCCTGACTGACTGACTGACTGACTGCAACCGACTGAGAACTCACTTTTAGCAGAAACCCCCCCACCCCGTACACCTAGACGATCGCATCATTGTCAATCCAACTATTATGTTTTGCATCAAGGCCAAGCCATTTGACGTACATTTTTTTACCTTTACGACGTAAAACTTTTTCAACTAAATAAACATCTGGATTGGCTGTTTTCTGTAATTCTTCGTCATAAAAGGCTCCTTTGATCGGTGCACCTTGCATATCTTCGAGCATGTACGTTGCAGGGTTGGTAATATTAATTTTAGTAACTTTAAATAATTCCGTTGTCCAGCTTGGAACGTATCCCTTGTCGAATAGCATTTTGGTTTTGCTGATGCGTACAATGTCACCAACTTTAAACTTACGCGGGCCCGCGATTTTTAAATGAGTATATTTTCGATTTAAGATACATTTTTCGTTGGATTTATTAATTTGTGATGGTTTACATCCGATGGTTTGATGACGTGTTCCATTGTATTCATTGGTAATGCTTTGTAATATATCAATCCATTTATACGATCCCATTAAGCTAAAGTATTTGTAAAGTTTATTTTTCAACGTCCTTATGGCTCTTTCAGCAATGGCCGCTTTCTTGATGCTATATGTACTATAATGATTAATATCATGCTTCTTCATTAAAGTTTGAAATTTACTATTGTAAAATTCTTTACCTTGATCAGATTGTAGATTTTTCGGCGTACGTTCCGTATGTGCGAGGATATCCGAAAACGCACGAGTTATCTCCTCACCCGTCTTTGTCTTTAACGGTCTAGTCCACATAAACTTGGAAAAAGAATCGATTACGACGAGAATTAATTTGAAATTTTTATTTTGATGAGCATAAGGTCGCATTTCAGCCAAGTCCGTCTGCCATAAATCGTCTAAGCCTTTAATGATGGTACGTCGTCTTAGATAATTTTTTCGAGCAGGCTTGTGCAGCTCGTTAACTAGTTGTAGCTTCTCCTTGGCGTACGTCATCATGTTTTAACGCTTTAAATTGTTGTTCCATCGGCTTTATACGCTTAGCAAGATCGAATGTTTTCAATGATATATATGATGTGCGTCCTTGCAAAAGTTGTAATTCAGAGGATAAATCAATGATATTTTTCCGTATTGGAGTCAAATCGGTATGAGACTTAATTGTAGCCAACTCCTGTTCTATTCTTGTTGTTATATTTGCAATAGAGTCATCTACATATTTTTTTGTTGCCATATGTTTACCAGAAGTAGGCGGATTTCTCGAAATAAACTCTGTTATTTGATCTGTTTTTGCTGTTATTTTTTTTAAATCAATCACTGAAGTATCTACGTATTTTTTAGTTGCCGCATCTGAATTATCTGTGGGATCTTTTATATTACACAACTTTACGTTCTTGAAGTCAACATTTCCATCAGAAGTATGGGGTAGTGTTAACTTTGGCGGTGTACGCATATACGGAAGTGTCTTTTGTTTATCAAAGCGACGTCCGAATTTATCAAGACTCATCGTGTAAATGAAAGACCAAGGAACTAGATTACTGTATTATATTAGCTTCTTTTAGCTCGTTGAGGATGGCTACTATTTCATTATCATGCGACGTATTGCCAGCTTCCTGAGATGCCATAAGGAGTTTAAGTCGATCGATTAATTCATTGGGATCATCCCAGTACACGTATTCGATTGGTTCCTCGTTGTATGTCAAGTAATCACCGATACCTTTTCCTGTTGGCGGTTTTGATGTTGATGATGTTGTTGTTGTTGTTGTTGTTGTTGTTGTTGAGGGAGTGGATCTTGTTAATGATCGACTAAGTGGACTACGTATTTTTGTAGATGTTGATCGTGTGACAATTGTACCTTTATTTTTCTGCACATCTTTAAAGAGAGGCTTAATAATGTGATTATATTTAAATCCTGTCGAACCTTTTAGGCGTCCAAGCGAATCTAAATGAACACCGGTACTTTGCAATAGATTTTTATAGGGTTGTAAATCTGCATCTGCATAGTTTGGGTCATTATAGAATAAAAGTTGATACAGCCCAGGTGTGCCACGAAACCATGTACCTGCTAAGTTTGTCCCCTCAGGTAATATCTGTATTTGGCCAGTCGCTCTATCAAATTTAATTCGGCGTTTACCTAACATCCAACCAATGTTGTCGGTATATATAGGTCCATAATTTTTATCAATTTTATCGTTTTGTGTCCAAAAATCTTGTAAATAATTATGGCTTATTGGGGGATATTGATCTAAGTATTCTTCTATTGCTTCTTGTGAAAAATCAGCAGGACGCATTTCTTCAGGTAGTGGTGGTGTTTCAGGTCTCGGCGGTATATTACCTTGTTCATCAGTTGAAGCCACGTCTTCTAAATTGAGATAGTTTGGGTTCTGTGTGAATACATCATCATCATCATCATCATCATCCTGTTTCAATTTTTCCTCTTTTTTAATAATAAATGAAGGATGCTGCTGAGTCTTAGCTATTTGCTTAAGAGGTTCAGATATTGGTTTGAAAAGTTTTCTAATAGATTCATCTTCTGCAGTTCGACCTAACTTTAAAGTAAGATACTTTTTACGTATAGCTCGAGCAAGTTCTGCGATCTTTCTTTTATGACTAGCAACGGCAACTTGGTCCTTTGACATCATGTTACTGAATGATGGCGTACATGATAAGCCTACAATTTTATGTACTTATCAAATCCTACTCTGTATCGACCATAATTAAGAGGAAAGTCTTTAACAATAACTAACGTACCGTACTTTTCTGCCCAACATTCCGAACACATCTTTTTGAATTCATCAAAAGTAACATCTGGAGATACATGCTCATCAAATATATGTTTTAGATTAATTTCATCCTGCTTAAATAGTACTATAATGTTACAGTTGTCTCGTATGAGCTGTTTTGGAATTTTAGAGTATGTTTGGCAGAGATATGCAGCATCGATATCTTTATGACGACACATGGAGTAATACTCTCGAATTTTCTGCTGACCGTCACACGACACGTCGTCAAATATAAATATAGAGCTATTTTTAGCCTTACTTGGACTTATAATTTCCTCGTTATCCTTAAATGGGAAATAGCCAACACCCTTAGCAGCGGAAATCACTTCTTGAAGCAGTTGATACTTTTGTTGATACAACGATTTTGAATAAACGTAAACATTTTTAAACTTAGCACCGTTTGGATGGAAAAGCAGCGCCAGCATTACGTTCGTTTTTCCACATCCGCTTGGTCCGCAGATGATAGCGCGAAACGAATTCGGTAACAATTTACCATGTTTACTATGTTGAGTTTTTGCTGTAAAATCCAAGTTATCAATGGGTAATGACTGCTCTTGTTGAACAACCTTCATCGTGTGGCGTTCGAATAAGGAATGTGTAAAAGTATATATGTAGATATTGCTAACGCATCATCAACAGTTCTCATGTTAACGTACAAGGGTGAAGGTGTTGTAAACTCTCTGATAAATAATCTTCCGATAGAACTCCACGTACCTTCGTATCAGTTCCTGGGACGTAAGTGTGCGACAGATTAGGATATTTTTTTTTTCATTCTCACACATGTACATATATGTATATTTTCAGCGGGGACTAAATTAAAGAAGAGGTTAGCACGAGGAGATCCTGGAAAGAACCCATTGGATCGTGCTGCAAGAGACCACGATATTGCATACGCCTTATACAAAAATTTGAAAGACAGGCACAAAGCTGATTGGATTCTTGAGAACCGAGCCTGGGAACGTGTAAAAGCACCTGACGCTTCACTAGGAGAAAAGACTGCAGCTTGGCTAACAACTACCGCAATGAAAGTTAAGCGAAAATTGGGTATGGGGCAGAAGAAATCATCTTTTCGACGAGGTGTTCTCACGAAAATCACAAAGTCCTTGAAGAAAAATGCTCCCACCACCACGACATTAAAAAAGTCTGCATTGGTTGCTCTTAAAGCGGCAAGATTAGCGGTGAAGAGTGCAGGTGGAAAACATAAAGTTCGACTACCGAGAATAATTCCGATCGAAGGAAAATCTGGGGGATTCCTACCCTTGATCCCCCTTTTCGCCGGATTAAGTGCCTTGGGGGCGCTCGTAGGGGGAGCTGCAGGTGTGGCCAAAACGGTCGTTGATGCCAAGAATGCACAAAAGAAATTGGAGGAAGACCATCGCCATAACAAAGCTATGGAGTCTTTGGGCAAAGGATTGTATTTGAGAAAAAATGCTAAAGGTGGTTATGGGTTGTACCTCAAAAAAAAAACTCAAAAAAACTAAACATCAAGCTACCCAAGAAAGCGCTTTATGATTATGAAATAAAGCAATATGCGAAGCTCTTGAACATACCTCATTTCCGAGGTGTCTTCATGCGTGACACTTTACCACGAGACGGTCCACGTAAAAGAGAATGCGCCGTCGTGAACTTAGATATTTCACAAAACAACGGAACTCATTGGGTAGCTTATAAAAAGATAAACAACAACGTTGAGTATTTCGATTCATTTGGTAACCTGAAGCCTCCACAGGAACTTGTTCGATATCTGAAAAACGCTAAAATTTTCTACAACAACGATCCTTACCAAACTTATAATCAAGTTAATTGCGGACAATTGTGTTTGAAATTTCTAAACAATAACAACAACAACAACGATGGATAATAAAACATTATCGGAATTTACATTAGAAGAGTTTGAGAAGAATATTCCGCCGCTGGAATATTTAATAAGCAATGTGAGACCTGCAGAATTATTGAGTATATGGCACAAACTGCCTGCAGAATACACATCCAATTTTGATCTTCAAATACGACTTCCATGCTATGTTCACTACAACAGACCTGATTGGACAACACATTGGGATGGACCGGCTACTGCTCAAGCAAATTGTTATTTCTGTAAATTATCCATTCGAAAATAAACAAAAAAAAAAAACTTGAATAAATGCTTAGTACACAGCTATATTTTTTCATTCATCATGTCGCAGTTGTTGAGAGTCAATAGCACTACTCATATATTTTCATTTCGTCCTTCAACACCGATAGTGTTGGATCCGAAAAAAGATTATGAATTGGCGCTTAGGTCTTTTACTTCATACAATTCCATACCGAATATTGAAAAAGGAGATAAATTTTATTATATCGACCGGATAGGTGGTGGTGGTGGTCAATTAAAAGTCATCGAGTTTCCGACAGGTTGTTATGAAATTACCGACATAGAAACATTTATACGAACGCAAATGAATCTTGAAAATGAAGTTGCTCCTCCGGATGATTATTTTTCTCTAAAACCTAACAATAATACACTGCAATGTGAAATCTTTAGCAAGTATTATAAAATAGTTTTTACAGAACCGAATAATCTTGGACATCTATTGGGATTCTCGAAAAAAGTTCTTAATCCTGGTCAAAAGCATTCTTCTGATTTACCTGTAAACATAATAAAAGTATCAACCATACACTTTGATGCTAACATTACGTCGGGAGCCTTTGACGGAGACACGCCTGCACACACGATCTACGAATTTGCTGTGACAGCCGATCCTGGATACGCTATAGTCGAAACACCTGTAAATTTACTATATCTACCTGTTATACCGAAACAAGAAATAACCAACATCACAGTGTTGGCTTTAGATCAAGACGGTCGTCCTGTAAACTTTCAAGGTGAAACTAGTACTCTTGTGTTGGAGTTGAGAGCGAAGCGCAGATGGGATTAGTGATTATAAGACATAGTGGTGCTTCCAAGGCAACTTCAGTATTACCCCAAGCACCTAAGCGACGACATCTACTACTAACTACATCAAATATCCTGTTTCTACGCTCACTTGGATATCATGTCAACAACAACAAGAATCATGTACAAAAAGAGAAAAACTGAGGAGGCAGCAGCAGCAGCATCACATACTTCTCCGATGTTTGATCTATATCGATCTCCAGCATTCGATGAATCTATTCGCAAGGCTGAGTATAGATCTTATACGCCGTTCATCAAGTCATTTAATTGTAATGATGTTGTGGAATTTAGCATCAATCAAGTAGATTCGTTCTTTGCAATGAACGCTTCCCTTCTATCTATCAAAGGAAAAGTTGAAATAACTGGAGGAGGAGGAGCAGGAGATGTATCTTTAGCTCCAAACTTTGGTGCCTTCCTATTTGACTCTTGCACTTACAGTGAATCCGCTAGAGAAGTTGAAACAGTACGTGATCCTGGTATTGTAAGTACTGTCCGAGCTTACGTATGTTACAGTGAGGAAGACTCAAATCATATGGCTATAGCTGGATGGAACTATCCTTCAACACCTATAATGGCGTCAACACATAACAAGTCTTTTAGCTTGCTAATGCCGCTTAAACATATTTTCAACATTTTCAATGATTATCCTATGATTACGTGTGGCAGACAAACTCTCAGATTTGTGAGAGCTAGAAACGATAACGATTGTATCATTATCAAGGAAAAAACTGGAACGACGACGACAGCGAAAATAACTATTGAAAGCATGGAACTGAAAATCAAACATATTTACCCGAGTGATGATGTGAAAGAACAACTTTTGAAAGCTATTCAAACTGATAAGCCGATACTTATACCGTTTAGAAAATGGGATCTGAATGAACTGCCTGCAATTACCGCAGATGCGAGAAGAGAAATATGGTCAGTTAAAACTAGCACCGCAATCGAAAGACCACGTTTCATTATAGTATGTTTCCAAACCGGTAAACGTGACGTCGCAACCTCAGACCCTACCCTGTTTGATCACGTGAATGCTGCTAGTATTCGAGTATCTTTAAATGGTGAATACTATCCCAACGAACGTATGCAATTGGACTTTGCAAACAATCACTTTACTGAAGCTCATTTCAACTATAGCGACTTTCAAACCAGCTATACAACTTCTTCTTCTCCTCTGAAGAGATGTCTTTTAGATTATACCGCTTTTAAAAATCGCGCTTTGTTTGTTATTGACTGTTCCAAACAAGAGGAAACCATGAAATCATCAACTGTTGATGTTAGATTGGATATCGAAGCCGATACTGGCTTTCCAACCAACACCAAGGCCTACTGCATCATTATACATGACTGCTTAATCGAGTACTTCCCCCTCACCGAAGTTATTAAAACCATCTCGTAAGCAACGAAGGACTCTCAGTTCCGCATCAGACATCATGAGGATCGCGTTTGTTGACATTCAAGGCTTTACAGTTGACGGATTATTCGTACCTAAAGAACTATGTATCGAAATTGGTTTCAAGAAAAGTCATTACATCTTTACACCTCCGCAACCTTTTTCTACATTAAATACTAAAGACAAGAAAACTGTCGCTTACTTGGAGAAGAATTTCCATGGGCTTAAATATTCTTCCGGCGACGTTAAATATTCCAAGTTAAATGAAATAATTAAAAATAAGGTGATATATGCGGCTGACTATGTCTACGTTCGTGGAGAACAGAAAGCAAACTTTTTACTCAAGAAATGTCACATTTTTGGTGTTTTTCCCAACATTATTGATGTTTGCAAGTATGATGGTACACCGTGTGCTACTGGAAACTTTGTTGCTGATTCCAATCCATGCCACACCAACGGACAATTTTCCTGTACCCAGAGAAATGTTGAACGTCTACGCCACTGGTTTTCAAATATCATATTACCTATGTAGTTTTTTCTATTTTCAATAAAATATTAAACGTATTATTGTAGTTTTATTGAAAATACCTCTGGTTTGCGAAATAATTGTCAGAATGTCTATACTATTTTCATTTTGAACGGTATCATCCTGTATAATAATAACAGTACATCGTATACAGGTTATGAGACATTCTGACCGACCGACCGACCGACCAGAGGAGCCCACCACGCTATTTAGGTCACGCCTTGCTATATACGATTTAACGATATACCGTCGGTCCATCGATCCGCTATTTTTCGATGCACCCCTGTATACACGTTGCCCCCCGTAATCCACGCCAACACCAGACAGGTGCGACATCGGCGCCATCTATGCGCGAGATGCCCAACCCATCAATGGCAGCTGTCCAATGACGCATAGATTCCGTTAGGTTTGTACACCGCCAAACAAATCTACGCCATTTATGCGCGAGATGCTCAACCCATCAATGACAGGTGTCCAATGACGTATGACAGATGACGTGTAACGCCATCTATGCGTGAGATGCCCAATGACGCATGACAGGTGTCCAATGACACACAGATTCCGTTTGGTTTGACAGCGCCATCTAGCGGCGGAATCCCCAACTCATGAATACAGATTCCGTCCAACAACCTGTCAATGGCGCGCGACGCCAGCGCCTCTGGTGGCGGATTTTGGAAGTTTTGAGACCGAATCCCCATAGACCATCTACTTCCCTGTCCTTCGTCAACAAAGCTCGCTCCCAGCACAAAGGTTACATTTTCACCGGGAGAGCTTTAAGCCCTGCTGAGACTATGGCCTCATCTAGACACGTTATGAAGAATGCGGTTGCCGAGATACTCATTAAAAGATCACAATGCGCCGCTTTGTTGTCGCAGCTTACCACCGACAATTGCGGCGTTGCATTTTGCATCAGCTCTCTCCTTGCCCGCATTGTCTCTCCGGTGTTTTTCTCTTCCTCCAGGCTTGCACTTGTTAAAATGTTTTGAGTCTCTTGTTATGCGACACGCACAAAAACTGAGCGGAATTATCACGGATATCTTTAAGGCAGGGACGCATTTAGGGGACTTGTACTTGTTATTATCAGGATTATTTTTAGCATGGTCGACAGTTGCATAAATCATGAGCTTCTGGAATACCTTGAACTTCGGGGGTTGATTAGTGATAGCTTATGTCAAACAACTGTGGAGTAAACTCATTCAGTCTTATGGTGAGGCTTTTGATGTTGCTCTTGATATCACGGAAGCTTTTGATCATCTGCGGAATACTGCTGACTTTTGCAAATTTTCCGTGCTGGATAGCTAACCTCCTCTCTGGCCGCAAGATTTCATTTGCAATTGATGGGTTCTCCTCCAACGTCACCGTGTTCCTCGGGGATCGGTCTTAACTCCGACATGTTTCTCTTAGATATCAGCGACCTCCTTTCCTGTATGATCAATTAGATCTTCAGCCAATCTCTGCCGGAGGGCTGGAAAAAACAAGACTAGCAGCTGCTGCATCTCTGAAGAGAGAACGGGTGGTTGTCACTGTTGGAGACACAACAATCTGGTACAGTTTCATGGTTCCAAGATGCAGAACTGTAACTGGACCAACAGGAGGCGCCCAAGCGCTCACCCGATTTCGATGGACAACTGAGTTCTACCAAATATCCGGTCATCCCAGCTGGTCGGACATATCACCGCAGACCTGATCTGGCACTACTACACATCTCGTCAATAGGGGCAGCTGCTGAGAAAAGGCTAGGCTGTTTGCTCAGGGCTAAGAAATAATTTTATAAGATAAGACCCAGTATCGCGGATTGCATGCTCGATGCTGTTCAGCGATCGATGACTCTTCTCTAACAGGCAGTTTTGGGATCATTTCGCACCGATTGGCTTGCAGCGATCTGGCTGTCTTCTATCGCTCTGTCAACGGAATTTGCTCCACAGATTTCTCCTCCATGATGACGCCGCGTGATGTGCCTTCCAGACAGACCCACCTAACTTCAGCCTTCTATCATGATCTTGTCGAGCTTCATATATCTAGAACTGACTGATTCGAGGAGGCCTTTCCCAGTTCTACTAACATTAGGCATCAAATGAACAATTCTTTAAGCTCCTCACTGCAGCCTGGGTGCCCTGGTATTTAGGCTTCACCTGCGCGGTTGCTTTAGTATAAAATATGCTGATAAAATTGAGTTGAGTTGGTACAACTTGCCTTGCGGTGTCCGGAACATACTAAATGTTCCTGTTCCTAGGAGGTGAGCCGGTGGTGGTGCTTTTCGAGTTTTATGTCTGTATTCCGTAAACCAGTGGCATTCCGCTATTATAAATGAGAAACTGGGGATGTTTGTTGCCAAATTGGCTGAACGCATCTGGATGAAATTTATTACAGAAGTAGATTATAGTTTGAAATAGTACATAGCATACTTTTTATCTCGGAAAGTAACTTTGAAATATCTATTTGTCGGGCTACAGCCCAAACGGCTTAACGGTATTTGATATGAGATGTTTAGATGGCATGTTTTCTAATTCAAACGCCTTCTGTATGCGAGTCACCTAGCATCACAACTTGGTCATACCAGCTAACCATAAAAATCTTGCCATAAACAATATAGATGCTGATTCGTGGTAGGTAGGATCTTTCGTTTTAAGTAACTTTCATATTTTGTCTTTTGATGAAAGTAATAGGAAGGTAAAGTAAAAGCAGTACAGTGATCCACCTTTAGTGTTTTTTAACGTTTTATATTTTCCATCTCGCCCATTGAACAGAAGAAATTGAAATCAAGAGGATGAACATCACAAAACAAGTAAAAGTAAAAAAAGGCTGGTCGATAACAGTTAAAAAGCGCTACAACTGCAGCACTTGAGACCATGCTGGACCCCCCATCGATATAATTCCTAATAATGGAGGAGGCGAGGATCAGTTTCATTTGCAGCCAAAGGGAATGTATGAAAATCTTGGACACAATGAAATAAGGAAAAGTGGGAGGCGACATTCTTCACGCAAGGAAAGACCACATAGCTCCCAGGTTTGTATTCAAAGGGAACTTCGAGACCAGAATGGGAGAACGCAAGATTCACAACCTGCAAGGCGAAATTACCCGGCACATAGACGCATCAAAAACTGAGCAGGGGACAGTTACAGGTATATATATATATACCTGTAGTATGCAGACTTATATATATATATATGTATATATATATGTATAGGCGTAGTATTCCACTTGGAAAATACAAGTCTGCATTTCAGGCAGAAGGGTATGCAGTCTTCCATCGAACAAGAGTGCAATAGTAAAAGGATCGCCTTATGTACTGACAGTTAGGCATTACTCGTAGCGTTAAGAAGCCCTAGGGTGACATTTGCACAACAAAGTCTTCTAACAAGACATATTCGCTTGAAAAAACACCTGCGATGGAGACCTCAACTACAGGCCTTACGTGCCTTATGTGAGTGCGAGGCGCTAGATCCAAAAACAGGTCAACGCTTCGGGAAACCAAAACCAGAACCCCGCGAGCTTAGATCAGTACCGGCAGGAAAAATGTATCGACTGGTAAAGAATACTAGACTGCTGGATTGGGTACTGTAAATTCAAGGAGCAAGGTACTATAAAGCCAAGAAGATTTTGGATGGCTCCCAGGAAGGGGAAAAACAAGAGGTTGAATTATTGACTACCACCTAACGAACGAATGGGAGCATTCACCGTCAAATACCCAGTAATCTTCGTTTAGAATGGCGCCCTCCAATTGTCCATCCAACTGCTTAAAATTCCGATGAAATTATACCAAGAAAAAATTAAACAGTGAGTGGTCCGCTGAGCAATCATTCCAGTGTGTTGTTAAAGAGGTGTCTATTATTTAAATTACTACCTACTTACTTTAAGTATTATCATTCTTTTGCAATACCGCTGCTATACGCTACCGTAATAGCGCAATACGAACAATAATTTATACACATAGCATCTAAAATAATTTGTAATTGGTAGTAGCTACTGACCCAAATTGTTCTATTCGGAAAATGCTACTGCAGCAGTGGAAGCAAAAAGATACCTACTGGTAGCGTTATTACGTATTGCCGCAAGATATAATGGTTTCATGTAAAGACAGGGCCGTCTCTGGTATACTATGTTCTTATCACAGTACGTCCGCTCTTATTAGCCTGGCAGAAACGTTCAACATACAACACTTCATCATCAGTACCCGTGCAGTTGGGCAGCCGCACCATATTCCAGCACTACACATGTACAGGGCGACTAAACTTGCTTAGCTGGAGTATTGCTCCGAGACACAAACTTTATCGTAAACGATTCAGAACTATCCTGCAATGCAATACATTATTAAAATATTCAGGATCATACATGGTGTGAGCTGAAAATGTTGGCTTTTCGTCTCTGTAACTACAACCAACCGCAAAAAGCGTTGTTTCGTGCTCTTATCAGTATCGTATAGTTCTAGACTTGGAGACAGACAAACTGAAAGCAACCAAGTATGGTCCGTTGAAAAATTCAGAATATTGTGCGCAAATATGTCAGAAATCTGACGATCGCCACCTACAAATTATTTGCCAAAGACTCCTACGTCCTGAAACGCTGGACAACAAATTTTAGTTTTTTAATTGTATCTTGTGGGAAAAGTGCACTTCTTTGTTAATTTTGGGGCGCTGAATGAAATAAGAAAATTAGTTGCGGTTTAGAAAAAAAACTTTTTATTTTTAAGGATATATTAAAAAAAGTAACAAGATTCATATACTTATAAGAATCACTATATGCGCTGTCTTTTTGCTGTTCTTTTATGGATCGTTTCTGGAGCATCTCTACCAAGAGTCCAACAGTAGTCTGCAAGCATGGAAGGATTCCACTTTCCCTGGTACCTTTTTTCCATTGTTGAAATATCCTGATGAAAACGTTCTCCGTGCTCCGCAATTGTCAGGAAAAAAGTCCAGGTGTGAGTGTAGGAAATGTATCTTAAGAGACATATTACAGCCCATCTTTTGATACGATGACAGCATATTTTTGACAAGGGTTTTATAGCTGTCAGGTTTTCTATTTCCCAAGAAATTAGTGACCACCAGACGGAAATCATTCCAAGCAGTTTTTTCGATACCTGTTAAAGTGTTTTCAAACTGTGTATCTTCCAAAATATTTCGAATCTGTGGCCCAACAAAAATACCTTCTTTAACCTTTGCCTCACTTAGTCTTGGAAATTTCTAACGCAGGTATTGAAAAGCTGACCCATCTCTATCTAATGCCTGGACAAAGTTTTTCATTACGCCCAACTTGATATGCAGTGGTGGTAATAAATTTTTTTTCGAATCTACTAATGGCATATGCTGTACATTTTTTTGACCTGGCTCTAGGAATTGACGAACAGGCCAGTTTTGTCTGGTGTAATGAAGTGCCTTTGCCCGACTGTCCCATTCACACAAAAAACAGCAAAACTTTGTGTAGCCTAGCTGCAGCCCAAGTAAAAGTGCAACAACTTCCAAATCTCCACAAATATGCCATTGGTGCTCATCGTATTTTATGCATGTCAATAGGTACTTCATATTGTCATATGATTCTTTCATGTGAACTGCATACCCTACAGGAAGGGATGGTAAAATATTTCCAATATGCAATAACACTGCCTTTGAACTCAATGTTGAACTGTCTATAAACAATCTCTATTCTTCTGGGTTATAGTTTATATTTAAAGCCGCCAGTAAGCCGTTAATGTTACTGCAGAAAACCAAGTTATTCTCCAAATTGAAAAATGGTTCTGTCTTTGTGGCGTTTACGAAAAACACATAGCAAAACATCGTCTTCTAACAAGTTCCACTGCTGCAGTCTTGATCCAAGTAACTCTGCCTTACATTTTGGAAGTTCTAAATCTCTTACAAGATCATTTAATTCTGACTGTGTTATTTTGTGCGGTTGGTGGCATGACGTTCTCGGTATAAAATCAGGATCTCTTGACGTTGATGGCATATCTTCTTCCTGACGAATCACTCGATCGCCATGATCTGATTCGTTTTCTGATTCGCAAGTGTAGGATTCTGGGGGTTTTGGAATAGGATTTTCGTCACTGTGAGGCACAGGTCTCATCGCAGATGGTATGTTTGGGTAGCTAATAACCAATTTTTTTTTCTTGGACATACCTGTGGCTTGTCCAACACAAGGTACCATGCAAAAGTAACAATCATTAATATGATTTGTAGGCTCTCTCCAAACCATTGGGACAGCAAAGCGCATAGACCGTTTTTTGCCATTTAACCAGCTCATCAGACTTGAAGCACATGTATTACAGCAGATGTGGGGTGCCCACTGTTTGTCTTGATCACCTAGTTTACAACCGAAATACAGCTGATATGCCTTTGTTATTAGTGGAGTAATAGACCGTCTCTGAGACGCAAAAGTCACATCACCACACACGTAACAAAACTGATCTGGATTGTTTACACACTGTCGAGACATCTTCCATGAACGCTGTCAGCCAACTGAGGAAAAAATGGCTAATATAAAACAATATAATGTACACGTATGTATAACGTAACACAATCATGCCGATTACATCATCTTTCCTTGCCGAATATAAAAATGTAGCACGTGCATTCTTGTGAATTACAGTATATTAACACTGTCCCAGCAGGAACACATATCATTACCGTATCTCTAAAACTTGAACTAATATTGAAAAAATAAGTTTCATTCCGGTTTTAGCACATTAAAAATAGTAATATTTTGTTGATTTTATTAAGGATGTTTTTTGGCTGTTGATCAGTGAAACTTATAACTGCTCGTTACTGCAGATAGATGTCACATCACCAATCAGGGTCACCGCGAAGTATTTGGAAACCAACCTATAGATAAATGCATAAATAAAATTGCGTCAAGTAGGTTGAATATGAACTTCTGCATTTCACTGAGAAGATATGTTAATCGTTGTGCTTCAAAAAATTTTGGATGCAGGTACGTTTTCATACAGAGTGATCTCTTGCCGGTCAATGGCCTATATGTATATCTGGTGTGGGTAACGATCCACAGTCCACATTCAGTCAAGCAGCGGAGGCCGACTGCTACACACATGCATCGGTAGAACCGCGAAGCACGTATGATCGACACGGAAGAGTCGGAAAAAATCCTCCGTGAGTTCTCAAGGATAGATGTACGGGGAAATCATGAGTAAACTGTGTCTAATAGATGCGTAGAGTTGCCACAGCCAGAGGCGTTAGAAAACGGAGATATACCATCTCCCACCCATAAAATCCCCCACCCCCAATATCTTACTTCAAGCTTTTGTTTTAAAATGACCATGATTCGCCGAAACGTCAAAAACCGAGGATTGAGCGATTTTTGTTGTTTCACTTTTTTTTGTAAATAGCTCTACCGCCACTATGTCGATTTTAAAAAATATGAAACTTTTTCTTGTGTAAGAATATCATCAACATCTGATCGGTACTTTACGAGTTACAGCGGTATCAAGGATTAGCGAACAGACAGACTGACAGACAAACCGACGGAAATAAGAGAAGTAAAAATGCAGTTTATATATTATTGTAGTTGCATAATTAGAAGAGTGGCGGTAATATTACATAAACCAAATCTGTTTGTGGACAGTGTATAATTTTGAACATCTGCTAGCAACTATATGGTTAAGTGTAAGAGTAGCAGCATGCTGAACTTCGCCATGTAGTCTCATTTGGCTGTACTACAATAAGTTGCAGATAAATAAAGACGTCTATTATTATTTTTTAGTATTAATGTCATGGTGAAGATTGTTACTGCTTTACTGAAGCACAATCCCGAAATTGTAGAGCAACATACGAGTCTAAGGCGCTTCATCAATGACACTAAAACATCGTAGCTGTATTTAAAACATTCGAGCACGAAAGAAATGTTGCTCCTAACACAATGTCAGGCACCTTTTGGTGATGCCTTACAGTTGTACAAAGGATCTCATGTGGAATTCGAACCCAAATAACTACGCCGCTCTCCAAGTGTCGCCAAAGTAGTACATCTGAAACCTGACATAAAGATCTATTGTTTGGGTAAAATATGTAGCATACATATTTCCTTATCATCTAAGCTTATTTTCCGACAAATATCATTGATTTACAACATAATAACTATACTCTCCTGTGCTGTTAGCTCGATGGCATCCATGTATCCATTGGCAAGCTTTTATGTTCCCGCTGAAATGCATAGACACTTATTACCTTACAACTTACCATTCAGACCCCTCAACAGAGTATTACAATGACAGAGTGCGCCGCAGCAGCTTCCAAGGAGTTTAATTGGTTTCGATTTAAGAAAAAGCTCATTAAGAAAGAAGTTTATTAAGACTATAAAACGGAGTGATATTTAGGCCCGCGAGATCAGACTCCAGCCGTATATGAGTCGTAAAAGTTTATAGCTCACAATGCTTTAAATCCACGTCAAATATTTCAAGAAATTATCTACCGCGGCCGTAATATTAAAAGTTGTTACGACGCTCGGATTCTAATTGTGTCCAGCTATCTATTAGGAGGAACGGGATATGCCGTATGCCGGCCGCTGGCTACAAGTACTCATATTAGTTACATATGTAAATTGGAGTATGTAACAACTGCTGTATATAAATACGAGAACATCCTATCACAAAAAAAAATGTTTACGGTCAGTATTTGAGTAAAACGACTTCTACCTTTTATAGACTTGCTAGAGCTGAAACTTATAAAGAAATCGAAAATTCATACAGGGTGTCCAATAAGTACCACGACAAACTTAAGGAGAAGGTAGGCTTTGAACTGACCTCCTAAATAACAAAAACTTACCTATATAAAAGTGTCGCCGTTTTTGAGATATTAAATTTTTTCTTAGATTTTTAATAAACGAACCTTTTCATCTGTGGTCTTTAGCTGCATGTAAAAATAAGGAAATGTTCATTTTTTCTATAAAATACTTCTAAGTAGTTGCTTTATCATATACAAATGCAATGTAGTTAAAAGATATTAAGGAACCATGATAAAATAAGGACTGTTTTGGGATTTATAACCTTCTGATATTGTTTTCTCAACTTTGACCATCTATGGTCCGAAGCCGACCAATCACATCCAGAAAATTGCATCTTTGTTTAAGCTCGGTGCTACCAGACGATCTACTCCCATAATTTATCTATTGCTGTCAGTAGCATTTGTAACGGGTTCACCGTCCGATCGTATTTATTAAATCACTTCTCGATTATCATTTCATTAATCCCATCTCTAGCTTTTTTACTTGGAAAAATTTCCGCTTGGAGCGCGCTTGATGCCGAGTTCCTGATCTGCGACCTTCCTCGCGCTTTCTTTTCACTTAAGCCGCCGATCTAGCAAGAGCTAAGAATTTTGTTCTCTGTAGCATGAGGTCACATAGCACCATGTGCTAGAATTTTGTAGAATGTGTGTCCGAATAGGACAAAATGATTGGGGCCACCCCCTTTCCCTTTCTCTTTCCCTTTCTCTTTCCCTTTCCCTTTCCCTTTGCCTTTGTCTTTGACTTTGCTTTTGCCTTTGTCTTTGACTTTGCATTGCTTGGCCTATCACTTCACCCATGCATGTGCCTTGGCAGCGCTATCACCTTTAAGTTCAACTTCGCCTACAACTGGTTTTGAAGCCACTATATGTGAGGTCACCCCTCATAACTGGGACCTCCACTTCAAGCACCTGGCCATCCTCGCTTCAGTCCAGTCAAAATGGACCAGCGAAAGATAAGTTGATAGTTTTATAGCAGCGCCAAAGATTTAAAATTTATTTTGTTCTTTAAAGCTTTAAAACTGTAATGTAATGAAAATGCTTTTTTGTTAAATAAAATCTGTTAAATTTTTGTGTTCTGTTTGTTCTTCACGCCTGTAGATGTCTTCATGCCACCGACTGAGCTACCGGAAGCTAATGGTAACCCCCTTTCTGTGATTGTTCAGAAAAGTTGGAATCTTCATTGCATTCCATCTTTTCTGGACTTTTTGCGGAAAGGAAGCGTTACATAAATTGGCACCCGCAACGTGAGGCTTCGATTGGTGTTTGGCTTTGTCGACAAGTGGTTTGCTAGTGGAAGATTGGCAGACAGAACATAGTTTTCAAAATTCTTTACAATTTTTGGCAGCATTTCTATTTTTAATTGCTTTTGGTACTCAAATTTCTAATTCTTTAATCATCCTTACTTTTTGCTTAATGTTTAAAATTTTTATCAAAAGATTAAAATTTTTCCACCTGTTTATTTCATAGGCGTAGGTACTATGCTCTATTAACTTCTAAATTTCCTTATTTAGTAGTCAGCGAGATCATTGCCAGAATTTTTTTCTCACATACTATAGTTTTTATTTACTGCTGGGGACAGTTATAACTTTTTTCTCATTGTAGTTTTGAGATTGATGATATTTTGATAATTTTTTGTTGAATATTGATAGTCTGGGGACTTTAGGTTTCCCAGCATTTTGTCAAATATCATCAAACTTTTGATTGAGGTTGTGACTATTGTTGTTGATAGTTTATATATTCTTATATGCTTTTCATTTTTGATCACTAACCTCTTAGTTTTTGAAAGTATTTCTTCATGTGCAGTTTTTTGATTTCTTGAGACTTTTCATGTATGCATGTATGCATATATAGCCTAATTGTAATGTAATGAAAATGCTTTTTTGTTAAATAAAATCTGTTAAATTTTTGTGTCCTGTTTGTTTTTCTATCCTCTAGCCATGCCATGGTCGACATATAGCTACACGCCTGTAGATGTCTTCATGCCACCGACTGAGCTACCGGAAGCTAATGGTAACCCCCTTTCTGTGATTGTGCAGAAAACTTGGAATCTCCATTGCATTCCATCTTTTCTGGACTCTTTGCGGAAAGGAAGCGTTACACATTCAGTTATTTGTGTGATCATTATTTCTAATCTATTCGTTGTTGTCTGTCAAGGCACTCCGTAGCATTTTTGTTTTTGTGTCAAAGTACGTCAGTCAGTTTGTTTCCCTGTCGGCCTGGTCACCCACAAACCAGACGACTCAAAATAAAGAAGTTAAAGAAGAAAATAGAATGAACGAGTAAGACGTACTACTGTGGTGTGTGGTGTAATAGTTTAAAATCCCACCATCATTACTATCCATATTTTTATCATTTTACCTATCTGCTTCTGTTTCTAATCTGCCCTCATTTCTAGAACTTTCTTTCACTACTTGAGTGATCGCTATATCACTAATCTCTATAGTTTTAATGTTTCGTGTATGCTTTATTTGCTAAATTCAGCACTAAATTTAAAAGGCTGACCCTCTCTTTCCTGCCAGAACGATGTCGTTTTACAACTTCTATCTTATTCTTACAACCTTTCAGTTAACTTGAGTTGTTTGCTAGTATGAGACAAATCTTGAAACTCAATTTTGAACCAGTGAACCTAAAATTTTACATACATGTTTGGTTCGCGTAACAGTACAAAATTAGTCAAATGCTGCCATTTTTAATCCAATAAGGCGGAAGCTAGAAAATGGTGATCAATCATATCCATAACAACCCCTATGGCATAGGTATCAAATGGAAAGACTTGGTGGCAGAAACGCAATAAGCTAGGTGCCGTCAATCCAATATGGCGGCAGCCGCGAATGGCAATTACTTTTGCTTTAAAATAAATCGTATCCTACCATATAATGCGGGTGTGTTGGTTGCCTCCATTCCAAAGACAAAAAAGAACACACACACACGAGCTTTTTCAATGTTCTTCAACTTACTCTTTAGCTTAGAACTAGGTTAAGGAGAGTTTTGAAGTCAAGCAAGTCTGTTTTTTCTCCTGTTGCATCTACACTAACAACGCTATTATTTTTTTGTGGTTGGTATTTTTAAAGACCCTCACTCCTCAAGAAAACTGTCAGTTTCGTCTAGCAGGTGTATATGCCTGAGTAGCGTTTTGGAATGGGTGCTGCGATTTGGTTGAAGGTACAGATAGCTGCCGATTTTTTCATTAATTAAGGGACTCAATTTATTTCTGCATGTTTAATACTGGTAACAGCAAAGACCTGCCAACGAGAGATCTTTGGGCTACTGAAATTCGTAAAGTAGATGCATCATTAGTAGCGGACCAAGCACAGTCGTTGCTTCTGGGCGTATTCTGCAATTTTCGGGCATACTTGATCATCAGCACCCAGTGAATTAGCATCATTTCCTCTACTCATTGGCAAAATTTTTTGTCCATAGTATGTGTGTACATGTACCAGCAAAACTACTTGGGTGATTGGGGACACTATTTGATGATTTTTGGTGGAAACCGCAATGCTTTAAGGGCTACCGTTTTTTTTTTTTTGCTGAATTACCTACGCTTTCGCATAAATATCATTATAACTTTTTTGTTTCTAAACGTGAGTCTGTTCTGTAACGTATACTCAATCGGACCAGATGAACAGCTTGTGCCAATCTTCTCAAACAAAATGACTTATGACCTTCCAAAGTCGTACAATCACGTGGAGTATATAAATTCGAAATTCGATTATGCAAAAACTATACCTATTTTGAAACCTAGTTTTACTTACAAAACTTGAGTGATTTATTGCCTTTCCAACAATATGCTGCACATCATTTTGTGTCATTATTTCTAGAAACAAAAAAGTTATAATGATATTTGTGCGCAATTGTAGGTAATTTAGCAAAGAAAAAAGGAAAACGACCATATTTGGGTAACCGTAGCCCTTAGAGCATTGCGGATTCCATTAAAAATCATCAAATAGCGTCCCCAATCACCGGTTCATGTACCAAACACCCTGTATAATAGTTTTTTAGAAGCCTACATTTGTGTTCGACACATCTGTACAAATCTCAACTTTTTCCCGATTTCATGTTGGTACCGCGTGGTACGGCAGTTTAACCTGTTGCTGTTATGGCGGTGGTTGCGAAGAAATTTTACCTCCAACTGTAGGGATGGGAATACCTTAACTGATTATCCCTGTATCTTATGGCGATAACCCAGTTATACAGGGAATCACGCCGATATGTTCTTTATTCCACACTTTACTGAACTTTACGGTAATTGTTTCCCAGATGGCCTAATTGATTTTATTTTTTGGTTATTCTAATTTAGAAACACATCTCATCATTGACTGTGAGAAGAAAAAACAGCCAAATATTCTGTTGAAAACTACACATTGCCTTTCATTTATCTTTTTCCTGACTGAAGTACTCTTATACTACTATCACATGTTTATCACAGAGATCGGCGCATTGTAACTGTACATACTGTTATTGTTAATTTCCACTGATCACTCAGGACATACGAGGATAAAGAATACAAAACTGCGATAACATCTGATACCGTATTTCCCTTCCATCGGCAAGCGGTCAACCAGTTCTATTGAAAATAAAGCAGCATAATTATCTTGGTGTCATAATAACAATAATAATTTAGCTCGTTTACCAGTTTTTGCACGACAGTCGCGAACTGTTTTCCATCGACGGGTATTGAAAAAAAACGATCGCAGAGGAAGTGATTACGATTTCCAATATAATAAAATCGCATCTGATAGTCGCCTCATTGAAGGATTTATGGAGTTTATACTATTTTTTTCTAATCAGGACCGGAGCGACGCACGGTAGTCAAACTGGAAATGCTAATCGCTATAGCTCACTCACCTTTCAACAAGGTGTTTTTCTCCACAGCTTGACATGGGTTTCAACTCCTGATATCACGCATGGAGTCAATATGCGTTGTCTGCTGAATAAATCTCATGAACCTGTATTTAATTAATGTTATTTTGTTTAATGCCATCTTACCCTTGTCCTACCTAAGTACAACCGTTTGTTTGAGTTTTGACTTCACACATCACTGGACAATATCTGACGACCAAAGTAGGAATGAGCTGCATTTTCTGTTGCGATATTTACGAGAAAAGCTTGTTAAAAAATCAGTCAAGTGTGTTGACTCCATACGTGCCACTCACTGGTACTAGCTCGTAGTCAATCTATAGTAACAGTAGTCAAACGTAAACTCTAGAAGTTGTTCTTTGGTTGTCTTACTGGTCTTCATTTTTTACCGGAATTTGATTTAGGCCCAGTTTCACCAACATTAATATTATGGACCAATGGGAAAATACCTTATCGAAATGCAATTTGACAGAAGCTGTCAAACGTCTCAGAATATCAGTGATTTCTATTAAAATATTGAATAAAATCGCGAAAATTCGACTGTATTATAAACAAGACCACTTTTTGATTCCAACATGATGCTTTTGTAGAGAGAAACAGGTCAACTTTTATGCATTTTGATTTGTGTTATAAATTTATATTTAACAAACTGTTATCCTCAAAGCCAATGGGAATGCGACAAATAATATATCGATTTTCTAGCTGTTAAATTTTTCAGATTTGGACGTTTGTTAATGCATGGCAATCTCGAATTTAAGTTCAATATACTGTTATCGCTACATACCTGTTGAATAGTGTTCATTTGTCTGTATTTTGCAAGAAATAGAATATAAAATACATTAAATCCAATTCCTCACCTTCCTTTACTTCATAATAGTAATTATTTATTAATTTACGGGTTAATGAATTTCTTCAAAGCAATAAAAACATTGTCCTCTCCATCCTAAAATACAGATAATATGTGTAAGACGTATCAATCACTACATCTCCGTGATGCATAATGCAATTACTATGGACATAGACAAAAAAATATGAAAAATGTCTCACAAATAATGTCTATTTAGTCCAAGAATCATAAAAAATATTAATGTTTATTGTTTGATTGCCTTTTGCACTGGTGGGGTTATCTATCTGTCAGTCGCAGGGTTGCCAAGTCTAACGACGATCACGTCCCGTGGTGGAGGGTGCGACATGAACCTTTTACATTTTCTGGTTTTGAATTTAAAGTAGGAATACAAACATAGTACTTATGATAGTTGGAGCTAGACTGTTAACACTTCTTGAAGAATATTTGAAAAGTGTGAACACCATCATGGTCTGTTGGCCAATTGCAAATGAAGTATCTGAAAATTCTTACATACAGTGGACCTTCGTCATAGTTTACTATCCTGATTATGATCATCTTTGACTGATGTGTTGTAACATATCATTAAATTGATAAACAAATATAAGGAAGCTCTTATATACCTACATACAGCGGATTTTTCATGTAAATTTACTAGATATCATGATTATAAGCATCTTTGGTGGATTGTTCGAGCCGGAATGGGAAAGATCTCCTATTTATGAAAATATTTTTAGTATCATCTAACCATTGCGATCAGTGCACAAAAACTGTGACACATGATTTATAGCATAACCCGCTGCCCTATCAACATAAATTTAACATACAGGTCGCCTAGCCGTGGGGATGCAGTGGTCGGGATGAATATCACGGCAGCAACTGATGATTTGGGCATTTCTGGTAACAACATATGAAGTGAAACTCGCTAACTTCACAAATTTGAAGATTTTGTACAACTTCTTTGAAAATGATTAAAGATATGTCTGATTTGGCAGGGTAATGTCGCAGCCAAATGGCAGTCACTCTTTCTGGCACAGTCCTGAAATGTATTGATACTTCTAAATATAGGATCGTATCGAACATCCCTACTGTCAAGATGTATAACCCGAGGTACCGACGGAGCTACTTTGCGGCGTCGTGGAAATAATTTTAAATTTTCATTTGCATTTTTTCAACTGTTGTGCAACGATTTTGGGAAAAACTCGACGAATAGTCTTATAAATCATAGTAGAGCATATTCAACAGTTGGCCGAGCTTACGCCACTGGCGCCAGGGGGGTGAAACAGGATATTAATGCGCAATCTGGCAACCATGTCGCACCCTCACAAAATGGCCGCTGACAACCACACAGGTCACCGCATTGTCATTGATTAGCCGGGAATTAAACCTTCTTCAGAGTATATGTTTTGTGACTGGGACCAAGGGTCGACAGATCCCACACATGTGTAACTCTGTCTTGTAATGCAATAATCAGCTGTATTCAAATAATGTCTATTATAAATATAACCTAGAATGTGTACTCGTGAAAAAAGAAAAATATGACAAGTTTGTAGTTTTTTTGCAGGTTTTAGGTTTGCTGGTAGCTTTAAGGCATATATTTGGGAATTTCTTAATGGCTGTAAATATAGTGTGGATGTTTGTTCAGTTCCTGAATAACGAAAAATATTCAACTTTATGGATGTATGGATACCTATCAAAAAACCTGAATGGTTTTGTGGTAACATCAATCTAAGGTGCCATAATGGTTCTGATGAACGGCAAGTAAATGAATGAATGTTTGGAAACGAGCAATATCTTTTGCTAGAGCCTGTCATCAAGTAGGTGCTTAATGGCTATCTGGTGATGTTGAATCAGTAAAATCGCATATCAATTGAAGAAAATAATAAAAACATGAATAAAAAATTAACAGTAGTAAGTAAAATACGAATTTAATTCAAAAATCAAACATTTCTTTAAATGTTGACTGAGTTATATGTAATTTCTTAATATTCAATAAGCTGGTGATGTTTCAATGACAAGCTGTCATCTCATACTTTGACAGTATTTTTTTGACTGTTGATTTGACAACCTTGGTGAAATCGACCCTAAGTGTGCTAGTGTGGGGCTGGTTGCTTGATAAGAAAAATAGCCACCAGGGTGCACAGAAATCTAAATACGGTGGTGGTTTGTTGTCAAGCATGGTATCAGGAAGACTGTCCAGAAGAACAGCCCCACACCAAGATCGCCGCCAAGCTTAATTGGGGACCAATAGTATGGGGATCGTGGAAATCCTATTAATTACAATGCTAATTGCTTATCGCCAGATCAAAACTTTTGAACTTACTTCATACCATCCTCAGCGTGACCTCCCCTCTTCTCCTAGGCACCGAAGTAATCGACTGGCTTGGTGCAGAGAACGGCTGAACTGGGGCCCAGAATGTGATAAATCCAGATTCTGTTCGGGGATGTATGTTGGCCGTGCAAGGTTAATAAGGCGACGAGGTGAAAGACGAGACTCTTAATTTTCTAAGGAAACACGTGTACCACACTGTTGGAATAATGGTATCGAAAGTCGTTGTTTTAACAGGTCGCCTTCGATGGTCATCAGAGGTAACACGCGTTACATCCAGAAGATGAGGGAACCACAGGTCTTGCCTTATACAGGGTGTTCATTCGAAAACTTCCCACAACGGATTTATTGAAAACCACTGATTAAAAGAAAAAACGCCGAGATACGTGAAAATATTTGTGAAGGGGGACAACTTTTTAACCAAAATCTATTTCACCCCATTTGACCCTCTGCCCCCCAGGGCCATCACCTTAAAAATTTCAAATAACAAGGGCAATCGGGTAATAGCTTGCTTGAAAAGTATTTCGAAGTCTTTTATTTTGACGTTTGATTTTTAAAATAACTTGATTCGTTTTCGAGAAAATTAGAGAAATCTTTATCTTAATTTGTTCAGAGTTACTGAGAACTATCGTAGACCACAAACAACTTTGATACCCAGGCAGCAGCGGTGGCCGCAGTAGTAGACTCTTCGGTCTCCTGATCAGTCGCCGTGCGCTGTGCGGGTTCGAATCCCGTACCAGGAGAAATTTTTCTCTTGACTATGGATGTTGTGATTGTCTGTAGGTGGCAGACGGTCTCTGACTGTCGAACGCGGAGGTACCACCCGGCGGATCTCGTAGGCGGGGCCAGAATGTGTGCATGTTGCATGCACACGTATTGCCTCGCCGCCCGTGTGGCGTTCCCCCTTTCCCCTGTATCCCCCTATAGCCCCACGGTACCCAATGGGTGCTTAGGCCTCAGGCCTTCGTGGTAGTTGGAGTATAAAAAAAAAGACAGAAAACACAAACGCAGGAAAATATCACTTTTTATTTCAATAAGTGTTCAAACTGGTGCCCGTTAGGGTTTGCCAAATCTACAATTCGTTTAAAATTTAAAACGGAAAGTACCAACATAAACAGCAATTTGGAAGGTTAGACGTGGCAATAACCAAATAACAACTCGATTTTCCCCCATTCTTCTCATCTACACAGATATCATGGGCGAACTGTATTTATTGTTTTACCTGTTTAGTTATTAGCTGCTAAGGGAACGAAAGAATTTAGTTTACTGCCGTTACCTTCGTGAAAATCTTATATAGTGAAAATGGATTTACTGATTCAGATTTTACTTCCAAAATGGTTTACACACTAGCTGAAAAAGTGAAAATCATTCTAATTTATGGAGCCCAAAATCAATGTGATCGACAAACTGCCGTCACGTTTAACGTCAGATATCCGGAAAGATAACTTCGCATAGGTATGTTTTGGATCTTGTTACTAAATTTATTCAAACTAGATCTGTTGCAAAAAAACACGTGATCATCGGAGAGTTTTGGATGAAGTCGCTCAAGTTGAAGTTTTGGGTCATTTTGGAATAAATCCTCATACTTCACTACGCAAAATTGTTGCTACGACTGGTATTTCATTAGGCTCTGTATACACGGTTTCTAAACTCATAAATTTCATCCATTCAAAATGAAAATATTGCAAGAGTTAACCTAAGATGATTTTGATGGGCGAGATGAGTTTTGTGAATAAATGTCGGCAACGATTAAAGATAATACCATTCCTGTAAAGAATAGGGAATACTCAGTACCCCCAAAAAATTAATGTATGGGTAGTCATTTTATGAAACAAAGGGATTGGCCCGCTTATCGCTGAACCCATTGAAAACCAAATCGAAGAGGATGGAAGCCCTATACTGATGAGGCTGAAATATATTTCCAGCAAGTCGGCGTTCCTCCTCACTATGTTCTTCCGGTTCTAGTCGACGAGTTTCCAGATAAATTTAGACTCTTTTCTATGAGGACACTTAAAATATATTGTGTTTAGGGGAGATAATCTGAAAGTTTGGATGAACTTCGTCGACCCATTATCGAAAGCTGCCATAATATCCCACATGTTTTTGAAAATGTCGGTCAGGAATTTGAACATCGCTTATATCATTGTTTGGCCAATAGCGGGCAACATTTTTAACACTTATTGAAATAAAAAGTGATATTTTCGTGTGTTTCTGTTTTCTATCTGAACAAATTAAGATAAATAAAGATTTTTCCTATTTTCTTGAAAACGAATCAACCGATTTTAAAAAGTCAAACGAAAAAATGAAGGACTTCGAAAGGCCTTTCAAAAATGTTATCACTCGATATCCCTTGTCGATTAAAGTTTTTAAGGGGTTGACCCTGGGGGGCAGAGGGGTGAAGTAGTTTTTGGTTAAGAGGTTATCCCCCTTGACAAATATATTGACGTATCTCGCCGTTTTTTCTTTTAATCAGTGGTTTTCGATAAATCCGTAGTGGGAAGTTTTAAAATGAACACCCTGTATAAAAACGCCCACATAATCTGGGACATTATGAAAAGAATATTACCACATTTACCCCACCTTGCACAGACCCGAACGATACTTCGGCATGAGGTACAAATAGCCGGAGATGACATACCTCAAGAGGAAGTCGATCATCTGATTAAGAGTATGCCCAGACGAGTTTCTGAGTGCATAAGGCATCAAATTGTTAGTTTTTTACAATAGTAACAGTCTCATCTCGAACAGTATGCTTTTTGAATTTTGTGCAATTTGAAGAAGTAAGATATTGTACATTGTTGATACACTGGCATTGTGTATCCTTATTTGTTGTCAGCGTCCTAATATTACGTTTGTTCTCTATGCAAGGTAAGATTAGTTATTCCAAGCTTTCTAATTACTAGCTTCGCTTTCCATGTCGTTGTTGTATCCAAACTGTCACGACATTTGCATATAATAAAGTATTAATTACTGAGGTGTAACTACATATTGTAAAAATTGCATCAGGCTATGTCAAAACTTCGTTCAATACTTGTAATTATGCCCATCAAGCAAAATACCATCGCAGGGTGTATCTAAAACGCCCTGTGTTATCAATTCAAGCGGCAGAGGCGCACGGGTCACGATGTTTGGTCTTAACTCAATGTCTAAGCTAGACAATTGTTACAGAGAATCGAACCAAGTAGAATGAGTCAGTACTCAGAGTTCGTATGATCTCTCCGTCAAAAACTGAAACCAAAATAAGAATAGCCTTTACGGTAATCAGTATATCTATTGAGAATGGTCAACTCTTAAAGGATATGAGCTTCCTTGGAAATGCTCCTGACTACGTCCTGAAAAAGACAAAATCTGAAAAAGTGCCAAAAGAACGAAAACGAGAACGAAAACTGACTGAAGTTATCATCACATGTACAATGTAAGTTCGAAATTCTTTTCATGTGCGAGAGACTAAGAACACCGTAACTTGATAGGTTATGAATCGATTTCATGAACATTATCAGCCTCTTTAAACAGTAAAGGCAGCAGCGGTGGCCGCAGTAGTAGACTCTTCGGTCTCCTGATCAGTCGCCGTGCGCTGCGCGGGTTCGAATCCCGTCCCCGGAGAAATTTTTCTCTTGGCTATGGATGTTCTGATTGTCCGTAGGGGGTCACTGACTGTCGAACGCGGAGGTACCACCCGGCGGATCTTGTAGGCGGAGCCAGATTGTGTGCATGTTGCATGCACACGTGTTCCCTCGCCAGAGTCCGTGTGGCGTTCCCCCTTTCCCATGTATCCCCCATAGCCCCACGGTACTCAATGGGTGCTTAGACCTTAGGCCTTCGTGCTGGTTGGAGTATAAAAAAATCATCAACTATTGTGCTGTAAGCATTTTAAAAATAATTATTAACTATTCTAATTCTCATCAAAGTTGTAAAAAAGACCAAAATACAGTTCCGTCTCCACAAGCCATACTTTCATGTCGTCTATAGAATACCTTTCATTCGATTATATTTGATAAATTATTGTTTAGCACTGGCAATGAAGGCTAGTGGTGATAGTAGTAGTGGTAGTGAGGAGGCGAAGCCTGGCAGCTAGGCCACCTTTGACCATGTTAGCCGACCCCGTAGTACCAACCCTACACTACTCCTCATGCCATCTACTGGTAACTGATATAATAAATCAGCTGCAGAGATCAGATATAACTGTCGTTAACATTGCACCCACGTGCGTAATATAGTCAGCACGCAACATTCATGGCTCCAAATTAAAAATCCCAGGCAGAGGTTCAAACCCGCGAGCCCCGGGTTGCTGGCTCGACGCGTTGATCACCGAGGTACCGAGACTCCCCGCAACGAAAGCTAGGTAATTGAATGTATTTAGGTAGATCCTATTAAATATTTGATATGTATAATAGGTAGAAAAGTAGCTATTAAATTCATCCAATTATACGGAAGAAATGTCTAAGTCCATAAAATTGGCCTTGATTATGGGTCCCGGTAACATGAGGTGAGCTTTAAAACTTGAGCTTTTCTAATATAATTTGATGGGATGAGGAATCCAACGGATGATAATCGACTTCAAAGTACTTGTGACAGGGCAGAATTAGATAGTATTTCAGAACGAGCTTATCTAATCATCCGAAGTGCGCACTTATTTTAAAGCAACCATATGTTCTGGCAAACTGTTTTACAACTGGATCAATTCTAGTCTTGCCGATTGTCTTAAAAGACCGGATGTCTAACTATTTAACTGATAGGGTATGCTGATCACCTGACGATAATAGTCTCTAGCAAAGCGAGGGGTGCACTAGAAAAGCTTTTGGCATCACCAGAATTGACATCTAGATGTAAGAAAATGGCTCAAAATTAGCTCCTGGGAAGACGCAAGTGTTCAGAGTTAAGTACCTGGGTGTGTGGCTAGACATAGTCCTGAATATGACTGGACAGATAGAGCAACCACTGATAAGATAACTAACCATCCTGGGTACGGCTAATGCCTTCCGATGGAGGCCCCAGTATCGAGAGGCGTTGAATTTCGACAAAGGATGCCAGCTTGGCTATGCTATGCCTATGTATAGTAAAATTGTGAGGGTAAAGAAATATAGGCAACTAATGCTCCGAAGCGAGCGAAAAGTGGTGCTGTAAGTACGGAGCGGAGCAGATAGATTACTATACTGCACAGTTCCCCATAGGACATGGTTGTTTTGACAGCTACCTGGAGAGAGTAGGAAATAGAGAGTATGCCAACTGCGTAGTATATTGTCTGAGGCTCACTACTGACAATTTTTCCGTACACGTAAGCGAGGGCAAAAGGGATGATATTCAACCAATAGTGAGACAAATGATGCTCGGTAACGTGCAGGGGACAAAAATGGACCAAGAAAGCAACACTGGGTTCCTACTTGCCAGGTTGTGCATGAGCATGTATGTATATCCACGGCGCTGCAAAAAAGACGACCAGATACCTTTGGTACGAAGACTTCTCATAACGCTGTACACAATGACGAAATGCTGCAAAAAATCACCTTGCGAGGGGTTTCAGTAGGTATGCCCTATTTCTGCAGAATCTCACGCTTCGGACAGGAGAGACCTAGGGGCGATTGCCTGAGTGGCATGAAAACTTTTCCCTGACAAAAAAAATATATAACTGACTGAAAAATCCGGTCTATTGAACAAAACGAATGTCAGCGTGATGTCGCAACAATTATCCCAGCAGAAAATCGGCATTATCAGCTCCCCGGGGGATATTGTAACGCGTCGCCTTTATCTAATTTATTTTGGGGTTCGATTTCTGTCGACGTGTATCTGTAGTGCAAGGATAGCACAATATCCAGCCAGATAATCAGATCACCGTTCTGAATATTTTGCTTCAATTTTGTATGATATCCGGTTCGCTTTCGGCACGTGACCGGTTTTCCAGAATAGCAATCCCTGGAAAGCGATTACGAGCAACTGGTCGGACGGCACGGCCGTCTACTGAAAACCATGCAAAATGGACTTGCAGTGGCAGATGGGACTGATTTGTGATAAATGACATAAAATACCTAAATTTGGGTTATCCCTTAAATATTTGTCCATTCGTGATAGGGAAGATCAATGATTCTATGATTCCAGGAAGCACTAGTGGGGACTGACTTTCCATTTTTATCTTCCTGCCAAAATTACCACGGTACCCTGTAAGTAAAAAGAAAATATATATGGAATAAGCAGAAGACAATTGCGGCCAATTTCTCATTGAAGAGTAATTCTACCAAGCCAAAAGTCAGGATGGTTCTTATCTTACAAAAGTATTACACAGTTAAATGACACTAATAAACACAGGATCTGTGATATGACAATTTTTGGGTGTATCTTATTTATTTTGAGACCCTTAAATCAAATCTAAAAACACATTTTTTCTGTCACCCACAGATATTCGGTAACATCGACTTTTATGAATTACAATACGTAACATCTCATATTGCTGCATTTATCGTCGTTTATGCGATCACGCACATATATAATGTTAAGACTTGTCTATTCCTGTTTGTAATATGCGAGCTCTATGTTTAAAGAGGATATTGCGTTTATTAGTAGACTAATAGCATCCGAGTCACCTACGTTATCTGTGTTGAAGAGTACTGAGATGTACTGAGTACTGTTAATTTTTTTTAAAACGTTGTGTTGTTTTTTGCTTACTGTGATCGAGACCAGCTTTATGGACAATGCCTAGAAATTGTGTAAATAGTGCGAACAGTTTTTGTTAAGTGTGTGGAGAGCTAACCTTTAGATCCCCAAAGCGTTCTTTCACTCCCCTTGTATTGAAAGCATACCAACTTTATTTTGGAATTAAAGCTGGAGACCAAGATAAACTGTGGGCCCCTCATATATGATGTAAGACCTGTGTAACGTTAACAGGTTGGTTAAGAGGCGACAATCGCAAAATGCCCTTTGCGGTAACAATGGTTTGGGTGGTTTGGGAGAGAACCGGGAGACCATACTGATTGCTATTTTTTCCTCACAAAGATATTGGACCAAAATCGACAGATACTGTTAAGTATTTTAATTTGCCATCAGCTTTGCGACCCGTTAAGCATAGTGATGAACTTTCTGTCCCAGTTCCACCAGAATCTTGGTCTTTGGAGGAAAAAGTCGAATCCACCGATTCTGGAAGTGATGGTACAGAATGCGTAAAAATTTCCGATCCTTCGTTTGACCTGCCAGAATGTTCAACAGTGCCACATTTGATCACACAGGGCGAACTTAATGACCTAGTTCGAGAATTAAATCTGTCAAAATGCCACTCAGAACTTTTAGGGTCAAGATTAAAATAATGTAAACTTCTCCACGGTGATGTTAACATGACTTTTCAGCGAAAACGGCAACAAGACCTCACACACCGTTTCCGCCAAAAATGGGACTTGATATATTGGTCCGGTGTCAACAATGTGTTTGACGCGTTAGGACAGAAACATGTTCCAAATGATTGGCGCCTGTTCATTGATTCCTCTAAGCTTAGTTTAAAAGCGGTATTGTTACACAACGGTAATAAATATCCATATGTACCAATAGCGCACGCAGTTCATATGAAGGAATCATATGAAAATATGCGAGTTCTGTTATAATGAATATGGATGGGCCATATGTGCAGATTTAAAGGTAATAGAATAGCCCTTCTTGTTGGAATGCAACTGGGATATACCAAATATTGTTGTTTTCTTTGTGAATGGGACAGTCGTGCGCGAGATCTTCCTTATGAACGGAAGGAATGGCCACTACGTCAGGTATTAACTCCTGGCCTCAAAAACATTGCTCATGAACCACTAGTTGATCCCAAAAACGTGTTGCTTCCACCTTTGCATATTAAGTTGGGACTGAAGAAACATTTTGTGAAAGCTATAGATCGAAATGGAAGAGGGATTCTGTATTTAAAACAAACATTTTCGAGACTTAGTGAGGCAAAAATTAAAGAGGGCATATTTGTGGGTCCGTAAATACGGAAAGTCATGAAGGATGATGTACGAGTATGAAACTGAATTACGAGCTTGGAATGTTTTTAAATCAGTTACTGCAAATTGTTTAGGCAATGTGAAGGTGGACAATTATAAAGATATTGTGAGTGAACTAATTAATGCTTATAAAGGAATGGGATGTAACATTTCTCTACAAATTAATTTTTTGGATTCTCATCTCGATTTTTTCCGGAAATTTTAGATGCAGTAGGTGACGAACATGGTGAATGGTTCCACCAAGGCATTTCTGCTATGGAGAAATGGTATCAAGGCAAATGGAGTGTCTATTTGCTTGCTGATTACTGCTGGACGTTGTTAAAAGATACTTCAGTAGCAACATATCGCCGTAGAATATCGACAACAACATTCTGAAATTAATATTTATTCGATTGTTTAATAGTACTCTTACACACATATCCTTATATTTTACGAGTATAAGCAGCAAATAAGATGCCTTATTGCAAGAAAACCATGGGTGATAGAAAAAGTCGAATGCTATTTCCGGATTTTTGGGTACGTTTCACATAATAACCACCTCGTTTTGTCCATGTCACAAAAAAATTTATTTTCTTTACCAGTGTGATCAAGGCTGAAGCCTTGTGGTTGATACGTATTAGCAACCACTAGCTTTTCAAGTGCTTTCTACGGCGACTTTTGAACATTTATAGGATCTATTTATGTTGGCCCATGATGGAAAAATATGCATATGCAGGAAATAAAATCGCATCTCCATCGTTTTTATCGTAAGGTATGATCATATCTCACCTACCTGCGAGACTTTTTCGAAGGGCCACACCTTGTTGTTTTTTTTTTCTGCTTCGTCTGTCTTCAAGACTAGATCTAAGACCTATACCGTACTGATGGGTTTCTAATGAGCATGAAACAACGCTGTCTGCTGTAGGCGATTATTATTACAGGAGACGGCAAGCAAACATGTCCTTTTCAGCCGAGTGTTTACACTCTCTACTGAGCACAAAACGTTTGCACGCCACTGCGGTCATCCCATCGCTCCCCAGCGTATCCTTTCGAGCCGGTTCGCTTAGCCAGGTTTTATAATGCACCTTACTTATTCATTGCACACAATCGCATCAAAAATTAATGAACGTAGGGTCAGTCTCTGGCTCTTTTTTAAACAGACCACCCTACTTTATTGACTTCGCTCGCTCCTCTTCGGTTTTTGTCTGATAACTCTGTTTGATGGCTTTTTTACAGCGATGGCTTGGCTTCTTTCCTCCTGGTTCTCGGTCAATTTACTAAATGAAATCCTTAAAAGAGGTCAAATCTAGTTTGATGCGGGATACAGTACGTGCGCAACTTGGTGTCACCGTGAGTGGCACAAATACATATATCGCTATTACTCTTTGAAAACCATTGAAATATCACACTGTGGAAGTTAACATTTCGACACTTTCTGTACATGTCAGATGGCCACCCATAAAAGATAGTTTTGATCATATGCGCCCGCAGGAATTTTTCTCAGGGGAAGGGGGAGGGCCATTAATCGAGAAGAGATAACTTTTGTGTGAGAGCGCCTCAAAGCCTTTTGCAGAGCGAGGGAGAGCAAATTTCCTCAGGGAGACAATCAAATACTAAACAATACCAAAAATTGTACACAAAAAGATTGTAAATATGCAGATTTTAATAGTATGAGTCTGTTTGACTAACATTATCCATTTATTTTTGTGAACTGATAACAGCGTGCATAGGAGGGGTTTATGGGAGTTGGCCCCATTCACACTTATGATTATGTTAAAAACTGACTATGCAAAATTTTGGCCGAAAGTCCTTTTCCATAAGAAAACTGCGGTGTTTTTTATTCTCACCACCTACAATTCATACTACGCCAGTATTATTTCAATAGTTACATCCATTTCATATATTTTCAAATATCTGGTTAAATTAACATATATAAAAAAATTATAAATTAACACCTCTTATAAAAGCTGGTTCGCCTGCACATGGAAAATGCCTTTGGGCGTTTCCATACACCTTGGACGTCTTAGTTACCAGCGATCAGATACTGCCAATAATCTCGGTCTTTGTCGTTTATTGATTATTGTGAGAATTCATTTACACATTTATCTACGGCCAAGTAGTGAATGCAGTTTCCGGGTGTCAAGTTCCAGGTACTCCTCTATGCCCTAGGGCTGCAAAGTAACTATTGCGCCAATGATGTTCTATTCTATACTGCAGTACCTCGGTAAAAGTCAGTAAAGTGCAAAAATCTAAGTCTGAGAAAAATTAATACAAAATTCTGGACTTTTTTGGGGTTACATTTATGGTATTATCATGACAGAATAAAGGTAAGTAGAAGTTACAATATTATATGAGTTTATAGAGAGCCATTTAAATTTGATTTTGGATTCTTAATTATTGATGTCGTTCATGGCTGTCGTAAATCAGAAAGTACAGCTTTTTGATCTATTTATTCAGTATCTTTCATAATTTATTCATTTTATTAGGAAAAACGCAGTGATGCAAAATATTTTTTTTTTAATCTAATAAAGTTTATTCATATTGCAATTCACATAAATTGCACAAAAGTAAATCTTCTTAACATTTAATAATTCAATTCAATAATTATGCAATTGCATCTAATAACTGTATTCAACATAAGTAGTTATACACTATAACTACTTATGTATATATAAATTAGAAACAGTGCTCTTTATGTTAAATTGAAGGAAGGATATCTCATTTAAAATTATCACTCTGGGGTAAAAGTCGCTATTTATGCAAAAATAAAGGAATTATTACATAAAAAAACTGAATAAACAAACATGAAACAGTAGATAAAAATGAGTAAAGATACAGAGAATAAAAACAGTATTGTTTGAAAACTACCGATTTTTGCTTTTATAAATTGATTTAATGATCTTAATCTTAGGAGATGTAATTAATGTGAAATATATGTCAAACCGAAAAGATAACTATTTCTGTTAAGCAACATCTTCGATGATATATCTTCTAATTTAATCTTAAAAGAAATGTATTGGCGTGAAAATTTAAAAAAGTAAATGAAGTTTATTGCCTCTTACCACGGTACGGCCGAATATCGATATTATAGTATATAAACAATGGGAATTGTTCTTATATCTGTTTTATATCTTTGTTCTTTCACCGGTTGTAGATAAAATTTTGTATCTTGAGCGTATAAGGATCTATGCCGCTTGATATGTTAAGGGTCCTCAACGCTTCGTGCCTTGGCAGTGGACCATAAACGCTAGCTTTACGCCCTATATGCATTTTTAACTGTTTGAATAACAAGTAATAATATAGTGTTAATAGCATCGACTGTATGGCGGAGTTTCATTATGACTCAATTTCACGATTTCATGAACGCTACTTCTCACATTAACTGTTCATCCCTACAGAAATGAAAATCACTATACGCATGAAGACGAACCACCTGTTTTAGACCAGAGATTCGTAAAATGATACCCCATAAAAATTAACCGGCAAATTGATAATTCCACATATAATTGAAGCTTTAAGGAGGACCGCGGTGAAAAAAAAAACCGTAAACTCTAAATGGCTGGAATTAACCCGCTGTTTATTATAACACGTTATGGGCATGGTGCGTGATAAGTGTATTACCGGTTAGCAAAAACTGTTTAATAATGGTGGTTGTGTGAGCAACGTCGAGCAGCTGCCAAAGAAAAATGCATGAATAACTAAGCGAAATCATTACCCTAGCGGGATGATGCGATGGAAACAATGTATCATCATTTTCGCATTGGCTTTTGTTTTTGTCTTCTTCTAGATAGAAGCAACGTGTCTTTAAACTGTAAGCTATTACGCATTTGAGATTAAGGCCCGATTGGCCAGCGAGAATCAAAATTTGCGCCATTGGCACAAATTGGACCAATGAGTAATTGATCTAATGAGTTTGGTTGATTTGTTGTAAAATGTCTCTCAAACCAGAGAAAAATTATACGATTTGTGTAAGATGGGCTCCTAATGCCTATATTAAATCTAGAAATATTTCATATATCACATCGTTCAGCTACAAGAACCTATTTTCGATTTGCGTCCCGGCACAAAAATTGTCGCAAATTCCACCAATCAATAAGAAGGGTATTTGCCCTACTCGAAGATGTTCATTTAATTGCTGTCATATCAATCGAGATATTATATCAGATGCTTCTTTTTCGTTGGGACAATTATGAACATGGCCGCTGACTTCGTGTCCGGAGACAGAATTCGGATTTCAAAATCAAATCTTTTCGTAACCATTAGGCAGGAGAGCGGGGAAGGGGCCGCGCTAGCTTGGTTATTCGTGTGCAGCATACGAGTATTTAAAGGCGAATGAATCGTGTGCAACTGCTCGTCGACATTTTTGTTCACGGTACAAATTCGATGAATACATGATGCTTGGAGCAGTGAAGAAATTATCGATCGCGAGGGTAATGCTATCCCACAATCACTTCTAGCGTGAAATATTGAGGCAGGATTTCAAGAGTGTGTCCGACGTAATGGTCAACATTTAGATGACATGATTTTCAAGAAACAAAATCCGCACTAATCTTCTTCATAATAATTATCGAAATAGATGTTTACCTTTTGCAGCTTTTTTTTAATTTAGATTTTAAATCCGAACTCTGCCACCGGACACCCTTGCTAAACCAAGTGATCTATGAAGTATTTCGATTTAATATAGGAATTGGAGGCCCATCTTACACAAGCAGTATGCATATCCTTTAGTTTGAGAGCCAAATCGACCATATTGATTAGATCCCATTACTTCAACCACGCTTTCTCGCTGGTTGAACTCGTAAACCAGGCTTTTTGCGCCCCGGCTTAGTAAAATCGAGCGACTAAGCAAGACCCAGAGTATTCAAAAGTTTCTGTTACTCTTTAACATAAAAAGTTATCTCAAGACGTCTTTTGTAAGGTGTCCACTAAAATCCCAGAAAAATATACTAAGCTCCTTTCAATACTATTTTTTGTTGGAAATTCAGAACCACTCTAGCTCTAGCAAGGTTCATATAGGTGAAGAACGTCTGGTGCATGGGAACCGTACTCAAGGGTACGCCAAAAAAGAAGAAAAAAGGTTCCTTCAGCCTAGACCACTCAACAAAATGTCTGAATTTAACAATTCCACCAATTCCAGGTAATTGTTGAATTTTGATCATAGCAAGTTAAAGATGACCCACTGCCATGTCGGTGGCATACGCGATAATATTTTGATGAACACCAGTGGGCACCGTACTCTTTTTGCAGATATTTTATAATGGCTCTTTGCTCAACGGATTCCATTCCCATTAAAATCCTTGCTATACAAATACATGAACCAAACAGCGCACAACTATAAAACATAGCTTACTAAGATCACTTGCTTTACTATCAACATGCGCAAAATAAGTATCTCAAAAGGCTCAGGGGCGGATCTAGGGATAAGCCCACGTAGACGTCAGCAGACAATTGATTGTATTAACCTGCCGTTTCCTACACTTCGTTGCGTCATTAATCCTTTGGTAAAACTATAAATGATTTCTTTCTTGCTTCAAGCGAAGCACTATAGATCCAACACAAAAAATGTGCGATAAATCAATACACTTGAGTAGAGCAAATTGCTCTGAGTATATAAATAACTTTTAATAAATTATTAGACAGCTGATTTATCGCTACATATTTGCAACACTAATTATACGGGGCATGTCTTTGCTGTGAGTACTACGTGATTGAAGGATAATCTAGGCAAATATAATAGATTGTTAGGAAATGCCTTGCGCTTCGTTTTGTTTTTATGCAACTATAATGTTCAACGGACCTTGCAACCTTCGGAATAAGTGGAATGCTAACAGTAATAACAGGAATGGCCAAAACGAATTCGTCATCATTATCTCTTTGAATGTTCTAACAATGATTTTCAAATGGTTTGCATATTCACGTATGAAAACTATTTGTATACTAGTTCCACAATACTACTAGAGAATGATTTCAAACCATCTATTTATCAGAATATATCATTATCGTTCCTGAGAAGAACTAGACCACAAACAACTTTGGTACCCAGGCAGCAGCGGTGCCGCAGTAGTAGACTCTTCGGTCTCCTGATCAGTCGCCGTGCGCTTTGCGGGTTCGAGTCCCGTCCCAGGAGAAATTGTTCTCTTGGCTATGGATGTTGTGATCGTCCGTATGTGGTAGACGGTCTCTGACTGTCGAACGTGGAGGTACCACCCGGCGGATCTCGTAGGCGGAGCCAGAATGTGTGCATGTTGCATGCGCACGTGTTCCCTCGCCAGTGTCTGTGTGGCGTTCCCCCTTTCCCCTGTATCCCCCTATAGCCGCACGGTACCCAATGGGTGTTTAGGCCTTAGGCCTTCGTTTTAGTTGGAGTATAACAAAAAATTGATACATACGTATGTAATTTTGTGATCAATCGCATATGCCTTTCTTGTCTATGCGGCTGCTTCGGTGTAAAAAGGTCCAAGTTATATATGTTTATAAAATAAACCGTTTTTAAATTACCCTTGGAGAACAAATTTTATTTTTATAAGGCCACAGTATTTATAAAAATCAGTATATTTTACGAAAATCATCTTTAGATACTAATGTCACCAAATCTTTGTCCTTTTAATCGAAGTTAAGCACGTGGTTCAATGACTTACCTAAAACTTAGAGGTCTATTTAATCTACCTAAGGTTTTCCTTGCAATGCTCATCAGGTATACATGAAGCTCTTCATATGGAACGCCCTGTGCATTTTTGATGAATAATCGCTTTCTTCTGATTAAAATATGATAAGATGATATGTCATACTTATTACAATTACTTTGGTCGCAAACTTTTACTCGTACTTATCCGATATCAAATCAGCTTGCAACTAATCGTATTGATGTCTGACATAAGAAGTAAACAACTCCATATTAGACGCAGAAATCGTGAAACTCCCTGTAATTTGTGAGATGTGTGACATTAATGGTAACATCCTGTGCTGTATAAATTTCAATGGTCACTAATCACAAATACAAATCTAAGTCTTCTTGCATCGTTGATGATCAGGATTGTCGCAGATATCACTGTTATTGCCAGCATACTAGTATGTTACATAAATTATGTTAAATTATCTTCCTAGCGATAGCGGTAGAAAAGATGTTATGAGGATATTAAATCAGCTAATAGCAGATCAGGTAGCAGACTGAGAAGGTTTATGTTTATTGTTTATTCTTTATGACTGCTGTGCTACAGTAGCTGCAATCAACAGCACCCTCTCCAAGCTGGCTTAATTGCAGAGTATAAATGTGAGTGTAATGTTTAACAGGTATACCGGTAATTTCCTCGGTATACTGTCCTTACAGGTATTCCGTGAGCTCCTCAGCTTCCAGCTTCCCCATTTACCCTTATATTTTGAATGTGCCGAGAGAGTGATATAATCGTAATGGAATTTTGCTGTCATATTGCTGGGACAATTTACAAGCCTAAGCTCTATGAGTCACGTCATGTTCTGATGGCAGAATGTGGAAAGCTCTTGCGCCCTTGTAAAAATTTACTTTGTATAACGAATTCGCGTCATGATAGGGCTGTAGCGTTTTTCCCCATTTTGATAATAGCGCTTGATCGAAAATCTCGAATACTATCAGTCCCTTGTAAAAAAGTGATAAAGACAATTGAAGACACAAGTGGATAAAGGTGTCATGTAACAATTAAAAAAATGCTTTTTGTCATTAAACTAACTTTAAGGTGTGATTTCATTAGTCTATGATTAGTTTGTTGCAAAAACAAGATAATAAATCAATTCAACTGCATATTTAAAATTTCAACAAAGTAAAAAGTCTCAACAAAAAATGTTTAAAGTCAATTTTCTCAATTCAATGATTTTGTTATATGACACCTTTGTCCACTTGTGTCTTCAAGTTTGTTAGGAATTTCGTCATTTTACGTGGCCGCTCTGACATTCGCTTCTATTCGAGATTTCGAATGAAAAATTGTAGAATACTAATTATGTAGTGAGATACAGAGCCAGTCCTTAGTGCGTAATTGGCTAATAGCTCCATTATTTTAAAAGATATCTAAAAAGATATAATAGTTACAATCTACAAGATGATGATTACTTATACATTTATTAAAGCGGACTACCCTATATACATATTTCAGCATATTCTCATAGGAGCTTTCAAATAGTTATGATATAGCATATTTCAAGATTCTAGAGCTACGGGATACACTCAGCTTTGACACCCTCTAAGTCTGTCACTATTGTAAATAGACCAGCGAACTTTTCTCATCAACCTTTATATCCCACAGTTTCTGGTAAATTATTATTGTTTTCAGTTATGTGCACCGACTATGCGGAAGGGCTATAGATGCAATATGCACCTTCTCTCTCTCAAAAAAAAAACAAATGAAGCACCTTGTACGTTTTTACGCTTTGGATTATTTTGATATAAATCTTTGGGGGGTTATGAAAATAATGAACATAAAAGAATAACCCAAAACTGTAAAGACATACAGGGTGTCCCATCTGTGCGTAATTGGCTAATAGCTCCATTATTTTAAAAGATATCTAAAAAGATATAATAGTTACAATCTACGAGATGATGATTACTCATACATTTATTAAAGCGGACTACCCTATATATTTCAGCATATTCTCATAGGAGCTTTCAAATAGTTATGATATAGCATATTTCAAGATTCTAGAGCTACGGGATGCACTCAGCTTTGACACCCTCTAAGTCTGTCACTATTGCAAATAGACCAGCAAACTTTTCTCATCAACCTTTATATCCCACAGCTTCTGGTAAATTATTATTGTTTTCAGTTATGTGCACCGACTATGCGGAAGGGCTATAGATGCAATATGCACCTTCTCTCTCTCAAAAAAAAAAACAAATGAAGCACCTTGTACGTTTTTACGCTTTGGATTATTTTGATATAAATCTTTGGGGGGTTATGAAAATAATGAACATAAAAGAATAACCCAAAACTGTAAAGACATACAGGTTGTCCCATCTGAGTTTTTTCTGCAAAAGTACATTTTTCAATTTTAAATGCCCTGTGCAGATGATGCCCAAGCCTTGAGAAACTGTCCACACCCTGTAGTACGCTATATCAAACTTCTTCCTTTGAACAGACCTTACAGAATATACTAAACTGTACAGGGTAGCACCTCTAAAACAAAACTATGCATGTTTGTGTTGCCACGAAGCTATAAGTGATCCATCCATCCATCCAGTGCGGTATACTTTCCGAGCAAAGAGCATATACTTGCCTATAAGTTTTGTAAACAACTCTTTTAGGCACCTTTTATAATACTGGAGCTATCGACCGATTACATACTCACCCTGTTGTCTAAATTCTACTAGATAAGGAGTTGTCCTCAATTTATCGAGACGTCACTTCCTTTATTCTCACTTAATTATATCGTATCTTTCATTTCCTTAACTTAGACTACCTACAAATGAACATTTCGTTACATGTGAGTTCCACTTCGAGATCCCGCTCAACGCTTTGTGCTCATTGTCTGTCCAAGCAATCAAATTGTCAGTATAAATAACAATTCCTTCACTAGGTTTACCAAGACGTGACCCGCACCTGCTGAGATGTAGATGCAGCGTATATTGTTTTTGATGTTTGTGTCTATCTCTCATCCTTTTCACCTCAGACATACCTAGATGGCCAGATTCGATTAGCAAATAACAGTTATTTCTAGGGATTAGCTGGCAGACGGTACTATTCAGAATACCGCAAATACATTTAAAAAACTGCAGTTACCGCAAGGAATGGAAATTTATTTGAGCTATCAAGAGAAGTCTAGGGACACCACTTGTGTCAAAATCTATGAAGCCGTTTAAGCTGTAGCTCATAGAGCAGGAACTTGAAAGTTGGAATTTTAGTAAAATCCGCAATTTTGATTTAATAAAATTTTAATAAACCCGGGGTCACTCGCACTATTTAAGACAAAACCCATCCAATCCATTTAAGCTGTATTCTGTGAAATAGGAATTTGAATTTTGATGTTTTCATAAAAACTCGCCATTTTATTGTAGAACAACAAAGATCAACCGTGTGCATGTCCGCAATATAGGAACAGAATCAGAAACTGGTAACCCGAGAGACGTATGTTTCTGCACAATAGCTTCATCAGCCCCAAATGTGCATCGAAAACCACTCCCACGTGAGAACCTATGGCTATCTCATCTGGAAACGGGTGTAATCTAAAGGAAGGCAAGGATGGAAAGGGAAATATAACTAGAAGGCACTAACAAGAACCGGCAGACACATTTGTGGCATCGCTCAGAAGAGCTCGTGTTTACGAGGCACCCTGTTCCTTTTTTGCGGACATGTCCACGATTGTGCTTTGTTTTTCATCTAAGTCTTCGCAGGACTACTTGTCTTTCCTTGAACATGGACTTGAAGGACCACGGAAGGTAGTAATAGCTGGCCTCCGTGTCGACGTTGGTTGATACCTCGTAGGCACGAGATATTCCGACCGAAGCCACAAATATGCCTGCTTACACTTCTAGTTATATTTCCTTTCTCATACTTGTTTGTCTTCAGGTTATTCCCTTATTCAGATGTGATGAATGCGTGTGTTCACTTCGCTGTTTTCGATGCACATCGATTTGGGCCGGATGTAGCCAGTAAGCTGGTAAGCAGGTACGTATGTCGCTCGGGTTACCAATGCTCCTATTATTGAAGAATTCCTTCCATACATTAAAGGCATCACGGATAGAATAGGAAGGTTGCTGCAGAAACACAACGTGACGACCATCTACAAGCTGCCAAATAAAATCCAGCTACTCCTAACATCGGTAAATGACCCTAGGGACCCCCTGAGCGGTACCGGCGTATACAGAATACCGTGTTTCTGTGATGAAGTATACGTAGGCACCACTAAACGTAGCTTCCAAGCACGCATCAAGGATGATGTAAGAAACTGTCGATGGGACAAACTGATAAATCAGCGGTGGCCAAACACGCACTCCAAGACGGCCACAATGTTATATTCGACCAAACTGAAGTCCTATCAACATCCACCTACTACTCAGCCCGAATGTACAGAGAAGCAATTGAAATCTATAAACACGATGATAATTTCAATAGAAAATAAGAAAGCCTTGCTTTAAGCAAAACATAATTCCCAATTCTAAAAAGCACTGCGCAAAATCCACGTCACTCAAGAGACCCAGAGTACCCCCACCAGACAACTCAGTCCTCAGTCCGCCGATCGCCTATAAAACCGCACGCTTGTCCAGTTAACCGATCAGTTTCAGTCGACCCGCCAAACCGAGCACTTCGCTCTCGCCGACAGCGCCACTGAAGATGCTACCGCAGATGTAGCCGAAAGCTATGGACCAAATCCAACCCGACCACGGCTCAACAGCCAGAAAAACGTAAATTTCCTTCTATTATTGTTCCCGTTCCTTTATCGCGGACATGCCCAAGAGTCTCCTTTGTTTTTCATCTAAGTTTCCGCAAGACTACTTGTCATTCCATTTCATTTCATAATATTTCAGCAGAGCTGGTATCGCTCATCAAGCCGTTTGGCCTGTAGCCGGTAAAATAGTTCTGCATACCCACGCGCAAAAAACATATCATTCCATCTGAGGCAGTCAAGGAATGAGGGAGTGAAACAGATCAACTTCCGAGGGCTAGGCGCCGCTGACATTTATTTTTTATCTTCCCTATGATTTTTATGATTTGGGAAATCTATGAATCAATTCAGATTTGCTTGCATTTTCGGATATCTTTGTATCCCCAGCTGATAAGATCGCAACAGATTCACTAGTAGAATTAGCAACCCTGCATTGTAACAGAAACAGAAACGTACTGCCTCGCGTTCTCTTTGGATCACCTTGAATATCCTTACAGTCAGATAAAAACCCTTCCTGGGCCACCCCCTCGACAGAACATCTCGGGGTATCCATGTTAATATGTCCGAAACTTTCTTATACTTGATCCGTGAGACCTATGTTAAACACCCTGGGGTAACATTTATACACATTCTGGCTCCGCCATCTTCCACTCACAGACAATCACAAAATCCAAATCCAAGAGAGAATATTTTGTTACGGGATTCGAACCCGCAGAAAAAACTAAAGAACGTCAAAAAAATGACAAAATGTCACGTTGCAGACTAGGTAGCTTTTAGTGTGCAAGTAGTTCATTCCACGTTTGCTCGCCATGATCGCTGTGAGCGTCGTCAAAAGCGTCCATCTATGGGAAAATGACTCAACAACACGACATGCTCAAGAATGTTCGTCAGCAATCATTGTTGGTTCCAGAAAGCCATATAGTTTGTAGTGTTTATATGTGAGAAGATAGGAAAGAAAGGACCGCACCCGCGTTGTATGTAATTACTGTTAACATGTATATGACTTGTGATTCTATAGTGTACAGTAAATATAATTGCAATATGTGCCAGTGAGTAAGTATAAATATAAGATTCCACAAAAATTTGATTACTTCACCAACCAGGGATTTTCTTTTCTTATCTCTCCCATTTTTGGAATTCAGCCAATTTGCGTATGTAATTTCCAGAATGAATAAGAAAAAGTGGATGCGAAATTAATTCCTAGCTTTGAGTATTTATACATCTCAAGTAAGTGTATTTGAGGCAACAAACCAATAGAATTATCATCAACACAGGTTATTACTGCAGACAAATCCTCACTATCCACCTATGCATTGCCGTTTCCTTCCGGTTGTAGTATACAACTTATAGCTTAGACCTCCAATAATGCCATCTCTGAAGCATATGTTACATTTCATCTAGCCAAACATTGATAGTTGATCATCATGACTTTTAGGCAACATGTACAGCTATAAAACGAGTTCACAACAAGTGTGCGACAGCTAGTGATGAGTTGACATCTTGTAGAAAAATCTACGTTGTTACGAAAAACCTATAAAATATCAAATAAAAACGCAACAGCAAAGGTAATCGACTGCTAAACAAAGCAACGGTGGCCTAATGACAGTTATATTTGCCATCCTACATATTTGCAGTTGCATATTTTTGTTTTATATTTTGAAAATGGCTACATTGGCAGCCAAATCGGCCAGCTGTAAGCTCTTTTAAGGAACAGCATAATTGAAGTGACAAAACGCGAGCGGTATTTTCAAGTATTGGATGCACCTTGATAACGTACACGGAGAACCTTATCTTTATCATACGTAACGTTGCAAATATCTGAATAGGCCCTTCTGTCGAAAAATACCTGCATGAAATAAATGTACATTATCCGATATCTCAGCATTATATTTACATTCTTTAAGTAAACTTCTCGATAAGGCGTGTTTGCAGATAGATAATCCTAAATTTTTTCAGCAAAAATGCGATCGAACAGTTGAATTTTCAATTCAAGTTACTACAAAAGAGCAACAAGGATTTTATCGAATAATATTTTAATGTTTATAATTTGATAAGCGCACCTAGCTTTTGCCATATCGGAAAGCATGTACTACTATGTGGATATTTTCACAATAAGATCTATTCGGATAGTGCAGTGGTTTTGCGTGTTCCCTTCGGCAAGTGAATTTGTGGTGCTGCCTTGAAATGGTATGGATTTTTAAGTGACTTTGAGACATATGATGACGAATACCTCTTGTTTCAGAACCTGGTCCTTGGTGAATGTGATGCTGATGACTTGAGTGCTCGGTAAGTTGTAGCTGCAGCAACATCGCCTAACATGTTTTGTACCAAAAAAATTGTCGCTTGATTCAAGGGGTTCTACGACTACTAAAAAATAATTTCACTCAAAACTGTCCTAAAGATATATTTATGTTTTTCAACACATTGCTTTCTTTCCAAAAATTTATGAACTCAACACTCCATCACAAAAAGCAAAAAGTATAATGACATCTTTATTTTGGGGTAATACCACTCTACTCGTTAGTGCCCAAAACAACCATTGTACAGGGTTAATAGTACAAGAACTACACCATATATGTATACGTACATGTATTCATCTCCTGTATAACACTTCTGCCTAATCCGACTTCGGTAACAATAATTTAAAAACAAAATGCAAAATCTCAACAGTATTCGTATAGATTTAGTATTGAAATTGTGTTATAAGATTAGCAGCACAGCAATAATATAGGTTTCAAGAAATAGTTGTATTTAGCACAGACCAATTTTAACGTACTTGCTGAAGGAAATTATTTTAATACTTAGTATGTACGTCTATACAACAGCTGTTGCAGCTGTGCGAGAGAAATTGGATGAAACCTATGCTGCTGTTTTCTAAAACACATTTTAGGTTACATAATTTTGATTATATGTTAACATCTATAATCCTCATGAATATTAATATTAAGTCAATTTTCTGCGAACTAATAAATAATCAATTTCGCATTTTTTGAAATAATTACCAAGTTGGAGATGATTAATGGTAACACTACTGTTATAGTAGAAAATTATGTTAATTTATTAATTCCTGTCCACAAGAACATCGCTAGAATGTACGGGAATATTGTCGGAATATCTCTTGTTTGTGCTGTAATTGTACATTTCACATAAGATTGGAAAATTCGTTGATCGATCAAGACGTTTCTTGATATTGTTTACCTCAACCAGAGCCCGTGTGACCTCCCCTTCTGCTTACCCTTGTATCCCCCTATAGCTCCACGGTATCCATCGGTGTTTAGGCCTGAGGCTTTCGTAGTAGTTCAAATTTAAGAAAGACCATTGGGACTGAACCAACACGGAGCTTCTGAGCATAAAGTCAAAAAAACTCTAATTTAAATAAATAAATGGTATAATGCTTCCCAGCTTCATAATGAACTCATGGAATCAACAATGACAAGACAAAAAATAGATGAATGTTTTCCCAAATCTCTAGGGTCTGTCGAATGTTACTGCTGAAGTCATGAAAGTTATAAGCTGACAATGAACTTCAAGAGCGCGATATTTGATCCAGAAGCTGTAATCGATTATTAAGACAATTAGGTAAAGGATTTTTGTACGACTATCAACAGACATCATCTTCAGTAATCCTAGACAGTACAATGTTCCTAGATAATCTTCATTGATTGGTCAAACAGATAGTCAGAATCCTTGTATTACAGTTTCGCGTCTACATTCCCGTTGTTACCAAAATAGTACTTTCCGTAATAGCACAATTAACCGTTATATCGCAATTTTATAGTATCATTGACATTGTGCATCTTATTTACAAGCGAACTTTGGAGAACTTTAGGTAACATAAATATCGGTGGCTTTAATTCAAAGACAAGAACTGAAAGTATTCCATCTCACCTCAATGATCCAAGCGCTATAAACGATTATTTTGCATCAGTGTTTCATTGTGCTCAGCCCGACGAAGCAACATTCAATTTTTATCACAATAACACGTTTGGCAATCGGAGATTTTCCTTCACTCTGGTTGAGCCTACTACTATCAAAACTGTTGTGAGTGGCTTTAAGTCAAATGCAAAGGGTATTGACGGTATATCTCTTTTTATGAGCTATCTCTCCCTATTATCCTTACTTGACCCATATTATCACTCTGTGTCTTGAGAAGGGCTACTTTCCTAAATCTTGGAGACGAGCAATAGTAAGGCCAATACCTAAGATCAGGAAGCCCACCGATTTTTCGGATCTTAGGCCCATCAGTCTTGTGAGTGTTTTGTCAAAGATCTTGGAGAAAATCATTTATTTGCAAATCTTAGATTTTTTAGAGTCAAGTGACATACTCCCAGTACATCAGTCTGGGTTTAGAAAATCATACAGTACAACAACTACTCTTCTTAATTTAGTGGACAACATCATCAGGGCCCTTGATAAAAAAATGTGTGTCGCCTTAGTTTCACTGGATTTCTCCAAGGCCTTTGATAGAATTGATCACGTACTGATGTGTGGTAAACTAAAATTTTATGGTTTTGATCAAATAGCACTGCAGTTTTTTAAATCATACCTAACCCACCGTTCTCAGCGCGTCTCACTTTCTGGAGTGTCAAATGAGCACTTTATCACTTCGGGTGTGCCTCAGTGCTCATTTTTAGGACCATTGTTATTTTTTACTTATGTAGCCCATATTGCTGTCCATTCAAAATTCACAGCTACAGTCTTATGCGGATGACACTCAACTGCTTTACTTCTTTTATCCTGACAACCTCCAGACTGCTACTATGGAAATTAACGAGGACATTGACTCTGTTTGCACCTACTCAACCAATAACAGCCTAACCGTTAATGCTTCTAAATCTTCTGCTGTGCTGTTTTGTCCAAATCACAGAAGAGCCGAAGTCAAAGCTTCCTTGAGTATATCTACTAACAATCAAAATCTTCCTTTTTCTGAAAGTGTCAAGTGTCACTGTTTATTGATGAAAACGTGCGGCTTCGTGAACATTTAAATAACCTCTTACAAAGAAGTTACATCCGTCTGACAATGCGAACAAAAATTTGCTGAAGTGCGAAAAAAGCTGTCTGAATCTTTTGTGTTAACTATTTTTAATTATTGCAATCTAGTTTATCATCCTTGTTTGGATGTTGCAAGTCGTAACAAAATATCTGTAGTACAAAATAACTGCGTACAATTCATATTTAGTTTAAGAAAATTTGATCATGTTTCGGATCGTTATCCTTTAATAGGTTGGTTATAGATACTTGTCTCTGGAACTCCAATTTATTTTCGTGAAAAACTAATTTTTAGGTATAATGTTCATCAACGACATATCCGTAACACATTCGCTTTAACAATGCCACTTCATAGTTCACCTGTTCCTTCTCATATAATGCATGCATGTTGTACAATAACTTAGATTACAGAACAAAAAGCCTGCCGCTGTATAGTTTTAAAAAACACTTAAGAGCTCTTCTGCCCAATGGTGATTCTTAAAGGTGTTTTTCTCCAGCACTATATTTTTAAGCTAGTTTTTATTTAGGTTGTAATCAGTTACATGGGCATTTTCCTCCTTTTATTTTCTTTACAGCTGTACTTTTTACCATCTATTATTCTTATGCAGTTAATGGTTAAGTGTAAGAATAGCTGCCATAGCTAAACTTCGCCATTAAGCTGCTCACTAATCTATATAGTTATAGATAATAATATATGCATTATCTGTAATTTGTTTTTTCTAATAAAAGACGGTTTATTATTATTATTTTTATTATTATATATAAATTTTCGGGATAGTTTTCGTTAAAATTGCATCTCCAAGTATCTGGACTCCAGTACTCTTTAAGTGTAACAGTTCAAGATCTCAGAGTGTAGTGAAACGTGAGGTGAAGGTTCCACATTTTTCACTAAGCCATATCCGCGTCGGTTGATCAGTACCTTCAGTAAATGAAAATGGTATCCGAATGTATGTTAGTGTTTTCTGGAATGAATTCACGTTCCACCAAAATAGGCTAGAAGGAGGCTTTCCGTCTTAGGGTATATTGATTCTGCTTGCAGTCTCAAGAGTGGGCTTAGGCATTGATTAACATGTCGTCAGCTCGTAAAGGATTATGTTCGGCAAGTTAGCTCTTTTGAGAAAAAAGTTAGCTATGGACATGTATAACAAAAAATTAAATGTACCAAGTCAATCACTCAGGCTCATCCAGTAAAAATTTGCCTTTTTAGCATTTTTTTGTGCAATTTTGTGTCTTTTTAGGATTTTCTACCTCCTGACTCCTAAAAGAATATGCTTGCTACCACCGCTCTTCAAAAAGTTTTGAAGGCAGATACGCTTTCACATAAAGCTATCTCTCCAGTGACAAAAATTCCTGCCGGCGCACATGGTCATTGTTATGACTAATTCCAAGTAGATGACGATGTTGACGTTCCACATACACAGCAGTTGAGCAGCGATTGCCGACTGCGACGCATGGCGCACGCCTGTCGGCTGCGCTACGGTGCACGTACCGACACGTAACTGTCGGATTTTTAAGAGGGGTATGGTGAAATATATGATGAGGGGGATATGTCTTGGTGCTTCAAGTTACCGGAGTCGCAGGCATATAAGTATAATAACGTCAACAAGTTGAGATATAGTCTCCAAACAACCTACATCTGATCTTAAGTTTTTAACCCTTACAAAAATCTATAAAACCTTTGATCTCTTGCTATGATCCAAAATGAGGCGCACTAGTTTTCAGACCTTTTTAAAGTGAATACTACAGTCTGTGCCTTAAAGTGTGAGCTTTAAGTATGTTGAGAGAGATGAGATTACCAGAGTGTTCGTCTATAAACATGAACACTTTTAACCACACTAACGAGATGCTTCCGTTTAGATGTTGAACGAAGGATTCAACGAAGACATTAATTTTGCATTTTCTAAGTGAAAAACGCTAGGCGTTAATTAAAGAGGTCGGAATAGAGTGGTGTTTGCCAACGCCACTGCGCTGACCAGGATGTGCAACCTAACCGTTATGTATATCTTTATTTTGAGATCAAAGGGCGACAGAGGGCACTTTTTTATGGTGAAGGGGAGGTTGGATTTACTAACATAGGACAGTGGCACGGAAATAAAAATTAATGCTAATTGTAATTGACCTGACACTTCAGAATACAAGCATTGATACAAGTCAATCTTTTTCGCGCCCTCCAGCTTATCTATTGACAAATCATGCATTGCCGGTCGTGGTTTTTCTTATTTATCAAGCACTAACGAAAATTCTGTCTGCAACATATGTACTTTCTGATTGTTTAGCTTCGGCTGATAATAATCCTTCAACAATGATGCTGTGCTGCGGCATTTATGTCACAGATCTTGAAAACCCTCTAGCCAATATCCTCCTAATAATTGAAAATTGACTATTTGGAAAGCTAGGTCGAATTGAACTTCTGAACATCTTATCTCGGTTGGCTCAACAGCTTCATATGATAAGAATACAACACTTTTGCTTTTTATCTCACCTGGAAACACTAGAAAATACCTCAAGGGTAGACAGAAGGTTATTATATCTCATTCAAAGTACATTCATATCTGCATCAAGGTACTTTCGTAGATTACCCAAAAACCAATCATTTGATTTTTTTTTCGTGACAGCTCTAAAACTTAGGGTCGACTCAGATGTCACAAATTCGACCAATGAGAATGCATTTTAGAAGTAATAGGTTTGCTGAATATAAAATGTCTCAGAGAAGAATTACACGATTTGTGTAAGATTCTATTTCTAATATTGAATCAAGGAGCACAACATTTCTGACCCAGATGCAAATTCCACCATTGCAAAAGGTTTTGATTTATAGTCACAAATTCGATTAAACAAAAAGAAAATTTTGGTTCCTACTCGAAGCATGGACCAAATCTAATACCATATATAAATATGACAGCCGTTACTGATCATTATTAAGGATAATCTCACTACTTACCAAAAAAGTATATACTTTTAACAATCCATCTATTGAGATAAGCTACGAAAACGAGTTTTTTATCGGTGATTAACAAGTCACTTAAATTTGATCAGTGATTTTTGTCCTTACTGTAAGAATAATAATAAATTCTTTCAAAACATAAATAAAATTATACAATGATTATGCTTCAACAAGCATTGAGTATATATTTAAATTACTTGACTACCGCGCAAAAAACCCATTTATTTCTAATTACGTTTGTGCTCAATACGTGTTTAGCGCTAATTTCCCTTGCTTAATGCCCAAACGTTTGCGCCATCTACTGGGCCGTAGAACGACTAAAAGACTTCTACGCGTACCTTGCGACCCTGGCAAGGTACTACTACTACTATCTACTTTCATACATTTTAATACTATGAAATACAATTACACTTAATAGAAATTCCTCAAATCTAGGTAAAAGAAAATCTGCTAGATTCATCGCAATGCGCGAATAACTCGTGATTTTTAGAGGACCTTCCAATTACTTCAAATTTTGAAAATCCTTCAATAGATTCGAGAGATTCGTTCAAAACCTTTCAAACCCCGTTTTCCGCCTGTTCCCCTCGCCACTGCCTTTGGACACAAGCGCCATGCCGCGATGTTGGCCTGCCGGATGCATTCTAATTAGAACCGAATCTCGTTTGTGCCTCTCTCCATGAACCGACGGCCTTACACCATTGAAGTCCTGAAGGATGTCGCATCCATATCGCTCCTCCTCCACAGCCACAGTTGCTCTGGTATATCCACCCAACAGCAACAGTACAACATAATTGCTGTAATTGCCGTTTAACGACACTACGCTGCCGTCTTTGCCATAGAACATATAGAAGCATAGAATGGGAGGCTCAAAATTATCGCGCGACGAAGCGACAACTGACTGTGAATATGTCTTGGCCATACCGTAGAACTGACCGTTTCATGGAATGATCGATGAAAGGGTCAACTGAATTTGACAGTATCGTTAAATAGTTAACGTTTAACGATTTCGTGATCAACGAAATAGGGTGTCCATAGGATATTTAATGAAAATTTAGAATATGTTACAAACCCGTTTATTGTCCTTTAATTATGACAACCATTTTTTATTATAGCTAATCACTTTAGGAAATTGAAATAAAATGATTTTATTAAAGCATTTTTAAATTGAACAACGTGTAACAAATAAAAATTTTAAGCATAGATATCAGTATCACAAATTATTTGACGTAACCTGAAAATGCAATGAAAATTACGGTAAGACTATACTTTAGCGCATATCGTAAATACTTAATGTCTTATTTTAAAATGAATGATTATGATGTAACTTTTACGAAAATGTCATTTTTTCTTTAAGGAACCCTCTGCTTGCTATTTTATAGAACTTCAAAGTTGCATTTTTGGTGGAAATACTCTAGATTAGAATACTATTTTATACGCTTTTTTTGTTTTTGCACAAAGCCATGATCTAAATTATAAAAATATAACATACACTGCAAGTACTAAGGAAAATAGATGTGAAACTATAAAAAAATGTTGTTTTTTACAAGTAAATGTTCAAAACCAGCCGTGTTGTTACACATTAGCTTATTAGCTACAACAACAGTTCAAAATACATACGTAAATGATGGTATTTACTTAGTAAACAATGTAGAGGCGTTGTATTGTGATTTTTCAATGTCATCTTGAAATCCCTTATCCATTTTTTTCGCGTATTTTCAATAGGATCAAAGTTTTTGCGTTTATATGAAATATTTGAAAGTAGAAACAATTCTCAATGGCCATTTTATAACGTTCAATTATTGACATATAAGATAAATGATGTCCATTGTTGCCAAGATGTATTCTTCTTGGGAGAAATACGTAATAAAAAATGATGTTATTTGCAAAATAAAAGCCTTAATTTGTTGGAAATGGCTTGTTTTATGAGAAGTTGCCCCAACTACATAAAATTTTTAATAGTAAGCGTCGAAAAAGTGGAAAATGCATCAACGGCTCGCATTACATAAAAAATATAAAAGGCACCATTGCATGTTAAAATACCCAACTTCGATTTGTCGATTTGGACCACGTCACAAGGACCACCCAACATATCATCGTCCAACATTATATATACCTAGTTAAATAAAGATCAACGACCATTTCATCAAATCATCAAAAACCTGACAATGTTCTTTGTTATGTTTTCATTATTTAGTGATTGTCAACAGCTACTTTTTGAGTTATTTCTCATATACATATATCATATTTAATTAGGTATATTTTGTGACATTAGTTTCACTTTAAATAATTCTTCAAGTACATACATACAAAAAGTAAGTAGATTATAACTATAATACAGGAAAAACAATAACCGAAGTACTTTTGTGAAGGGCGTAAGGCATTCTTCAAAAAAGTGTCTTTAGCTAACGTAGCGCTCGAGGTGGACCTGCCAGCCATACCTCCAAATCGCACTGTCGTGACAATCCTGTGCCGATTGCACATTTTTGCGGTAGTATATAAGTAAGAACCTAACAAACCAAATTAAGGTATATTAATTACTATCCACGATTTGGCAACATCGCAACTAGATGGTGGTGTAGTGATGGGAATATTTATCTGAAATAAAAGAAATGAACTATTTTCATCATTAAAATAATGCAAAATTGCATTATTGCGATGAGCAGTGTCACAGTAATATATACGTACAGTGTATGTTATATTCATATAATTTTGACTAGTCTTTTGTGTTATCAAGAAAAAACAGCTCATAGAGCAGTATTCTATACCACAGTATTACTAACCAGAATGCAACTTTGAAGTTCTATAAAATAGCAAGCAGAGGGTTCCTAATAGAAGAAATTATATTTTAGTGCAAGGTGCATCCTAATCTTTCATTTTAAAATAAGAAATAGAATATTTGCGGTATGCGCCGAAGTATAGCTCAGCCAAAATTAGTTTTACATACGTAGAATAATATAGTAGTTCAATAGAAAAACACAATATTTTAACTGGCACGTGATTTTGACTTCCAATAAATGAATACGAGGGACGTCTTTAAAGTTTTGCATATAGAAACATAGTAGGCCGCGCGGATCGAACGTCAGTACTGAATCTTAACCTCACTCTTCAGTAAACTTAAATTCAAAGTTTCACAACAATACAGTGTTCTCACTACAGTGAATTTTTATGTGTCACCAAGTCGTTAGAAAAATGGAACTCAACCGAGAACATTTTTGCGCCATAATTTATTACAATTTTCAGAGTCAATTATCGCAACAAGAATGCCTTGCTGAGCTACTGTCTGTTTTCGGCAACGAAACGCCACAACAGTCGACAATTTCCCGTTGGTATGGACAATTCAAACGTCTTAGCGACGATCCCAGGGTGGGTGCACCAAAAACGGCAGTCATCCAGGAAAACGTCGATGCTGTGCGCAAACTCATCATTGAAGATAGACATGTGACATATCGCGAGATTGAGGCGTCCTTGAAGATCTCAAAGACCTCAATTAAAAAAAATTACATGAATAATTAGGAGTAAGACAATTAGTTTCTCGTTGGATACCCCACCTGTTGACTGAAGAGCAGAAAGCAGCCAGGGTTAATTGGTGTCAAAAAACGCTTGACCGTTTCAATACCGGAAACTCAAAGAATCTGTACAGTATTATTAGTGGTGATGAATCGTGGATTTACTGTTATGAACCAGAAAATTAACGACAGTCGGCTGTTTGGGTGTTCCAAGGTGAAGAACACGATGGTCGCGACATTTGTGTCAAAAGCGGGTCATATTGCAACAATTCCTCTTCATGAACAAATAACTGTTACTGTGGATTGGTATACCACCATTTGTTTGCCAAAAGTCATCACCGAGCTTCGAAAAATCAACCCCGAAGGAAGAATCATCTTCGACCAAGACAATGCAAGCCCGCACACAGCCCAAAAAACAAGGCAGTATTTAACGAAAGAAAACGTGGAATTATTGGACAATCTTCCATATAGTCCCGATCTAAGTCCTAACGATTTCTTTACTTTCCCGAAAATTAACAACACACAGCGTGGTCAAAGGTTCCAGTCACCAGAAGAAGCAGTTGACGCATTCAAAAATGCCGTTTTGGATCTGCCAGAAAACGAGTGGAATAAGTGCTTCGAAAATTGGTTCGAGCGCATGCAGATGTGTATTAATATTCGTGGAGAACACTTCGAAAAATAACAAAGTCATTTGAAACTACCTACCGTGTTGTTTTATTTCCATATGCAAAACTTAAAAGACCTCGTAACAATGTAATTTAGGAGTGCAGTATCAACCTGTGAAATACGTTCCGAAGTCGGCTTTTTGATCCCGCATACTACTCGAGAATTCGAGTACCTCTTTGTCGTAATATCTTTTAATCTCACGTTCTTCCTCATTTGGTAACGAGTTATTAGAATTTTCTCTTCTAAAAACAACTTTGTTATTAACGTATTGAAATGTAAGCAAAGGGTTCCTCTATCGGTATTTACTGTAATTATTTTACGATTTGATCAAACATGCTTGACCATCCCGTCAAGTAGCCACGCGTTCAGTTTACCATATCGTTAAATGATTTGTTATCATTGATTTGGTCAAGCCACATCATGATCTGGCAAATATATAATGATGCATTTCATGAAATGGTGGACCATTTCACGATATGGCCACGACAGACCCATCCCCAAATAATGTCGACAATATTTAAGCGGTCGAGTAATTAGAAATAGAACCTTCTTCCCAGTGTGCGGAACCGCGGTAAATATTGTGATTTTGCATACATAATGTCATACACGGACCAACTTAATATAAAATTTGTTAATACCTCACGCATTCCTTGTTCTTTTCCGTCTCCACAAAGAGTCATCTTTATTAGAAAATCCTTTTGCATAGGTATACTAGCAGCAGTTGAAAATGGCAACCAATAGGCATTTTCGCGAACCTTATTTTTTAATCTACTTCCAAAATAAAAAAGATTCTATCCTTAAAAAAATTGTGCCAAGTAGATTGACTCTATTCTTCCCACGCCTTATTTTGGAATCTTTGAATAATTTCGATGTTGAACTCTTGGAACAGCCCCATAGTTGGCGACCTGGTTTTTAGATCTGATTATAGATCATGATTTTGTTATTTAGCGATAGCATTGAGTATCTTCCCGGTAACCAATAATGGTGCTTGTAGTGGGCGTTCAGTTCTTATCTCATTTTTTGATATCGCTTATTTGAGGAAGATGTGGGTCGATGTTAATTCATTCAATTCGATTTGCTATTGGTAGCAGTTTCTGCTTTACCAACAGAACTTAATAGATCTTTTCAAATGCAACCTATGATGTATCATCTGCAAATGCTGCGACTGGTGTATCTGACATAGCAGGGATATCTGATATATACGGAAGTAAGAGTGCTAGTCCTAGAACACTCCCGTGAGGTACTCCAGCATTGATATTCAGAAGATCAGAATACTCATCTTCTTGCTTAACTCTGAAGGTCCTATTTGATATATATATATATAGTAATCATAGTTAATTGCCTGAACTGTTAGGAGAAAATATCCTTGAATTTTTTGGGTAGAAGGCAAAATATTGCATAAGCACGCTCTTATAACCTAAACTCCAGCATTCGAAGGTCTACGCCCTCATCGTCTGGAGCTGGAAATCAATCAGTGTTTAATGAAAAAATTCATTTTACAGATTTTAAAAAACATAGCTACGATATGCCATTTATTAATAAAATAATTGCGTCCTAATCGAATCTCATCGGTCCAGTTTTTTTTATTCGTCGACTATGTCCCTTCACTGTCGCTTAAGAACAATTTCAGCAACAATATCGCCGAATTTGTAAGTAGTTATATATTTTTTCCTCCTAATTGTTTATTGTTGCTATTTTTCAAAAATTGTTTCCAGCTCCAGACGATGAGGGCATAGACCTTCGAAAGCTCGGGTTTAAGTTATAAGAGTGTGCTTATGCAATACTTTGCCTTCTACCCAATGAAATTCAAAGATATATATATATATATATATAATTACCTCGAATTACTTTTTTGGAGGTAGAGCGCTTATTTTACTAATACATGCCAAACTTTTGCGTGGGTGGCATCCAGGAATAGCTCTCTGCAGACAAATACACCCGTATTTAGTAGATTAATAGTCAGGTAATAATTGTTAGATAACTTCAAAACCGGACCAGATATAATCCTCGTTCTAGTCTGTGTGAGTGTCTCTGGTGAGACTGCTCCTGTCGCAGTCACTAATTTTTCAGCGACTTAAGGTTTATCCAGCGGAAATTTAATAGCATTCCCTTACCACTCCTCTGTAACAATTATCCCTTTAAAAGGGTGGTTAGGAAGACTGGTACGGACAGGACACAGCCGCAAGCCGCAAATTGGGGCGGCAGAGGCTCCTTTAGCTGGATATCATCTTCCGCTTCTGAAAGCTGATGTGTTTTAAAAATGTTATGTAAAGGTCATGCGGAATCAATTGCTAATTGGAGATGACATCCTTCGAAGGCCAAGAAGTATTTTGTATGTATTTTAAGTTTTTCTGCTCAACAGAGTTTTTAATTAATTGTTAGATGAAGCTTTACAAGTAATCCAGCCGCAGACCAGAAATTGAGAAAGACAAAGGTTAATAGAACTCACGTTCTCCCTAAAACACAACTACCTCTACGTAAAAGACTAGTTTATGCCAATCAGATCGCCGCAATTACCAGTAATGACCAACTTATTCATGCAGTGGTTCAAGGTAATCCCCAGTAAAAACCTCAAATGTTAAGCCGGCGTCGATATGTGGATGACACCTTCATAATCTGGAATCATGGAGAAGAGAAACTACAAGCCGGCTTTGAACACCTAAGCAATTTAAGACCATCGATAAGGTTTACAAGTGAAGTAGGGAATAATAACAGCCTCCCATTCTTGGACGTCGTGGTAGCAAGAGACAACTCCAGAATAGACACCACTATGTACTATAACACATACGACAATACCTAAATTTCTTTTCCAGTCATCCAAGAACTACGAATAAATGCGGCAATTAGAACACTCACCGGCCGTTCAAAGAACATCGGTAGCAGGCAAACAAACCTCAAGAAAGAAATCAACCGCATAAAAAAGATGGCTATCCAAGTCGATGAAGTTTTGAAGTAAAAGAACACAAACAATACCAGAAACACGTGGAATGAACTCTAGCATACACTTAATCTACCATTATGTTGAAGGACAGGTGATGAAGTCAGAAGAATAGGAAGACGATACCAAATCAAAAAACGATTTTCAAAGAACACCGCAGTTTCCTCATAAAGACAAAACCTATGAACAAAAACCAGAGCACCAAGGATTGTGTATACCATGTGAATGTGGAGAAATATACATAAGAGAAATAAAAAGGCTGCCTCCATTAAGGGTAAAAGGATATAAAATATTGTAGAGAGCAACACAATGAGGTCGGAGGAAATTCAAGGAAGCGGCCTTCATACCAATGAATCAAAATGTTTACAGTAATTCAATTGTGGGAATGAAAACAGTTCGGCAGCCGATCCTAGAGGAAATAAAAAAAACTGCAACTCAACCAACCGGAAGAACATTCTATATCAATAGGAAGGTGGTGCATCAAAAGCCTTATAGGCAATACGGAAGTTTCTGGAACAACATTTCAATACTTTGCATCTCCTCGATGACGCTTTTTTGGCTTACTAACTACAGACAGTTGGAAAATCTGATCGACAAGATATTTATCCTCTTTGTAACAGTTGTGGTAATTTGATGTTGAGGTTCCGCTTTCAACACTACAATATTCAAAAATAAGAGAAGACTCTTCTCACTGTGCACAGCGAACAGTTGAAGCCCAAAGGCGTTATCTACCTATTTTCTGTTCAAAGTGCTTCTGCTATGTTATAAGTGATCTCAATACGTTTATTAATACATCTTAGATTCAATATTCCCCATTATCTTTGCTTTACATTTTTGCTTCTAACGCCAAATGTAATGACGCAAAGTTCCGAAAATGAGACGTTATGTTCTTTCGATGTTATATCATTGGCCTTTCCTATAACTAAGAGAATATAGCTTTTGTTTTTGGACATTAATTATTTCTAAGAGAGGACAACTTCTGCCTAATACATTCTTCCATGAACAGCATTGCGTGGAAAGTACTGAGCTAGCCTACTTGACACCATTCCTAGTTCCTGCAAGCTTATAAGAAAAGCAAGCTGGTTCTGATCCAACGGAGAAGATGACAGCAGCGTTTCTGTTGCGATCATCAGCTCCTTCCTTTCAGAAATTACAGTTGGCAACATTGTAAGTTGATCATCACAGTGTTTGTTTATAGAGCCTATAAATGTGGAATAGAGTGAATGTAATTTTCTGAAAGTGCATCATCGTCATAGTTAACATCTAGTGTGTGACTGGGACTGTTTGCAGTCTGTTATTCGGTGTTTTATTGTGCTATACCTGGCACTGCACCTGCAGAGTCGTACCATCTCGACGTTGCCGTCTTTTGCTGGAATTCTTCAAACATGAGTACCTTCAAGTGCCCTAACTGTTTGATGAATACGTCCCGTCAGGGATCGTCAATATCGTGTGATGGTTGTAATAAGGATGTACACCTCACTTGTGTAGGTCTCAGTGCTGATGAGGTAAGGGTTACTCGTAGTAAGTCCAAGTCAGTCAAATTTTTATGCAACAACTGTAGTAAGTTTATGGGCGAACTAGGTGATTTGAAGAGCTTATTGGAGACCCTTAAGAACGATTTCGCTACGAAAATGTCTGCTTTGGAGAATAAAATTAGTGAGCTTAAGGCTACCAATAGTTCAAACTCATCTGATTCCTCTGTGCTTGAGGAGGTTGTTCAGGAAGTTCATGAAAGAGAAAAGCGTAAAAAGAATTTGATGATATTTGGCTTGCCGGAACCGACAGGTACTGATGGAAAGGAAAGACTGGCTTCTGATCAAGCTGTTGTTAAAGATTTGCTTGGGGCTGTCGATGGTAATTTTACTAATCTGGGCGTTAAGGTTCTGCGCATTGGAAAATTTAGACAAGGCTCGACCAGGCCAGTAAAGGCAATCTTTCACTCAGAGGAGATGGTTCATACTATAATCAAGAAGACTAATATCCTGAAAAACAATGAAAAATATAAAAATACATCGGTTGCTTTTGATAAAACTCCAAAACAGATGGAGCTCTATCGCTACTTAAAGAGCAAACTGAATGAAAGGATCGCGCAAGGTGAAAGTAACCTCAGAATTAAATATTTCAATGGGGTTCCGAAGATTGTTACTTTAAACGCATAACTGAACCCAATAATAGACCAAATTGTCATGAGAGACTTAAGCTAAGGTGTTCTTACCAGAACGTTCGTGGTCTCAATTCTAAGACGGTGTCATTCTTCAATGCAGTCAGTGATTACGAATTTGATTTAATTTGCTTGACTGAGACGTGGCTGTCTGTGAATGTGAGTGATAGTGAATTATTTCCGGCTGAATACTGTGTGTTCAGGTGTGATCGTGACTTTATTCGATCTGGCCTAGTTTCCGGCGGAGGAGTCCTGATAGCCGTAAAACGCGATTTCCATGCAATTAGAATTGACGCTAGTGCTTTGAGTCGAAACTTTCCGTCGATTGATACTGTATGTATTAGGCTTATTATTAACCATGAGCATTTTGTTATCTTTTCTATTTATATTCCGCCTTCAATTAATTTGGACATGTTTAGTCAGTACCTTGAAGCTTTAGAAGTATTTAACAATGCCTTCAGTAATTGTAAAATAATTGTTGCTGGTGACTTTAATGTCGCATCATTCAACAGTGACGTTAATGATCAGAAGTCTCAATTAATGAGCAACTTTATTTCGTTTTTAGATTTAACTAACTTTAATAATATTCCAAATATAAATGGTCGAATTCTGGATTTAATTTTAGGAAATATCGAAATAGAAGTCCTCAGAGATAATACACCTTCTGTTAAAGAGGACGTTCATCATCCTGCACTGATCATGGAATTCATTACATCCGGATCTCCAACGAAATTCCCATTTGCTAATTCTCCACGGTTTAACTTTCACAAAGCTAACTTTCCTGAAATGTACACAGCCTTGCAAGATGTTAATTGGATGGAGGTGATCAGTGCAGTTAATGTTGATGTCGCTTGTACCGCCTTGTATTCAGTTATCAATAACATCTTTGAGGTCCATGTCCCTAAATGTAAAAATAAAATGTTTTCGTATCCCCCATGGTTCACACGTGAAATTATACTTAATATCAAGAAGAAGGACATAGCAAGAAGGAACTGGAAACGTGACGGTACTAAGTTTTCTTATGATCAGTTCAGTAATTTTAGGAAGCTCATTAAGAACCAGATCAGTGTTGCCTACTCCGCTTACGTCCAATCGGCTGAGGATGCCATTGTCAATGATCCTAGCAAATTCTGGTCATTTGCCCAGATCAAAAAACAGCAATCTAGAATCCCCCCCAGGATGACGCTTAACGGCAATGTCTGCGATACGCCTCAGGATATAGTGGACAGTTTTGCTACCTTCTTTTCAACAGTTTTTATCCCGTCTGGTGTACTAGGGTCATCTCCTCCAACAAATAATTCTACCGATATCATTTCTTTAAAAAATATAAGTGAAGAAAACGTAATTAGGGCTTCGAAAAGATTAAAGAACAAAATGACGTCTGGATGTGATGGTATTCCAAGTTTTTTCGTTAAAGATTGCATTCATATACTAGCGAAACCGCTGGCTTCCATATTCAACTTAATTCTAAAATCAGAGACATATCCAAATATCTGGAAGACCTCTAAAATATGTCCTATTCACAAAAGTGGAGATATCTCTGATATTTCCAACTATCGCCAAATAGCAATCCTGTGCAATTTCAGCAAGTTGTTTGAGATCATCGCTTATGAAACGGTTTACTGCTCGGTCAGGGGTGCAGTCTCTATTAATCAGCATGGGTTTATGAGAGGCAGATCTACGGTCACCAACTTGGCTCTAATTACTCAATACATTTCTGAAGTACTGGACGGTCAGGGACAAGTTGATGTCATCTACACAGATATTCAGAAGGCTTTTGATCAAGTTGATCATTATGCACTTCTGGATAAGCTTAAAACAGTGGGTATGTCTGATGCAATGCTGTCGCTCATGAATTCATATTTGAGGGATAGAAGGTTATTTGTCGAATATGGTGGTCATAGGTCGAGTTACTATCGGGCCACGTCTGGGGTACCTCAAGGTTCAAATCTAGGTCCATTATTGTTTTTAATATTTATTAATGACTTGTCTTTTGAACTGAAGTGTTTCCATTTGTTTTTCGCTGATGACCTCAAAATCTGCACGTCAGTCAAGACAGTCGAGGATTGCGTCATGTTGCAAGATGACTTAGCTCTAATTTCGTCATGGTGTTTACGAAACTGTCTCAGTCTGAATGTTTCGAAATGTAAAGTTATGACTTATACAAGAAAAGTGAACTATTTAATTTATGATAATTATAACATCAATGGTCAGGTTATAGACAGATGCACCTCTTATAGAGACCTTGGAGTCATATTTGATACCAAGCTAACGTTTACTGAGCACATACTCAATATCTCGTCGGCTGCCACTCGACTACTTGGTTTCTGTATCAGAAACTGGAAGGGTTTCTCCAATGTTGATACATTAATAACTTTATTTTTTACTCTTGTCAGGAGCAAGTTGGAGTATGCAACTCTGATCTGGTCTCCTATATACCAAAATTCTGTCGTGATCCTTGAGGCCATTCAACGTAAAGCTGTAAAGTATTTTCACCTTAAATGCACAGGTTCTTATCCAGAAAGAGGTTGTGACCATAGTGCCCTATTAGAGTCTTTCAATTTGGATTCACTGTCAACAAGACGAAACATATTTGCTTTGTCGTTTTTGTATGGCCTCATTCACAACAAAATTGACTGTCAAAATTTACTTGAAAAAATATGTTTCCGCGTTCCAAGGCTAGGGAGTCGACAACAAATGGCATTCTATTGTCAAGCTGGCCGTACAAATGTTATGACAAAATCGCCAATTAATTTCATGTGCTGCGTCATGAACAGTGTTACTGAATCGTGTGATATTTACAGTGACAGTTGTGCAACGATTATTAACTGTTATAGATCATCCAATCTTATTTAGAATGTGTGAGACTATAGATTTAAGTCCAAGAACCATGTCTCTTTAATTGCTATTTTTTCAGCGTTTCCTGTAATTGGGTTTCACCTGTTGGAAATAAATAAATAAATAAATAAATAAATAAATAAATAAATTACATTCTTTGGAAGAGTTTTAATAGTGGTTTAAATGATAGTTATATTTGATTGTTGGGCAGCTAAACTAACTCATTCATCAAGCTGGCAATTTTATATCTACAAATCACATAACATAAGACGAAACAAAGACCAAATAAAATCTTTTGTTTTACTAAGTATAATGGCGACGATGTAGCGTTGATCATAAAAGCATAGTGCATAATTATCTCCCATAAACGACCAAGTTGAAATTAACAAACTGATTTACAATGTGCTTGCCATCATATCAATAGGTCGTAAAGACGTCGGACTAAACGGTTGTAGAAAGCGATACACGCTGAGGCTTTGTACTAATGTTTTATCTGTGCAATTTTTGTCAAATAGCATACACAAGTACATACATTTGTATGTTCATAGTTCTAATATGAATAACTACAATAATATAACTTCTTTTTATATGCCCGTGCGGCCCAGTAGGCAGAAACCTATATACTACCATCGCGGTAGAAGAGAGCAAGGTCGCCGACCGCCCATCGGTACGAAAGGGTCCCGAGACTGTCCGTTATAGAAGTGTCGTTGATCAGTCGGAAAGCGTTTATTTGAACAGCTTGGATGCCATCGTTGTTTATAAAACAAATGTTGGATGTTGGAATATCGATATGTTTGAACAGTCAGCTCACACCATTTAACGATTTGTAACAATTTACACGGCTGGCTAAAACTCAGTACCCGTAAGATGAAGGTCACATGACTGGCATTTACTGTAATCCATCAGCAGTTATCATAGAATTTTGATATGTATTGACTATGTAGCCAGGATGTCAGGTAGTATTGGTATGTTAGGTTACGTGGAAATCATAATAAATGAACACAGATCGTGTGTTATTCGACTTAGGTCTCCAGCTCTGTACTTTGTATACCATATGCTCATGTATACCGGTATATACACGTATAATAAGTATACTGAATAGATATTCCAGAAGACAAACGGTAGCTGGTAGACGTAAATCAATATTTTTCTATATGGAACATTTATGGTAGGCATTAGAATTATTCAAATTCTACACAGTGAGGCATGGATATGTGAAAGGTGTAATTTAATCTCATATCTTTCACATATAGTCACAGGTACGTGCCTGATAAACAATATGTACAACCTTTCTCGGATGTTAATAAAAAAGGCTATAAATCCTATGAAATAATCCTGAAATATGTTTTCTTGCATTCTTCCTAATATAGAAATCCTTAATCTCTATTATAAATTATTATTTGCTGACAGCCCATCTACATCCTTTCTAGTAGCTCTTTGCGTATGATACAATCTGCAAAAATCACGTTTCTAATAAAAAACGATTCATCTTATACATTTAATGGGTCAATACATTTATAGCTTTTACTAAAGGGTAAGCTATTGCCAGTTTTTCATCGATGATCAGCTTTTCCTTACCCCACCATGTCCATATAGAAGCAAAAGGAAACGCAAAGATATATTCTGTCTAGTTAGTTGTACCTAATGCTAATGCTAATCAAGCATTGCTGCAGGCAGGATGGTTATCGATCTCATTAATCAGCTGTGGATCTTCCATAATTATGTAACGTGCCAAAATCACGTAACCTTTTATACTATTTTTATCACTAGTAATTTGAGTTTCTCTTTATTAATGGTAGAGTGCCGATTCCTAGGCTAATCCTTTTTAATGATTTTCTTTTGGTTAATTTCATAGTTTATTGATTGTCTAATTTCACACGTATTATGTCTTACTTTCTCAGCGACTCAGTATTGTGTTGAATTCTTTTGGACACTAATGATATAGAGTTTCATTAACGACTATCTCAGAAATTTCCTCTAAAAAAATATCGTTGGTCCCTCGTAGAGTTGGTTCCGCCCGTTGGCAATCAGCGCTACTCTATGGTAGGGACGTACAGGAGTACGTACTAACCTATATAAGAATATTTGGTTTCCTATCAAGTTACCTTCTTTAACTATCAAGATACCTTTTTTTACCGGTTCTTCTCCATTCCTTTTGGTTTCCTATCGAACACACCTTGTCCACTGCCACTCATTTAACCTTCTTTTGAGAAGTTAGGTGTTCTGCGTCATTTACTTTCCTGTGGAGTTTGTGGTGTGAGTGTCGTTTTGTTAATTTCCAGATTTTGGGATCCAAACAGCATTTTATGGAGTAGCACCTTTTATTTTGTCATTTATGTTTAGTTGGTTTGGGTGCTACGCCGTCCATTTTCTGATGAAATTTTAACCTTCAGCGGTAAGTTCTTTTTTATACTATCGGACCTCGTGCATTAATGCATTTCCTGAAGAAGTTTGTGCAAAATCTGATTCCTTTCAGCGGGAAGGCATTGCGGAGAACCACCATTCACACTCGTCCAGCTTTGTTTTGCAACTGCCTTGTAGCCGTTTCGCAGTCGATTTTGCTGGAAGCCCCCCCCCCCCCTTCCCATTGACAAAAAACCCTGATGTCAACACTTAAAATATCATTTTAATTGGATATTTTTTAGATATTTATATATTGATTATTGCTGACTGAAACACTTAGAGTGTTCTTAATTTTGTTTGGCATTTTACATTCTTACATAACTTTATTTTAGAACAAGGGATAACTTTCTGAGGGTATATCGCTTTAGTACATTTTTATGTTATTTTGCCTTTGCTTCACTTTTCTTGTAAAAGAGAATGTACGTGGTTTGTCTTCAAGATCGAGTGTTTTCAATAAGTAGTTTTGTCTCATACAGAGAGTGGAGAGGAGATTTTTTAACAGTCTTTCTCTCTCTAGGGTTTTTTATACCGTAAATTTTGAGAACGACGCACGCAGGTAGGGGACCTTGTGACGTTCCTCACGACACTGTCCACTGCTGGCCATTGGTTTTTGACCCGAGCGCTTGTGAGCTGAGGACATCTCGGCTACGCCTAGTGCCGTAACTGGAAGAAGACCACTGTCGAGATCAGCTTAGGCTTAGGCGTTAAAATATTTGTAAAGCTTTCATACGTTGACCATGTTAAACATTTTGCAGGGTTGATTATCATGGTCTAATAATTTTATTGTGCGGCAGCTTAGAAATAATATCTTTTTCTTTTTTAACTTGCACTCCAGTGGTGGAGCATATGTACTTTTTGATTAGATATTATATTCAGATTTTTTTAAATATCTTGTTTTATTTGGCTCTATGTGTGCAATTAATTAGGTTTTGTCATTGCTGTTAGATTCTTTTATCTTGTCTGGTGCTCAAGCAAAACAAGTTTCGACTAACATCTCGGGGATTTGTGGTTTAATCTGTCACAAGTTATTGATGCTCTTAACCCCCCATGCTCTCCGCTTTATTGTGCTAGGGCCTTAATTTGCACGCCACTAGACGGCTGTTTTGCATGGACTGACCCTGACTTCACTTATCGTGTTTTTTTGATTTATGAATTGAAAAAGAAATAGAGGAATCACACCTCCATTTCCTCTTGTTTATAAAAAAGGCGTGACATACAGTCAATTGACGAGTCTGAAATCATGTCGTTGTCCTTGATGTTAGTAAGACTTTCGAGGAGATGTGACAGATTGGTCATCTATGTGAGTCTTCTCCAATAAAAGTTTTATGAAAGTTGACTGACCTCCATTTCAGTTGTAAAGTATACATAGTAGGCAATTATTTCTTCTTTCCATCCCACATTGTCAACGTTCACGCCCTAGGAATTAGATTCATCATGGCACCTGTTTTTCTGTTCGATGCTAGCGGCACTGCAGGACAGGGACTGCTACTTTTGTACTATCATTTTTAATGGAGGCGACCAAAGCTAAACTCATGCAACATCTGAATCTCATCCGTATACACAATGATAATATCTGAATTCCAGATGAGAGCGATAACAGTACAAAAGATCACATTTGTGGATACTTTTTCAGTATAGAAGATTCAGTCAATACATGCGATTTTATTGGCCAGATAAGCACGGCGGATTAAAGTTTTAACTTGAGTTAGCATAATGAACATGTTATTACCGTTTGCCTCAAGCACAAAATCTTACTGAATCTGCAAGTTTACTCTAGATTGTTAATTCGATGTAAGGTTGTCTTGCGCCTATATTTTTAAAACTACTAAACTCCTCAGAGTGGATATCCTTGAAGGGCATTCACGATCATGATCTTATTGCTACTTTTGGCTACTGCACAGTTTTCGGTTTATCACACAGAACGTCCGGCAACTTTCCGATCTTCTTCCTTCCTCCTTCCCTTGTATAACCAATCAAATTAACTCATACTTCCCATGACTCGGTATTCTGTCCAGGAAGCTCGTTTCTCTTTTCTTTGCTTTTTTTAAGTGTTTTATTTCTTTCTATTTTCATGCCTCTTGAAATATCCGTGTGTGTTATATAATTGTTGGGTCGTAGACACTTCCCGCACCTCATCTGCGAACTAGCGTACTTCTTCGTTCGGTAGTTTCTGTAAGCGCTTAAGCTCCAGCGCATAATATCAGGTACTGTATATTATGTATTGGGGAGTGGGGTACGTGTACGTGTCATATTCTGTGCCACGGTGCTATTGTTGAACTGTACCAGTGTTCAGTACTTTAAATCCATAAAATTGTAGGAGTTGCACATCAAGCCATATTCATATCTACCAAAGGAGTGGATCTTTAGTTTCAAGTTCAAGAATGACCAATCTCCTTTATTAATGAAAATGGAGTCTGGGTGAATAGGATCTGTTATGGTGTGCGACTGATGGTCTCCACCTACCTATGGTTTGCTAATTTAATCTTGATCACATCAAAACATTCGATCACGACCGCGTTCCGTACTCATTAGCAACTAACCAGTGCGGTAAAGGAATATTTTATACCTACCTCGTCATAGTATTTTGAATTTTTCAAACGACCATATTCATTTACTTGCTTCAATTGGATCAATCTCCACGACTGCTAGACCTGTAACGCAATGACGAGTTGCTAATGAGCACGAAACAACGCAGTCTGCGGCTGTCGTGGTTACAGAGCTGGAAAGCAAACATGTCCATTTCCATAGGATCTGTTATGTTTGTGGAATCCTTGCATAGAATGTCAATCTTCGTTAATACTTCAGTGATAGTGGGACGTAAGTGCGGTGGATATTTCTTGTTTGACATTGTTAGAGCTGTGATATTCTTCGGGTCAGGCTTGATCGAGTCGTACGGTTACCAAAACACTACTGAGTGAATGAACTTCATTGTCCCAAGTACAATCTGTTTCTTGCTTACACCACTCGGGAGTCAGAAAGGAAGAGAACAGCAAAACACATTGCATGCACATCCTAACGCGGCATTCTCTTGAATATATCGGGATACCCGCGCACCAACTTTGTCAATTCGAAAAGATGGCGCGCTAACGTGGGCGTGCGATGTGTTTCACTGCTCTCTTCCTTTTCGGTACCCAGTAGCCTGGCAACTAGGCCACCTCATTTAACCCTTTTTCCGGCCTCATAGTACCAACACGAGCCATCTACTGGTAACTGATATAATAAAATCAGCTTCAGCGATAAGATGCACCTATCGTTAATAATGCACCAGCACCCGCGTGCGTGCTATAGACAGCACAACAACATCTATGGTACGAACTTAACTTCCGAGGTTAAGATTCGAACCGGCCAGCCCGGGGTTGCTAGCTCGACGCACTAACCACCGAGCTGCCGAGACTTCCCGGTTCCCAAATATAAGTAATGGCTCAAGCTGTTCCTGTTGCTATACACTTATACACTTCGCGCCAAAGTTCGCTTCACTCACACAATATTATTAATCTACCATTACAGATCAATCTGGATACTAAAACCTCTAACTTCTTCCGACTGACCTTTTCAAATATCTCAGCTGTGTTTCACTAGTAAGTCGCGCTTGTCGCAATTTCCAAACCCTCACAAACGTTTGGCTTCTTTTAATGACGCAAACATCGCCATTAGCGGGTGCGTCAGTTTGTTCTCAAGTGGTAAGCAGGACGGACATAAAATTTGAATGAACTCATTTTTTCCATAAAAACAGAAAAATTAGTCAAAGAAAACGAAAAGCACTGCCAAGAAAATGGTGGATGTTACATAGTCTAATTGCCTATTCTTGACATGGAGGGTAACACTTGACTAAGATAAAAATTAAGTTATTTCCTACTGAATCGTCAGTCCTTTATATATTTTATTTAGAAAAATCATTTAATGTTTTTATTATTTTTATACTTGTAAGGGTCTAGAGGTTAGAACTACAGAGTAACTTTCTTGGTGCTGAGTTAAACAACTCAAAAGAATTAACTCATTGATAAGTTCAGTATAAAGTGCTCTGTAATATTGTACTAAGTCTACTAAAGTGATTGAGTGATAAATAATTTGTAATACAATTGTTTATTTAGCACAATTCAAATAATTGGATTGCATGGGTTGTGATAAGCTGTGGAATTTCGCTGGTTGATCTTGGAATTTGGCTGTTTAGTGGATTACAGTGTTGTCGGCTGGTGTTGTTTATCTATAGTAGGTACCTATGACGCGTTCATCGGCTTACTGTGGCGAATGCAATTCTAGGATTGTTAAGCAGTGCCCTAACTTACAATGTGTAGAGTGTAAGAAATGGTACCACTCAAGTTCATGCACCAAAATTACTGAGGTGGAAGAGCGTTTTCTAGTCGAGCATAAAAAACCCTGGACTTGTAGAAAATGCAAAAGGCTTACGATGAATGACCTGAACGACAGAAGGGCATCGTCTTTAGGCATAAATCGACACAACTCTCCCGTTCCTGTAGGAAAGGATTTGGATTCAATTTACTCTCTTCTACTAGAGCTAAAAACCGAAGTATCAGTGGTCCATAGTGACATGATTGAGATGAAAACCTCTCTTGAATTTTTAAATGGGATGTATGAAGATCAACGTCAATTAAATAAGGTTATGAGTGACATGATCGAGGAAACCAGACACGAAAACAAAAAACTGAGGGAGGAAATGGCAGTAGTCCAATCGAAATTGATGGAAATGGAAGCCGAAAAAGTAAGTACGAAACTTACCATAAACGGGGCGTTTAATAAAGAAGATACCGAGGAGGCATTGTTTGATAAATCCCTAAAAGTGTTGATTTTTGTAGATAGGTCGATTGTTAGGGAAAATTTAATAAGCATTAAGGCAATTTCGGTAAATAACAGAGCACCTATTGTTTCTGTCTCACTTAGTAGATCTGAAATGGTAAAAAATATACTTAATAAACGTCGCCAAATTGATGTATTGAGTACCCAATCGTGCGGAATAAATACGTCAAATACTAAAATCTATATAAATGAATTTTTGTCCGATTTAACTTGCAGCTTATTAAAAGAGGCAAAAAAATGTAAAGATCAGGGTTATAAATATGTCTGGTACCAAAATGGATCACTGCTGTTACGTAAAACAGAGGGTGGCAAAATTATTAAAGTGCGTAACTCACTACACCTAGAAAAAATCCTTTCAGAAAGGGAACAATAGGTGCTTACGAGAATATAACTCTTCTTAAATATTGTATATTTCTCCTATAAATAGATATCTTTGGATAAAAAATATAGCTTAAATGTAATTCATGTTAATATTAGTGGGATTAAAACCAATTTCGATGATTTCCTGTTATTTTTACGTTCATTGGAGGTAGTCTATGATGCGATAATCATGTCCGAAACTCACGTAGTCGAAAATTGCGCTGATTTTGGTATTGAATCTTACTCCATTTTCTACAATGGAAGTACTATAAACTGGTGTGATGGTACTATTATTTATGTAAAAATTAATTTGGTTCTGCAACATAAAGTGATAGATATTCAAAATAAATTCCTACGTATTGAGCTATTAAAAAATAATACAAAAATCGGCCTGACGGGACATTATAGACTGCCTAGCCTCAATGAAAGAATATATTCCGATATAATTTTGAGTTTATTCACACAGAGTCATTTTTCTCCCTGCACCATCGAGATTTTTTCAGGGGATACTAATATTAATTTATTGGACAAAAAAGAATATGCTTCAAATTATCTTAATTGCTTGGCAGGATTGGGCTATTTTCCGTACATTACGATACCCACTAGAAAGGATTCGTGTTTAGATCATTTTTTTGTGAAAACCTTAAAATTATGTAATGCGGCCGTTATCAACAGTGACATAACTGATCATTTTCCAGTAATATTAAGTATCGATATGAAGCATGGCGATGCTGAGAAAGTTAATAAGTTCCGTCGAAACACAAACATTAATATGTTACATAATCTTTTGAATGATGAGTCATGGCAAAGTATTTTAAATGAAACCGAACCAGACATTATAGCTGAATCAATAACAAAAAAAATTAAATATTACTTAGAACAAAGCACTACTGTAACTCCAATACACACTAGGTATAAATGTTTAAAGCTTTGGATCACTACAAATCTTGTTAAGTGTATTTGTCATAGAAATAAATTAAAAACAAATGTTGTGACATCCAATCATTGTCCACAAGCTGTGAAAATATATACTGAGTATAGAGATTGCTTGTCTAAAATTATTAAAAAAACCAAATATTCTTACTACAAAAATAAAATAATGCAGAACTTAAGTGATTCAAAAAAAATGTGGTAAAACATTAGGGAGGCTTCAAACGATTTTCAAGAAAAAAATACCATAAAAATCATTAAAAAAAATAATGGTCAAACTACCACAGACTTACATGAGATAGCTAATGAAATGAATGACTTTTTTAGTTCAATTGGCAAAAAACTTGCATCTAAAATAGTACCAAAACCACAATCTTATGAGCATTGTTTGGATAAATCCTTATTTCTCCAGCCTGTTAACGAGACGGAACTTGTTAATGTCTTTGGTTCTTTAAAAAATACCAACTCATGCGGAGAGGATGGCATATCCTCTAGAATTATATAAAAGAAAATCATAAAAGTTTCATTAAACCATTGCTGCATCTGATCAATATTATTTTTTCTTCTGGTTGTTATCCTAAAATTTTTAAATACTCCATTGTCATTCCAATCCACAAAGGTGGGGATAAAACGGACATAAATAACTATAGGCCTATAGCTTTGTGTACTGTGCTTAATAAAATAGTAGAAAAGTGCAAAAAATCAAAGTTATGGGACTACCTTGAGAAAAATAAAATAATATCTCTAAAGCTGAACTAGACTTACACAAAATAAAATGCTGGTTAGACATAAATCAACTGACTCTAAATATTGAAAAGACAAAATTTATATCTTTTTCTATGACCAGAAGGGACATGCCTAATAAAGTGTATATTCCCTTACATAACTCTTCATGTAGCGTTCAATTAAATTGTAACTGTCATTTAAAAATACAATCCTGTGAAAATATTAAATATTTGGGTGTCTATTTTGATAGATTCTTAAGATGGGATATACATGTTGACTACATCAGCAAAAAAGTTAGGAAATTAGTGTACAAATTTTCGCAACTAGGGAATGTCTTAACCTTTAAGTTAACGAAAATGGTGTATTTTTCACTAGCGGAATCTATTTTAAATTATGGCATTTTGTGCTGGGGTTCAGCATGTGAATCCCTTTTACAACCATTAAAAGTGGCTCAAAAATTTTTATTAAAATTTTTGTTATTTAAACCTAAAATGTATTCTACCGATCTTCTTTTTTCTCAAACAGAATTTCTAAACTTAAGGCAACTTTACTGTGTAAGAGTTATTCAATTTTCTTTAAACTATGGGATCTTTCATGAGAGAGTTAACCACCCGATACAAACCAGGGCAGTAACTGAATCGAGATTCTGTTCTTCTCTGCAGAGTTTTTCTTTTACTCAGAGAAATATTTCTTTTACAGGTCCCATATTGTTAAATCTATTACCGCTTCTCATAAGGAATAAACGAATTATTATAAAATCCATTAAAAACAAAATTAGATACTGGGTAAAAACTAATTATATACTTATTATAAAAAAAATAGTATGGTTCTCTGAGTAAACGAATACCTGTATCTGCGCTGCTACATGTGTAATATATAGCTTTACTACATTAGATAGTGCGTATATATCATTTATATTAATTTTGTAGTGTAGCTTTTTCTACTGTTGTAGTTTTTGATAAGGAAATTAAATGTTAAATGTTATTCGGGGATACACACAAATTTTAAAATTCATCGTATCCTCGTCTAACATTTCTAGAGCGTGTCAATGTAATAATTATTTGAATAAATTATTTGAATTTGAATTTGAATTTGAATTAAACTAAGTACTGAGTTGAGCTGAATGAAATTAAGTGGAGCTGTGCAACACTAGAGTTTAGCGGAAACCATATTATTACTGAATAAACTTACATCTATTCGTCATCAGTGCATAAGCGGGACTGAGTGCGCACAAACATTTGTACGCCTAAACTCATCTTTTCGGACTTCCATTGTCTGTTTTAAACTAAGTACACAGCGTTTCGATTAGTGAGTACCTCTACAGTATATTCAGATAAGAGATAGACCGGACATAAACAAGACCACGTGATCATCGAACGCTGTAACATTCGGCAGGGACGTATTAAGAGTCACGCAGTACATATTTTAGATAGTAGATGCTGCTTTGCGTAACTTTGTAGTAAATTAGCACAATTCGATGTGTATACGATTGGTGATGGATATAGGATCATGTGGGGGTGGGGTAAGAAATATATAATGATGTAAATATACATAAGGGTTTCAAAATTTTCGCTTCGATTTCCAGCTTCGGATGCCGCCTGATGTTTGGTGAAATACAGTCGAATATAATCTCAAAATGGCGTTTAAATTAGCCTAAATTAAAAATAATCGTATATCTCTTAAAATTGCTTTTAGAATATTGATTAGTATATTTTTTGATTTCTAGGTAAATATGTAACCAAATTAAAACGTTCAAAACGTAAAAAAATGTGCATGGTTGAACATTGTCAGAAAGTAGATTCTTGAATAGGTTTTGCCAAAATGGGTTAAAAAATGTCAATAATTAATTAAAAAATACAGTAGCTTTATAATTACTTATAACTTACCGAATTTGATGAACGACATCTTTTATTGGAAAGATGAGCTTGATGAGCTTTCATCATCGCTACTGCCTGAAGCACCAACGTCAATAATGAATGGCTCGACTTGTTCCTCTAAAATATTGTCCAGTTCCCACATTCTCTTTTCAACTTTGTCTTTCACGTGCTTAATACAGTTTTCCCATTTTTGCGCTGTTATTAATCCTAGTGCTTCTTTGAAAAGTCCTTTGAGGTCACAAAATTTAAAAGTTGTATTGTGCTTAGCTATATAATTTTTAACCTCTGCCCATATGAGCTCAATGGGATTGAGCTCGCAATGGTATGGAAGTAAACGGAGCACAGTTTTATTTTGACTTGCTGCCATTTCGTTAATGGCGTATTTTTGATATTCCGCCTTGTGATCATTGACAATTCTTAATAATTGTACTTTCAGCATTGCTTCTTCAAAGTTGATATTTTTCGAGCGGAGCCAATTTTGAACATCAACTTTCCTTGAAGCCGTTGTTGGGACCTTCTCCATTCTTAGAGAATGATAAGGCGCATTATCCAACACAATTACTGCGTTTTCCTCTAAGTTCGGTAAAATTTTTTAAAACCACTGTTCAAACGATTCGCCATTCATTTCCTCGTGGTAATCTCCAGTTTTCTTAGACTCAAAGCACCACAGACCGTCAACAACAAATCCATCCTCACTGCCAATATGGCAGATAATGAGCCTTTTCCCTTTACCTGGAAATCGAAGTACTAACTGATGTAGATTTATTTCAATAAGCGAACCTTTTTCAAATGTGTTCATCACATTCAGCAAAAAAACATTGAGACATGAGTATCAGATTGCTATAATTGGGACTATTTAGTCATATTGAAAGAAAGAATATCGAACGTCGTATGATTACTCAGCGCTTCACAATTTAATTTAAAGTTATAAACCTTTAAAAAATGAATGATCAGGAACCTGAAATACGCGCAAATATTAATATTAACAAATTATAACTTTATAAAGCTTAAAGTATGAATTAAAATGATTAGAAATACTAGGAACGGTACACAATATAAAACTTAGTAACTTTTTTTAAGTTTATAATATTCGACATATTTTAAGATTATATTAAAAAATTATTGAAATATCGAAAACACATAAAAACATGGCTTAAAAAAGTTCTAACAAATGAAAATGACAATAAAACATCCACGCATTTTATCGAAAGTTATAAAAGTTTTGTTACTTGTAATATGTTTTATCTGCCCCCTGGAGTTAATGTTTAGAACCTTGTTCCCAAGGTTTGAAAAACATCCGATTGTTGTCTATTACTCGTATTTACCTGCTGGATTTTTTAATCCGGTGGACAGTCCATCTAGAAAGGCCCTCCTGGATGAAGTTACAGAATCATCAACCCATACTTTACTTGTAGTGTGTCCTGCGTTTACCCACGTTTCATCAAGGTAATAAATCTTCCTGTTTTGATTTCTATATTTCCCAATTTTTGTTAAATAATCCCTCCTCCATAGCACAATTTCTTCTCTATCCAGTAGTAAACTATTACGACCCCGTTTTTTCCATTTGAAATTTAAATGCTTCAGTAACGCATGGAAAGTTGATCGTTTGAAATTTGGCAACGCTGTATCTCCATTTACCTCCTGCAGTACTTTATCTATAGTAGGTATTTCATTCCTAAAGAAGAATTCATGCACTTTCCTCCTAATCGCATGCTTATCAGCTTCATCCAATGATTTAACAATACTTTTGCGATGTTTACTGGTCATTGGCTCAGAAAAGGTGTGATTTTTTTTGTATTGTCTTAACACATTAAACACTGCTGCGCGATACACCCCAACTTTGTGAGAAACCTTCACAACAATTTCTTTGATGGTTGATGCCTCGTTCTCCTCCCGCTCGATCTTATATACATTCAAAATGACCTCTTTCATTTCTGCACTCAGGTGTCTTTTTTTAGAGCGTTTCCTAGGTGGACTACAGGAGTTTACAACTTCATCGGCAGTATCTGTACTACTGGGCATTTTGCGCAAGCAGTTGATAACAATAACAATCAATAACAAGGTATAACAATAACAACGACAAACTCAACAACTTAATAAGATAACAAACGAAAACGTCCAAAGAAATATCAAATTGCAATGATGCACACGACATACGTAACACGTCTGAACCTGAATGTGACTCTGCCTTGATACGACTGCTCTGCCGCTCGGCATAGGCATTTAATTGCGAATTGACCAATGAGAGCTCCTGTTTTACGTCGAGACGGCGGCGTTAGCGTGAAAATCACCCGAACCTTTTGTTTACATCTGGTCTATCTCTTATCTGAATATACTGTAATCGTTATCAAGTGTGAAATGAGAACTTATCCCTAAGGCTACCTTCTATTTATATACAGTTGTGTGCAACCAGGCGTGAAGTTCCGCCTCTTAATTCTTTGAACCGTTTTAGAGGTGGTTCTGTCTTGAATACTGGAGTACCTGCACATCGAGGAATTATTTGCACTCTTTACTCCCGGGCACTAGACATCTGTAATAGCCCGGACGACTTTAAATCAGAACTAAACAGTATTAGAAATGAGCCAGAATGGTTACCCAGAAAAATGGTTTGATAAAACTTTTCATAATCTGAAAGAGCAACGAAATAGGCATATGGATTTCCAAACTGATCAACCTGCCAGTTTCTTGACCTATGCCTTATGTTAAAGGATTCCCAGAAAAAATTAGAACGATAGCAAGTTCATATAACCAGAAGGATCTGACCTGAAAAATGAATGCTGTTAGGTTTAACGAACATCAAAATCATACACGACTGGGTGAGACAACCAGATCGGGTATCGCTGAGTATGTATGGATCAATCAACACCAAATGAAGTGGTCAGAAGCCAAGATTCAGAGAACAGCACTGGCGAAAGCGGAAATTTGTCCATATAGCATTTATTGAAAACAATGCCGTAATTTTTAGTAATGCCAGTGTGGAAATCCCATACAATTGAAGATCCCAGAACCACTCCTAAAACTTCACGGTTCAAAGAATTAAGAGGCGGAGCTTCACGCGTGGTCGCCCACAACTGTATATAAATAGGTAGCTTTCAGGATAAGTTCTCATTTCACACTTCATTTAATAGTTATTAGTAAGTGTTACTAATCGGAACGTTGTGTACTTAGTTAAAAGTACAGTCAATGGAAGTCCGAAAAAATATGTTTACCTCTAAGTTGTCTCTTACCTTGAAACAAATGTGGACGACTGACAAGCGCCTGCGGCAAACGCCTATGATTTGGGACCAAAAAGGGAAACCAATCGAATCAGCTACAAGCGCTTTCAAACCTACGCAAGTCAATTCAAACGTTCTATTTACACGTTTTCACTTTTGCAGATTTTTTGAGGTTTGCCAAGCGTGCGGACGCGGGATAATATTGGATCACTCTCTATCGGTGAAGATCTAGTACGCCCCTGCGTTCGACGTTGACCATCATTGCGGCGAAGCGATGGCGATAGCGATGGCGATAGCGATGTCGGTCCGGGTTGTGAGCGCTCTCAGGGATTAAGGAAATATAAGTGGCGAGCTAGGAGACTACTCATTCATTATGAATTAATGTACGACCTTTCACATCAAACGCGGATGTTCATTTCTGCGATGGAATATGGCGGATAGCGGATGGCTAGGGTATGAAACCGTGTACTCCTCACTTAGATCAAGAGGCAACAGCAAGAAATGATGCATTGGGAGTAGCAAATATAGATATAGAAATCTCATTGTGCACGGTTTTTGAGTAATCGCCATTCTGAAAAATGCTAAAAGAGTCGCACCTTTTAAGACTGTACTACTTTTTTCTGAAATTGCCTTTTTCTATTTCTCAGTTCCTAAATAACGTGCCGTTGAAAAGGCTATTAGTGAAAAATTAGTTTAGCAATTGGCAAAACCGCAATTTTGTCTGTTGTCAAAAACATTACAGCATATTCAGCAAAGCCTGTACAAAAAATGATCGGGCAGATAAGATGTCCATAGCAGTGAAAAACTTCTGGGTCTTATGGCCTCCCGAAATACCTTTTAAGTAATCAGATATCCTAAATAGTTTCTGCACAAGATACACAAAATAACTTAGGCACCATTGATCTTGAAAATTTCCATTTTATGAACTTATCCTATAACTGTCAATGTCAACTTTCTATAGAGCCATAAAACAATTAAGGTGCAATATATTCTCAAATTCAGATCCGTGTAAAGTCTCATCAGTGTAAGGGGTGGCCACCTTGATATTATTTTGGGTGATAAAAGTGATGATGGAACCTGTGCCGTATTACCTAACCCAACGAATTTTTGTGATAAAACATGCATGAGATAATAAACTACGTACTATAAAAAGGGCGCAGAGACAACTCAGCACTTATTCCACTTATGTGATTCTATTTTTGAGATTTCACTGCAAGATGTAGTACTTGCAACAATAATATGCAAACATGTTCTTCATTTGTGGATTGTGCAATGGAAATGCTAGAGTATCAGCTGAAGAGTACGGAAAGCGATATCTTAGTGAGCAACTTTTTGCGACTATGGAATAGAAAAGTGCGTGGGAGATTATAAATAACTGGTATACCGAGAATCGACATAGATACTGAAGAAGGAGTGCTACAGTTAATTGACGTATTTCGCAGAACGTTGTAAGTAGCTAGGTCGGGCAGTACATTGAATTCTAGGCAGTGAGCTGCGGAAGGGTGCTTCAAGAACTGAGAAATGCAGTTTCACAGAAAATTTCCTGGATGGACTGAGACAGTTTTCGAATAGCAGGCATTTATAACATTCACAATTTACATCGGGTTAGTAAAATTCCTTGCACCATCTGAAATAACAGGAAGTGAAACTTATTCAAATCTACTAAAACTGTTAGGTGAGAGCCCAAGCGCTATTGTCTAAAATGTCGTAAACGTAGAAGGATTAACGATTCTCTATTCCAAAAAATATAATATCCCGATTTGGAAATGCACCATGGTTAGTTCCGGCGTGAAACAGTAAAACTTCTCATTCTCCATCTCTATAATTAGGAAAGTAGAAGAAACGTTGGAACAGTGTTACTATGAGGATCAAAACCTCTGTAACTTTGAAAGGTTATTCCATTGAGCGAAAGGCAAAAAACGTCACCAACTTAGGTTTCAGCTTATTTTAGGAGTTTTGCCCGTATTCAAATTATTTCGTAAGCTAAGAGCATTGAAAAATTCAGAAGCTCGTTTTCAAATCACCTAACCATTTCAGTGCATATTCAAAAATGTATACAATGGGCTAAAAAAGTCCAAGTTGGTTAAGATGTGAATCGTGATTGGAATTTTGCTTCAAAAATCCCTTCTCATGTCATTTGGTTGGTTTTCGGGTAGTTGGCCATCGTAAAATATTTTCATTTGACGTTTCGCCAGTACAGTAGCTCACAGGACTCCGAACTGTGAACACCTTCTGAAGATGCCAACCACTCGTGTTGATAAAACGTCAAATAAAAATATTTTACGACGGCCTGAGTACCCAAAAACCAACCAAATAACATGGTTTTGAAGCTGTACTGGAAGACAAGAGGTAGTGGCATATCCTTTGATTTAAAACTAATGTTGTGGCTCTTACACCTAGCATTGAAATGTTGAGGCGGTTGGTCACCTATTTGTATGTTGTTTTTCTGTGGTCGCTGATTGGATTTTTGTGATAGTCTGACGTCGTGCTTCATTAATGCTATTTTTAGGTTTTTGCAAATTCCCAATTTTTTTCGTACAAGTATTTGAATCGTATTTTTATACTTTTCGAAAAATATAGATGCGACCGAGATCAAATTTCGTGTCCACAGTAACTAGAGAATGTTTGGGTCATAAACCGATTGTTTCTTAAAAAACTTGCTTTTATAGACAATGTTATTTGATAACTTTTCTACCAGGCTTCTTCTGTCACGTTTTGGATGCTCATGACACGTAAAACAACGGAATCCTGACCATATGTAAAAAAAAGATTTAAGATTACTCAAATAAACGAGATAACTCCCAAATACGATGAAAAAATAGCTCCATCCAATAACCGCTGTCAAGATGATTTTAGAAAACAGCGAACATTTAAGAATTTGGATATATAATATATTAATAAGAAGAAAGATGTTTACTAGAGTAAAAATACATTTTAGTATTATAGAAAACACAAAAATAAGATATACGGGAATGATGCACTTGTATGTTTTAAATCAGTGATAAAAATCGTAGATACAAAAAACTCTGTTCTCATAATTACATTGACAACCTGTGACACTTGAAATAGTCCCGGAAATTTCCACTTCCCAATAACAAATATAAATATTTTATTAACTGCTTATATTATGTACTGTGATTTAAGTCATTGCTATCGATCATTATGAAGCAGGTTGTTAGAAAAAGCAATACTCTTAATTTAGTGACAGTTAGCATCTTCAGACTTCTTCAGAAATTAATTCCCTATTGCCACCTCTCTGACTATTTGACTTCGCTGCTGCAGACTGTTGTTATTCTTTCCCATAGCCCGTCGGACGTTCGAAAAGAAATAAAAGCGAAATGTGGCCGGCTTTTGCCAGAGCCATTTTTGTTGATGGAAATTTGAGGGTAAGGGTTGTATGTTTTTCTTTCCTTTTTGTGTTACTGCGTGGATGTATTACGGATTCACCGGACAGAAGTAAAGGCAACACTTATTATACTTATATACGGACTTCAAAGCAATCCAGCTCATATCAGAAATATGGGTCCAAACAGAAGGACGCTTGAATGACTCCTCCAAGCTTGTCTGTATATGGGATGTACATAAATGTACCGGATGCTCCAAAACTTCAGGTAGGTTACATGAAGAATATAGTTTAAACTAATTTGTTTTGTCGTCATTTACTTTCTGTGCTATATATATATATATATATATATATATATATACAGGGTGACTTCGAAGTTGAGTCATTTATTTTAACAGTGTGTAGATCTGATCAAAAGAAATGTTTTTTTCCTTTACCATTTTTCTGGTAAAATTAAAGTAACAAAGTTATAGCCCTTTGGAAGTTTGAGTACCGCCCTGTCTCAATAATATCATGTGTTCGTGTTTGGCAACAACGGTTCATCGCATCGGAAACAAAAAAGCGAAAGAATTTGGAACGATGTTTTTACGATTACAATTCAGTTCAGTTATACATACAGTCAGTTTCAGTCGCGTGTGAATAGTGTCTGTTGCGTGGCTCAAACGAAATAAAAAATGGCACATGTTTATGCGGATCGGTTTCCCAATCGAGTACAACCAACCCCTCGTGCCTTTGTTAATGTAGTACAACGGGCTCGTGAATCAGGTGACTTAAGACCTCACAGGGGACCTCACGATCAAATACAGGTCCGCACTGAAATACTTGTCGGGAGGATACTTTATAAAACAAGGTAAAATTTGTTTTTAATTTTTTTTTATTTTTACACACATATTTTGGTTTATCTTCCTTCTACAATCATTATCTGAAAATTAATGACTCAACTTCATATATACCTATGGTTTGGTCAATTTCAAGCGTATGTATGTTTCCTTTTTAGTCTTTGTGTGAGATGCGAAAGGAATACGTGTATATTTATGTATATGTGTACAGGGTTTACCGAACTTAAATGGATTTGGCAAAATGGTGTCACGTGCTAAAATCACGTAACCCTTCTTTTTACTGTTTTGATCACTTATGAGTAATTTGAATTTCCCTTTATTGATTATAGAGTGCCCATTCCTAGACCAAACCCTTTTTAATGATTTTATTTTGGTAAATTTCATAGTTTATTGATTGTAGAATTTCTCACGTATTATATCTGTCATTCTCAGCGACTCAATATTGTATTGAAATCATTCTTCTATCTGAGAAATTTACTCATAAAGTATTGTTGGTCCCTCGTAGACAGATTTGTTTCTGCCGTCGCTCTGCCCAGTGGCAACCAGCGCGCCACCTTGTGACTTTACACGTACTAGCAGTATAGGGACATTTCGTTCTATCAACATACCTTCTTCAAGACCATTCATTTAACCATGTCTTAATGTTTACTTTCCTATCAAGATACCTTCTGTTAAAAAGTGAAATAATCTAGCCCGGCACTGGCATCTTTAAGCATCCGTCCAGGTATACGTAATTCCTGGGTACGTCAGTTATTGTGCACAGTTTTAACAAAATCGGCTTCAATATGCCCATTCAAGTACGGATCACCCTGTATGTATATGTATTAAACATGGCAATTAGCTTAAATACACATGTTACTTGAATTTGCGATATCATACTTTATAGAGGTGGAAGTAACACAATTGTAATCGTGGTATTCACTTCCTATTGAGAATGACCCGAGGCGAACGCAAGTTCGTTTTTATTGCGTTTTGTAACAAGATCGGCAACAGCATTCAAGGAATTTCCACAACTTTCACCGCCAACTTGAAACAATGACCAACAAGTGTTTGTTCTACTTTGCCGTAAGTCGATGACTGTCTTCTTGTTAGATTGAGATGTATGATGGCTGGTTGAATTTATCAGCGTTATTTGTTGGCCATTCTGTTTTAAGGTGTGGAATGATGAATGATTGTAATTGAGGTGGTTATACAGATATTGGCAGGCCTATAGTTTTCTTTCTGATTAAGGTTATGGTTAGAAAATTGTGAAAGTTCATTCACAGATTCGAATGAAATTCATTTTGCCAGAACTTAATATTGTGTCGAAGATGCGAACGTCTTCTGCGGGTTATACTCATTTGAAACAGTAGGTAGAAAATAAAAGCTACAAAAAAATAATATCCAGTATGACAGGAACACAGCTTCGGAAGACCAAACGTCATGGAATATAATTTAGTCCTTTGGTTTTGAGCATAATGGTTAGAACACATATAGTATACCTGGATTTTTGAAAATCATCCTCTTGACGACATTTTTATAGAAGCTTTTCGGGCTTGGCATATCCATTTAATTCGGATGTGCCCAAATAAGGCTCTTTACACCTCGTGGACGGGTCAAATATTTTTTTTCATCACCCTGTCATCACTAAATCGATCCTGTAGGATTATTGAGCTCTTTTATTCATACAAAAATCGCCACCTGCTTCCTTCAAAACCTTCTAAAAGAATTATGATCGATCGAATGTTTTTTTTACTATTACAATGGTTCCTCAAATTTGCAGCATAAAAATAACACATGTTGCAATTACAGCATATCAACCTATTTTCATTTCAATGCAAAATAAGTCTATAACGCATAGGTGGCTGTGAAAAATAAAAGCCATGACAATTGTTTTTATTAATCACAGCTGTCAAAATACGTTTAAAATAGTTTTGAGTAATTAAGGTTTTCAAAATGGCTAGAGGAACGTTTATTAGTGAGAAAATTCGGTTACTGATAATTAAATTTTTTAACTCAGAAATTGCAACTTTGTTAGATTTACCGCGGTACAGTGTAAGAAATATTGTTAGAAGATATAACGTAACTGGTTCAGTTAATATTAAGCCACGATATGTGAAAAAAAGTAATATCACAAATGCCGACAGAAGAGCATTATGAAGAATAATCGTGAAAAACAGGCGTGCCAATTATTTACAATTAAGTGCTCTGTAGAGTGACGCTGTTGGAAGGAGAATTTCGAGGTCCACAACTCATAGAGAGGCCCACAAACTGGGATTTAGCACTTGCAAGGTAACTTTTCTTAAAAAAAAGTGAAGTAAAAACCCTAAAGTTGCACAACTTGTTTATAGGCCAAAGAAAAGCCACTATTAACTCCACTCCAAAAGAAAAATCGGCTCAGATGGGCTAAAGAACATAGACAAGGGACACCTCAACAATGGTGTGCAATACAATGGAGTGATGAGGCCCGATTCGAAGTTTGTGTTGGTGACAGTCGCAGTAGAGTTATTCGCAAAAAAATGAAGCATTCCATGTTGACTGTCTGAAGAGAAAAGTGAAATTTCCAGCATCCATTATATAGTCTGGGGCAGTATGTCATCAAAAGGAGTAGGAAAACTTCATTTTATTGATGGAAATGTGGATACAAACAAATACTTGGCAATTTTAGAAGAATCGCTTTTACCAGTAATGGAAGAATGTTTGACATCCGGCCAAGAATTTGTGTTTCAGCAAGATGGTGCAGCGTGCCATACCTCAAAAAAGCCTATAAAATGGATGGAAGAAAATAATGTACCACTTTTGAAATTGGTTTCTAGCAGTCCAGATCTGTCACCTTAAAACTTTGTGGCACGAGATGAAAAAGGTTCTACGACAACATCCTGTTCGTACAATCACCTAACTGAGACAAAAGCTTCAAGAAATATGAGATTGTTTTACACCAAATTTGGTTAACTTGGTTAACACTATGCCCCAAAGAATTTCAGCCGTAATAAAAAATAAAGGTGGTGTTACCCATTGGTAATATTTCAATTGTTGCTTTGTTTGTTAACTTCGCGCATTTATTCACACCTTGTTTATTTGTTCAGATGTTCTATTAGTTATAGGTCTAAGTGATTTCAAATATGGATTTTTTACGACTAGAGTGTATCTAAAATATTTTTGAGAAAATAAATTGTTTTCGAAGTAAATAGTTTCGTCATGTTTAGTTAGTTTAGATAAACGCATATTTTGGTACAAATGTTGAAGTGGGCCAACTGAAGTGGGAAGGGGCTCGTATGGTATATCGGAAGTGCCAACGAAAGTTGAAAGTAGTTTGGTAGAAAAACTATATTAAGATAATCGAAAATGGTTTACGCAGCAAGATTAACATCCTATAGGTGTGTATCTATAAATTATATTTTGAAATATACGGCATGCTGTACAATTTCGTAGCACCACAAACGTGTTTTCTTTAAGTGGATCACCCTGCACTTTATTAGACATTTGGAAAAACCTTTCAAGAACAAGAGGACTGATCATCATTTGTTTAGTTTGTCATTTGTCTGGAGGCTTTTTAGGTCCGCCTTTTTGCTTAGTTCTTAATTGAACTTTAGAGATGAAAAGGTATGCCAACCTCAAGTCCAACTGCGGAAAGTACCAAAAATATGATAAGTTTATGCTCGGCAAACGCAAAGCGTTGTCTTTCTCACAAAAAAAATAAATGGAAATGAAATGCCTCGTCTATTTTACTTCATCAGGTCTTCTATTACGTAAGCTTTTCTTTGATACCAGATTTGTAGTTTATTTGAACGGCTATCTGGTTGATAAGTGTGCGTGCTTTTTCACCATCTTTCAATGAAAACCTACACACAATGCCGGAAGTAAGAGCCTTCAAAGAGATGCATTTTTTCTAGACAAATGAGAGAATAATTAAACAAATAACGATCAATTTGCTACAACGTATTATATCAATATTCTTGTTTTCGAAAGGTATTACCAAATATCTGATTAAATATAGGATGCTTAATTTAAAGAAGAACATGTTTGTTACGAGTATGTCACCTTATTATACTCCACCGTGTGTATCTCCAAATATTTTAGAAATATACACCCATAAGGTGAAAATCCTGCTGCGCAAATCGTTTTCGAATGTCTCTTATAGTCTTTCTATTAAACGAGTTTCCAGTTCAGTTATGACACCCTGTATACATTGTATGTATTTACGTGATACTTATTATGCCGTCAAGTCTGAATATCCAATAAAAGAACATTTCTGGACTTTTCGCCCATTGGAACATTTGATCAGTACAACATGAACTATTACTGAAAGAACTTGCATTAAGATTGGCATATTGTGCCTGATACTTTGGTGACAAAGATTTGACGTAATTGGACAGGTCATCGTTGGTTGTCAGAGCGGTCCGTGGGACATTAGCTCTTAAGTCACAGTGTCAGTTTGTAGGTCTGTCAGGTCTGGTAACCCAGAAACCAAACAATTTTAAGAAAAAAAAAGAGAGGACGTTGTAATTTATGTACGCCCTGACCACAGATTGTGATTCTGTTTTTGAATGTTTTCTAGCATCGAAATATTGATTCCTATTAGCCAGTGTCTCATAGAGAGCTATATGGAGGATTTTTAAAATTTATGAATTTCTGATATGTTTCTTCCAAAGATCTCAGCGATGGTGCCAAGATGTGCTTCCCCTGCAATATATTATTAAGATCCATCGATTGCTGTGTCAATTTTACAATATTTAAGGTTTTTTTTTTTTGGCGGGTCACATTCAAATTAACAGAATCAGTTTTATACATCCGTCCCGCACATCTACGCAATATGATTTCTGTAAGCTCAGACATATAGTCGGAATCACGAAAGATGACGGTTACGTCATCATTTTAGTCAGTAGTAAAGACAAATGACATCGATGTGTGAATATTCTTTAAAGTTTCAGATATGTTAGGCAGAGACAAACATAATTTTATTGTCTAAACAAAGTGTGTTGCTGATTTGCATGTATCCAACAAAGATAGACGATGTTTTCATGTTGCATGATCGATCATATTTGAAACATGAATAGTTAGGTTATGTTAAGGCAGGTAAGGTTGTTTTCGAATAATACTTTGGTCTTCGGTGTTCCTGTCTTAAGGTATTCTACTCATCACTGTTTTTTCAAAACAAAAACTCCCCACTAAAACTATTATTACGGTATCACTCAAAACCATGAAATAAAATGAAAACAAAAATAATCAGTGAAATAACCTAACTTCGCAAAATCATAAAACAAATTTGTTGTCATGTTGCTGACATCGTGATTTTATCATCGACGTACGTCCATTGATTACTTCAGTATAATTTATGGTATGACGTGATAGTCATCTTTCGTGACTTTGACTATATAATTATGCTTGTTACTGTCATTGTGACAACCCACTTGGCATGGGCCTAACATTTCAAATTTACCTTTTGTTGATCTTCATAGTATAAAACATACAATATCGATAGTTTTTGCCCTAATTATTGGAGTATTGTGAGAAAGTGAACGAAAATAATGCTCCTTTATCAATCAACTTATGTGTACAAGGTCAGCGACATTTAAGACGGCCAGCCATAGACAGCTGTTTCGAGCTATTTGGCAACTCTTCAGCATGGTAAAGAGGCCTGATTTCGATGGACAACAAACCAAGCTGAGCAACCCTACTGTATCCATAGTATAAGCTCTATCGGAACAGGATAGCACAAAGTACAATCCAGTACCAGAATCGACCATATGAGCTGGCATGCAGTTCCATCAGACAGCTTGTTGTTTTCACTTTCACAGTGGTCGATTCTGGTAATTGTTGGACTTTGTGCTGTCTTATTTTGATGGTTTAGTTAGTCGATTCGCTTACGACTTCCTATGGCATTAATGACGTAACCGCAAAAAACCGTGAAAGGAGTAGGCTGCGCATCCCATACTTGATTTATCCTTAATCGACTGGTCTATACGATCGATATGTACGTATGTGTGCGTATGTGTAACTGCCGCAATCTTTGTCGTCCGTTTCCAGCAGGTGCCTCTCTATTGAGCCGGCTTTCTCCTGCGTGCCGTACGCACTTGTTGCTTCTGGTTCAGGTTGTACCATGTGCCCACTCACTGTGAATCTATCTTCAATTATTTATCGATTTTAACAAGTTACTGCAGCCAGGCGGATTAAGGCGCGACCAGCGTTAATGGCGACAACTATGCCTTAAGGCGACAAGCTCATTCGACTGGGTTTGCTTTTGCTTCGGTGCTAGTGGATATGCATGTCGACTAGACATTTATATATTTAAGACTTTGCGTGTTAAAGTCTTAGAAAATATCTCTTTTCGTTCATGTACTCTAAACGAATTGTTATGAAAATTTCTATTTCATTCATAATTATGCAGTCACAGTAATTAATTGTGTTGTACTACAAGCTTCTGGAAAAGAAATAGTGACGAGACTACCAGTGGCTACGTTATATTTGCTGTAAGCTTTCTCGTTTTATATGTGGTTTCGTATACTTGGGAATCAAAAGGTGTCGTCAAGAATATTTTGCCCTTTGGTGGTGACTTGAGGCTCTTGAGACTTTTTTTGTATTCTTATTGCTATGAGAAGCCTGAAGGAACTTTGTTATACCTATTTCTGCCTAATGCCTAAGGTTAGTGAAACTGGGAAAAGCCCCCTCAGGTGGATTGTCCCAAAACCTCTATACCCTAGACCTAGAGGCAAAGGTTCGGACGAACCGGCCAGTTCTAGGTACATGAAGTTTGACCATGCCGGGTATTACGTATCTTGAAAAGTGACGTTATACTGTTTTTTTTTTGACGTTATGTAGGTTTTTAGACAAGATGTTAATTATATGGACCTTTTAAACCGACTTGCCTATTTTTGTCTATTCGATATGTTTGTAGCTATCTTTTCTCTGATAGGGGCTAACTGCCGATCATAATCGTTTATGAACTGATGCCAGCATGTGAGAGTTGTGTTGAAAGTGCACAGTCAATTTACTTGTCTCCATCTGCATATTATGCCCTATGTAGCAGCCCCGTGTTTGATCCATTTTGAATCCATATAAAAAATACTGCAATCGTTATCGTGTAGGTATCGGCCTGCAATTCCGTTACTCCTTGGAACATCGCCGTCGCGTCACGTCAACAAACATGATGTGCAAGCATCGCGTGCATGCAGATATTAAAATGCGGCCGGTCATTGTTGAGGCCGCATTGTAGCCGGGCAGGGGAAATAGTCCGAGAAATTTAGATTATAATTAAGGAAGCCTCGAACTTTAATTTCGAGCCAATGATGTTGTATTGTGTGTTGTCTATATCACACACATAGGTTCAATATTAACTATGGGTACATCTCTTCGCTGGAGCTGCATTATCGTATCAGTTACCAGTAGATGGCTGGTGGAGTAGCACAGTGGGAAACGAGGCACTTAGTTACCAGTTTTTGCCTACCTACTAGTACTACTACCACTACTACAGTCATATTTTAATTAATGAGGAAAATAAAACAAACACGTACACATTTTTCTCCTAGACCAAGTTAATGATCCAAAAAAAACAAGCTATCGACACTATTTATAGAGAAAACTGACAGGTGTGCTCTTCCCATTGTTTGAAGTTGTACCACTTTCTAACCTGTTTGATGTTACTTTAAGCTTCCCTCATACTACCTACCTGAAGTGCGATTTTCTTCTTTTTCCCAATGTGTAGGAAAGAGCAGCCAATGATATAGATTTCTGAAAAATTGTGCTATAAACGAAATGCTCTTCAGAATGTCCAGGTGAAGGATGTGCCTGGAGGAAGACCAGAAGCAACACTATTGGTGTTGATCACCACCTACAGCAATACGTGTCTCTGTTTTATCATTGATGTTTGAGAAAAATGAGAGCCTGTAGTCTTTGCTCACAACAGTCCCTCCAACTGTATAGTTTTCGCTAGAAAGTTAATACTTTTGCGGGTTGCATTCTAATTTGATTCTTCCTAGACACCTAGGTACATGAATAAATACAGTACGTTTTCCCCATTGTGAATTTTGATCAATAAAATTATCCCTAAATATGTAACATCTCCAACTTCATTTATCTGTTCACTGCCAATATCAGTACTATGAAAAGGGTTTGTTCTCGTTAGTAGCAAATAATGCAATATATTTCGTTTTACTGGTAATCAGTGAAATTATATGGGCATGTAACAAATTCTTGCCACTATTTAATTTTAATGCAACAATCATCCTAGGACTTTCTTTGGCGTATCAAAATAGTCTCGTCTGCGTATGAATTTCTTCTTTCTTAGGAAATTATTATTTATAAATTAATTATGTGTAATGGATAACGATGTTGCTTAAGCTGTTCCTTAAAGTACTACTAGTGCTGGACTCCCTTTGCTCATTGTCTTATTTACTTAAGTGTATTTGATTCTATCGTCCAGGTAACTTTCAAGAACACTTAGTGGATTACCTCGCATACCATAGTTGAAGTAAAGTCTTGACACCTTTTCATGTGACGAAAAAGCATTTGCAAGACCTGTAAATACAGCATAAACATTTTTCGTTATGGAGAGTATTTACTCTTCTGAAATTAGGTTATGCATGTGATATAATTGAAATTTCTTTGCATAAACTTTTTGATACCCTATACCTTAAACATAAATAGATTTTTTCCAAATGTTGGCTCTGAGTTCCTGCGTCACTGGCGAATTGGCGAGGAGGTTTTGTAACAACGAAAAATTTCGGGAATGAGATATTGTGTTTTTTGGGTTTGACATATACATTATGGTAAAAAAAATTCTCTCGGTGCGTCTGTCTGTCGGTCTTTTCGCGAATCCTTGTTTCGTTTTTAACTTGGAAAGTAATGCTCGTACAAGGTTTCTACTTTATCAAGAACGAAAGAGCAAAGGCTCCTTTTTCGAGTGGTTGACAATTGGAGGTTGGGGGCTGTTAGGGGTGAGAGAAGGGTACATCTCAACTTTTTGGCGATGGTATATTCATACGCTTCCAGCCCCAGTAATTCTACGCATCTATTGGACGTATTTCACACATCATAGACGTGACCGTACATTTGCCCTTAAGGGTTGAGTTTTAAAACTTCAGTCTGGTTGATGACAACCTTTATGCACCAGTCTCTATGTGCGACTGAATGCATTGCCGGCGTTATCAATCTTGACATATCGTGTCATGGTTGGCGCTTATGATAGAGAAATATCTTCAACACGCTTCTTTCTTTGGATTGACCGGCGTCACAGTCTCCCCCATGAGTGTCATTCCATCAGTGCCACGCTGCAGAGTGCTTCCATCGAACGGTGAGATATGGGGAGTGGGGCGACGTGGGAAAAGGAAAAGGTGTGTAGGAACTAATTGTCTGAGCCTGTTTGACTTGACTTGATTGATCAGTTCAATTTCTCTGTTTATCATTTTTCTACCTATTTTTTTTTCTCTAATGGTTAAACTTGCGTCGAACATAACCCTTAGTGAATTGATGACAGCGTTACGTATGTAGTGCCTAGTAAACCTAATTGACGCGATTTCTTTACACTATTCAGACGTACGACTGTAATACATTTCTGGATTTTAATGCAAATCCTGTAAGTCGCAATTGTTTTTATGATTCCCAATCTAATTTTATCGTACTATTATGTCCGTCGGTGAAAGAAGCTCTCTCAAGGAAGATGCGACACTTGGAGACGATCAATCTGGCCGGACTGGTTCGACTCGAGATAATTTAATAGGCGCGCTCATTTGAATCCGACAAAAATGCACCGACCAAGCGACCAGTGCTGCGGAGGCCAGCCGAGTTGTACCTCTTAAATTACACCACAATTGCACGAGAGATTGGACGAATACATCTGCATAACTTAACCGAGACCCATCCACTAGGATGTCATTGTCGGGTTTTCTTTGTTTTGGAGTGTTTTGTGAGGAAAGTATAGTCAATTACTAACCGAGATTCTCTATTTGACCTGTTTTGAGTGATCACCCTACAACACTGTATATGCGACTGCGCGCTAGCTACAAACAGATATCCTAAAACGCATCAGTTTGTTTACTTACTGTCAGTTGAAGTTTATTTAATTTGAGGTTTTCGCTTGAAGATGTCGTATAAATTATAAATAGAAAAAGTTTCTACAAGTTGGTCGGGCGAGTACTCAAAGCTGAAATCTGTCGAGTATTAAAGACTGAAATAAAGGGAAACGACGGATTTTATACGGACAACGTAGATGAATGCCTTGACAATGATAGATACAGACATAAAGCGAAGTTTGCAGATAAAATCCTTGTCTGGTGCGCAATTTCTAATATCCCAACCTTTTGTGGGAAGAATGAGGGGTGAAGCTTTGAATAGTCAGAGCTATATTTTCTTCTTCTTTCCAAGTTGCTTCAGTTTGTCCACGAACATCATGCTAATGACCATATCATGTTTTGGCCAGATCTAGCATCCTGGGTTTACTCAAGAGATAACCAAATCTGGCTTCGACAAAACAACATACCTTTTGTTCCTAAAAACGATAAACCTCCAAACTTGCTATAGACTCGCCTAATAGAGGATTTTTGGGCTTTACTTTTCTCAGCCGATATGGAGGCCCGAGGGGGTCATCTGCAGTTATTCCAACCTGGGTGAAAACCAGTTGTGCTCTACAGTACCAACTAGATTATGTACCTCCTTCCTCCTTATTTCGTATTATACATCCTATTGAGTGTTGCTGATGAATACTTCTGAGTTTGTCATTTATACTCGTAATCAGGGTGATTCAAAAAACAACAGCCGTATTTCATCCAGAGATAACATATACATAATTGAATATCAGTACCAAGGGGACGATTTTTGGGCATATTTTGAGAAAACAACTATGAGGATCGTGCCCTAAATGTCTTAGCTCTTGGGTTGCAGGGTTGTATAGTTATAAATAATATATGATCTATTATTTATTCATATCTGTAATACCACTTTAGATACTTTAATGAAATTATTCCCCTTGCTAGATTACCTTAAATGAAAGCAAAAAATGCTATTTTGCGCTTTTAGGTTAGGATATCTGGAAAACAAGAACCATCAAGAGATTCGGACCAAGGATTCAACACGACTAACGCATTCTGGAAATCATACTCTGAGCTATGGCTATTTTTGCACCTTTATGTGAAGATGTCTCTCAAATTAGAGATAATGAGAGATTTGTACAACGAATTGAGATTCAGCGCATTAGGAATCTTTGGGAAGGTTCATTCTGGTTTCTGGCTAAGAGGTTCGGCTCACTTTTGCAGGCCTGAGTAATTTTTGGATTCTGGAATATAGGATTAGGCTGGCTATCTACAGGTAGAATACGTTAATCAATGATTAGACGGTAGCGTACTAAACAGAACCTTGAAGTGTAGAGTCAAAATATACAATAAAATGCGTAAATGTAGAGTAGGTATTTTGCTATACAAAACAATTTTAATTCAAGACCGTGTCCTTAAAGCTGACCAAATGTGGCACAAGGGGGCCAAAACGGTCCTTATAAAGAAGCCCTGCGTCTAGGGCGAGTTGTAGTAGGATTCCACTAGTTGAAGCTTTTTTCAAATCAACTTCACTTATTATCGTTGGGTCAATGAATGCAGTTTGTACGAGTCGGTCATATAGCTATATGCAGTGTGCGAAAATCAAGAGTTTGGAAATTTGGCCTAACAAATAAGGTTCAAAATTGCTTTGAAATCTTGTAGAGCAACTTCAATTTGCATACTTGGCGAGCTCAACAATCATAATTTTTAACAGAGCCTTTGGGCATTCCCATTTTCACTCGAAAACCAGAAACAATTAGTCCGAACCAAAAAGGAAAAATCAGTCGTCACAGCTTGCCTCTTTATAGTAGTCAGACAAAATGGAGACCGTATTTTGGGATTTAAGAAAAATGTGGCGAGTTTTTTAGCCAAAATAACTTCTTCGAAACTGACTTAATGTCTCACACGATTTCCAGTGGTCATCTCAGAACATATGCTATTTGACGATGCGAAAATTTCGCTTTTGTATGAAAACTTTTCCAACCAGATATCTTTTGATAATCACGTTTTAGAGAGACCTTTGACTTGCATCAGAATATAGCCTGTCAGTAACAGGGATAAACTTTGTTTAAGCTTTTTGACAAATTACAAAATACTGTTTTTGTGTCATGACAATTTGTTCTGATTTTTCGAATCACTCCGAACAGGAAAGGTTTTCAGTCAATTTTCTCTGAAATTAACTGTTTTCGAGCTACAAGCAATTTGTTGTCTAAAACACTTCAAAAATGGCAATTTCCAGTTACCAAAAAACTTGACATGATTATTTTTGAGGTTGCCTAGTACCTGACTTAAAGGTAAAACCTTCCCGTACAAGACCCTGAAGAATATTTTTGGATAAGTTTATCTATAAGCAATTTTTAGCCTTATTTGTCAGGCCAACATTTGCGAACTTTGGATTTTCTAAAACTGTACAAATACAAATAATTTATTGGTGTCATTGTAAATCTATTATACTCAGATAAGTCATATTCCATAAATTTACAAAACAATATCTAAAAAAATACAGATAAGGGCTCAACATAGTTGAAAAAAGTCAGAATTCAAAATCTAAAATCCAAAAACTCGCAGTACGGGTAAAATGCCTTTCTATTTACAAAAATCCTGATATCTGTCTGTAAGGATCGAAATTTAAAGATCTGATGATGAACTTTGTTGAGATATTTTTGTTCTACATACATTATACCTCTTTGGCATTCAGGCAACCTAAAAAGAGGTATATACAAGGTACTCGTATTTCTACTGTTCTACTCTTGAGACGCTTGGTATTCCGATACTGTTTAGCATACCTCGTATATATATATATATATATCTGTGAAGTTCTGTCTACAGTTATCTCTATATTTCTTGCTACACGAAGTGCACGTCTCTGAGCCTTTCCCCATGTCAAAATGACATGAGATATGAGGGAATTACATTCAGTGAAATATACTAACCTTAGTTCATTGGAATTCAAATCCTAAGATGAACTTCTGAGTAGGAAACGTTTGGATATCATATCAATATGTCTGTCTTTTACAGGTAAAAAAATTGTGCATTCTATGTGATGATGCTCCACGTGTTCCCCTAATTCTTTCAAAGTGAAAATCATGTGCATTGTTGTGGATGCATTTATTATGCTCTCATCAAATCAACGATTGACGCACGACTGCATGGTTTCAGCCTTCTCAGAAAACTCACAGATACAATTACTTTTCACTGAGACGGTGGTTTCATCTGCAAATGCCTCGGTTATTAAAAGGCTTGGTTGATAAAAGCACGGGACCCAGGACTGAACCTTGAGGCATACCGTGCTTTTTCATTTGATGTATTGGATCCAATTTTGATAATTTATATAAGTACTTATTGTTGGTATATTATCACTTAATTTTCTCATTCTTTTAACAATGTCCCACATGTATTTTGTTGGATTGTTTGATCTTTTGATGATTCGTTCATTGTTTTCTATTTGACTAAAATTTTGGCCTTTCTATACCTGTTTTTGAAAGCGAATTAACTATTCCTATGATAGTCAGTCCTGTTCTGATTATATAAGGAATTCAGATAGTGCAGTTGCTCTGTACCTTGGGTGATGGGTGAATTTCCAGGCTCCTCCTCCCCACTAAATTGGCAAATTGGCACTGTCAGTTAAGACAACAACCTTGCGTTTACAATTTGCCCGATGCACACGCTGGCGCTGCACCTACCGACCTGTAACAACTTGCCATTATCCCGCCTGAAGAACGTCAACGTCCGAGATTGCTCCTCCGTGGCCGGCCACAGTGGCAGCCAGGCAAGCAACTTTGCTCTTCGTTTTTCCTCTACTCCGATGGAATAATTATAGCCATTACTCTCGAACAAAAGTAGATTAGATCACCGATAATAATTGGCTACTGTAATATATTCCGGTGGCAATGGCGACGGTCGGAGCGGCGGCGGCAGATTACCATGGGATTCATTAATGAACGATTCCGTTCGTTCTTTGCGACTGCCACGCTAGCTCAGCAGAGGTAAGCTGGCGCTTTCCAGATTCAGACACAACACGAACGCTTTGACGTTTCATGGAAGGCTGACTTTTGAAACAGTTAACCGACTGCAGGGGATAGGCGATAATGATTCTAAACTCTCCACTTTGGTCTAAAGATATTCAACAAAAAACAAAAATGACAATATACCGAAACTTGGTAGAGAATATCATGACGTATGGGGCAGAAGATTGGAAGATCACAATTAAAGGGTTTTTTTTTATATATTCCAACTACCACGAAGGCCTAAGGCCTAAACACAAATTGGATACCGTGGGGCTATAGGGGGATACAGAGGAAAGGGAGAACGCCACACGGACTCTGGCGAGGGAACACGTGTGCATGCAACATGCACACATTCTGGCTCCGCCTACGAGATTCGCCGGGTGGTACCTCCACGTTCGACAGTCAGAGACCATCTACCACCTACGGACAATCACAACATCCATAGCCAAGAGAACAATTTCTCCTGGGACGGGACTCGAACCTGCACAGCGCACGGCGACTGATCAGGAGACCGAAGAGTCTACTACTGCGGCCACCGCTGCTGCCTATAAGTAGTAGAAATGGATTATCTAAGGAGAGCGTGTGGTATATCCAGGAAAGATCACATCAGAAATGTAGATATTAGAAGAAGGACAAATACTGTACATTCCACTGTAGACAGAATTGAAACGAGACAACTAGTGTGGTACGGTCACGTGAAATGAATGAATGAAGATGGATCGCCAGATAAAGCATTAAATTATATACCACAACAAAGAAGAAGAAGGGAGAGGCCTTCAGTTGCCTGGGAAGAAAATGTAAGGGCAATAATGAAAGATAGAGCTATAGAAGAAAACAAATGGAGATACAGCAAATGATGGCAAACGGAATGCGGGAAGCGGCAGAGGTCGTAGGAACTTCGCTCATATACAGTGTGTTCCTTAATGATATGCGAATATTTAAGGGTGTCAATCTACATGAAAAATTAATGGTAGTTTGCTTTATAAACTAGGTGTGGTCCAAAAATGTTTCCTTACAAAAAAATTAATTAACATTAATTATTTAATTAATTAATTAATTAATATAAAGTTGCATATTTTTCAAAGAAAAAACAATTTTTAGCTTTAACAGTGGCGTGCGTACGGGTATTCACTTCGATATTATTTTTGAATTATCCGTCCGATTTAAAACAAATGATCTCTCTTTGATGCGCCATTTTTGAGTAAAAAATAAAGACCGCTCTGTTGTCCGAGAAAATTTAATGTAATAATTGAAGAATGCAATTGAGCAATAAATATCTAGTTGCTCTGGACTATGTCACTGGCTTTTGACAAGTCTCTGTTATTCAAATCTGTTCGCTGTGACATCTTTTACATTGTTTAGTTTTTATAATCTTGTTAATAATGGTAAATTATTCAAATGCAGAAATGGCGGAAATGCATTACTTATATGGCCGTGCCGACGGTAATGGTGAGCAAGCCAGACGGATTTATCACCAGAGATATCCCGATCGTGCTTTTCCAGACAGTCGAACCTTTTCTAATATTCATCGTCATCTTGTTGAAACTGGTTCTGTCCGAAAAGGAACATCTGAAGGTAGACCTCTAAGTGTGAGAACACCTGAAATTGAGGAAGCAATGCTGCACAAATTCGAAGAACATCCTGAAACGAGTACGAGGAAGATCGCTAGATACTTAAACATTTGCCATCAAATTGTGTGGAAAATTTTAGTGGATTTTTTGTTATATCCTTACCATATTTTAAAAGTACAGGCATTACTTCCCATTGATTTTCCAAGGCGTGTGAACCTTCGCCCGTGCTATCTTCACAAAATTACACAAAATCCGCAATTTGGATCAACGATTCTGTTCACGGACGAAGCTAATTTTTCTCGAAATGCCGTTCAGAATTTCCACAATAATCATTTGTGGGCACAAGAAAATCCCTGTTCCGTAACCGAAACCCATTTCCAACACTAATTTTCGGTTAACGTATGGGCAGGAATTATTGGCAACCTCTTTATTGGCCCATTCTTCTTGCCGGGACGACTTCATTCAGAATTTCCACAATAATCATTTGTGGGCAGAAGAAAATCCCTATTCGGTAACCGAAACCCATTTCCAACACTAATTTTCGGTTAACGTATGGGCAGGAATTATTGGCAACCTCTTTACTGGCCCATTCTTCTTGCCGGGACGACTTGACGGACAGACTTACCTCAATTTTCTTCAACAATAGTTGCCTTTGCTGCTTGATGATGTTCCGTTAGTAATAAGAAACAATATGCGGTACATGCATGTTGGTGCACCAGTGCATTTCAGTGTAGCGGTTCGTAATTATTTACAAACCGTTTATCCAAATCGTTGGATGGATTGTTCGCGGTGGGCCCCAAGAATGGCCACCAAGGTCCCCAGACAGTTTAGACTTCTTTTTGTAGGGCTATTTTAAGACACTAGTGTACACAAGTCCCATTAACACCATAGAAGAATTAAGATATAGAATAGTTTCAGCTTGTGATAGAATAAAAAACACTCCAGGGATATTTCAAAGAGTGCGCAATTCCATGAGAAGGAGGGCGGAAGCATGCATACTAAGTGAAGGGGGCCATTTTCAACAATTTTTGTAATCATTTCGTTGGTTTTAACGTTATGTTTATGTTGTCAGTTGTTGTTCGTTACCCCTAATGTGTTTGATTTTTCCAATTAAATTATTACCTAATACTTTTGCAAATTAGACAATAGAACGGTTTTTATTTCTTTACTCAAAAATGGTGCATCGAAAGAAAGCAATTCAAGAGAGATCACTTGTTTTAAATTGAACGGGGAATTCAAAAATATTTTTTATTTGGCAAAAAACTGTTGGCGTACCATTTTTTTCTTAAAAAATGTCAATACCCGCTACTGTTAAAGCTAAGAATTATTTTTGCATTGAAAAATATGCAACTTTATTAACTTTCACTACGTACTAAATATCAGTGAAATATCTGAAGCTGTTCTGAAAATATTAATTAATTTAGATTTTTTCCTAAAACTTCAACACCCTGAGTTTTTGTAAGGAAACATTTTTGGACCATAGTTTATAAAGCAAACTAACATTAATTTTTCATCTAGATTCACACCCTTAAATATTTGCATATCATTCAGGAACACCCTATATATATATATATATAGCAGAGTGACGTCAAATCCAATATAGCAGCCGCCCCAAAACGACCAGTTACATTTTTCATAATCAGCCCCATTATTGATGCGATAAACGTAATAATGAACTGATTCATGATGATTCTACATCTCCAGTATACCTTAAGGACAAAATACATTTTAGATAAAACCTTCATACTTTAAACAAACATAGTACATCAACTATTTCTAGATAGGCCTTCTCACTCAACAAGATCATTTCATAGTTTTACGTATCAATCAATAAATCACGAATTTCACTTCCCTTTAGAACTTAAACAATTACCGACACGAAATTTTTTGCTAAAAGATAATACTAATAAAGACAGTTATTATTATTAATAAGCAAAATGATGTCAAGTAAACATTTTCTGATTATCATACAGGTATCAAATTATAGAAGTTTTTGAGATACGTAGCAGGCAATGCGATGACATTCTAAATCCAATATGATGGATACCTCAAAATGGCGATTTATAATTTCCTTAGTTACCCCGTATACTATGGGTATTAAATGAAAGGGCTAGATGAGAAAAACATAATAAGCAAAGTGATTCTAGATCTAATACGGCGGCGGCCGCTGAATGTTAATTTTTAATTTCCGTCGTCACCCATATTGGTATCAAATGAAGGGGCTTAATGAGTGAAATACGATTAGCAAGCAACATTATTCCAAATTCGGGATGGCAATCGCCACAAAATATTGATTTATCTTTATATGAGTTATATCTTCCGAAATTTTGTAATAAAAATAAAGTGAGAAATTTTATGGAGTCCTATTAATAAAATATATTGGAGTTATATAGAAATTGCCATTCGACATCATAAATACTGCAAAGTAAAGAATAAATAAAATAAATACATTTTTCAAATCAGCTTTTATTTAGCTCTTCATAAATTGAAATAAAAATCTGTAAACAATATTCCCGATAATGGATCACCTTTATCTCAAGCTGTCAAACTAAAGCGTATCACGTTTCGACAGCAGGATGAAAAAAGTGCACAGCATTTCCAAACAGCAACATCTGAATACAGAATAAAAGAGTAAAGAGTACAAGGCAAGAATTAGTCATTCCACTCGACTACTTCTCTAAGCACAATGCTTCCCATCGATCGAGGCTGGGAGTTAAGCTTGCAGTACAATTTCATTAGGATGGTTTGAAGCTCCAGCATTCCCTGCTAATGGCAACCAAGATGTCGTCGTCTAGGTAGCGAAATGCGTGTAAATGTAAAATAATCCAGTGGGCTGGTGTAATAGAGATAGCGCCGCCGGACAGCAGCAGTACCGCAGTCGGAGGTACTGCGGCAGATAGAGATACAGTGGCCAAAGACAGGAGCCGGCATCGCTAGTCCATAGCTCTTCTATATATAGACCAAGCTGACTAGCCAAAAATCGACCCTGTTTCAGAATAGAGTGTTATGAGCGGTTTTAGAACGGAATTATATCCCTGAGGGTCGAGAGACACAAAAAATTTTGCTGGCTAACTCTTTTATTACGAGTAAACGTCAAATTTGGAAAAATAACTTTGTTGCGTATATTGAAATAGTTACCAATTATTGATTCGAGTGATCCAAAAGGATTTGTAGTGGATGAAAATACCACCTGAGGCTTTCGACGACCAATTTGCCATAACTGTTAGTTTGTTATTACAAACAACCGTCAGAAGTCGTCGAGTTCTAAATGTATTTCTCACTGGAAAATACATAACGTTAAATCTAATATAACAGTCAAAAGTTGAAGCCTTTTTGATTTTTAAGGTCCATCAGAAAGTTAATTCAAAATACACTTTCTGCAATTTCGTAATTGTTGCGAAATATGGTCTTCTTTGACGAACTGTGCAGTGACTTTGGATTAATCAAACGACCACATATTATGCTCATTCTCTTTATAGATGCTTATTATAATGTCGTGTTGGAAGAGATATCAGAATTTTCTATACAGACCATGTAAAGAAGCGTCGCTAGTGGTACATCTATTGTTGCCTTATACACAATTGAAACACGTCCGTTATTTTTCGACAGTCATGAAAAGCATGTCCACTGGTTAAATGCGTATGAAAAATGCACACATTAGCAAAAAAGGACTTTTCTCCACATTTGGGTGCTGAAAAATCGATAAAAACCTACCTACAACATAAGTTGACCGGTGTTAAATAAATTAGAAATTCTCTAATGGCATTGAAATTAAGAGTGATGTTTTCAGATTTAATTAAATATTCACACTATAAGACCTCACAAAATTTCATATATTACAGCGAATCGATAAACACGAAGGTCTCACGGAACTAAACGCCAGTTCGCATTGTCAGCTGTGTCACCACTACGGACGCTAGATGCCACCGATTCTGGAGCTATAGTTTACAGGGTCTACTCGCTATTGATCATATCGGTTACTAGTCTGTGAACCAATAAGTTAGAATTAGCTTTTTTGTATTACAGTAGTTCGAGTCGTTGGTTATTTTGTATGCGCTTCATTTCTGTAAGCATTAAATTCGAAGTTGTTTACGTTGCTCATTTTGACCAAAACGTCTAAAAACGATAACTGATAGTCATTTTCAATTTCACATATTATGAATTTAACTGACTCAAATTGATTGGTCAAATTTTTGACAAAACCCTATAAAGAATCTGTCCTTTTATTAAAAACAGCGAAACCATCATCGGGCCCGTTCAAGTATTACACAGCATATATTTTACAATTATTAACCCCCCAACCCCCGTGTTAGCAAAAGTAAATAAGTCCCTCACAACTCCTCCCATGCTTACGTGAACATTTTGGTACATTTTATAATTGAGGTATTGGCTTTCACGCGCATGCTCTGAATACCATTTAATGTCTGGAAAATCAGGAAGGTCTGGTTCGCCTGACACAACATGATACTTTCTGGTAAGATGATACCCATCAATTGCCATTGAATCGCGAGATTGGTTCTTTCCAAATGTTTATTAATTGTAACATCCACGTTCATCCGAATGAGACCCAAAATGGTCATGAGGTAGTATCAAACCAGGAAGTTCCCGACCATGAGAAGCCAGTATGCGCTCTACCCGGCTATATGCAGTTATAACTAAGGCTCTAGGCGAGTAAACAAGTCTCTATTTGGGTATCTCTGAAGATTCACTAGGCTTTCGAGCACAGAAGGCATGGCTGCCAGTTTTCAAATCAAAAATACCCAATTTTGTAGTGAGTCCGAAAGCGTAAAACATAAATATTGTTAACCTAATCATTATCTACCCCATCCACTACGTCGTCAAAGATAAGCAAAGCAGAACCTTTCAGCCCCCTGAAGCACTTACTTGATACTTGAATAGACCTATCTTCATAACTAGCATATACTCGGGAGATACTCGAGAGATCTTTTAGCATTACCTTCAAAATGAATAATATTTTCGTAAAGGCCAGTTTTCGTTCATCTTCATCAGCTCTATGTTCTCCCTTATTCAACGTTGATGCAATACGGCATTTCTTCAGCCTATATTGAAACTTCTGAAACATTGACTGTTCTATGTTCTGTAGGTACATCCAGAGTCGATACCCAGCACAGACTGGCGACATCGGCATCGCAACTACCGAATAAATACTGAAAGATACAATCGTTCTAAGAGCACAGAGCAAGCAGCACAGAGAACATGCTCCCGATTGAAACACACACTCGGTCCACAAAGAGAACCGCAAGCGCCAGCCTGCTGCTGATAGCCCATCGCACGGCCCTATCGGAATATTGTAAATTGTGCGCACCGCGGAGTTGTTAAGGCTTCTGCTGAATTCATTAAGAGATCCAACAAAAACGTACCTACACACTGCTCTCCACAGCACAGGCCACCGTTAATGCTAATTTATTAAGTTGGTGATTTCAATTGCTTTATCACCGCCACCGATTACGGAGGCCGGACAACTGGATTCGCTGGAGTATTGTGGGATCGTCACCAACTAGTGTATAAATGGCAGTCATCTCTCAGCTTCAATTCAAATTGCAATTCAAATCATTAATAGTGTATTTCCTTCGAATGTATTTTAGAATTTTCTAGTAAAGATAAACATAATACTAGTACCGCCCTATTGTTAGTTGAAGGAGTCGAGGATCGACTCCAACAGTTGTAGGAGGATTCTAATGCTTATTATTACCATCAGGTAATGATAAGCATTAGAAAACAGCAATCGTGCCTTACAAGAGTTCGAAGTACCACGCTGTACCTTCTTACTTTTATTGGCGAGAGGTATATCGATAGAACTGGGTTGTCGGCACCTAGCCTATTTTTGGAAAAACATTTTGTGTACCTTCCATATATTACCGACTCATGACATGCACAAGTCTGCTGTCTCAATACTGATCATAAAACAAAACATTGCATGGGGGAACCGTAGCACCATATCGCATGGAAGTCACACCGGATATGGAAATACCTCGCACGGGGGAACGGTAGCTTCCTACAGCATGGCAATGTCGATACGTCCGATATGTATACCTTGGTAATCTGGTGCTTAGAAAGATATGCCAAGTTTTTGGTTGTTACGGAAAGCAGCCCAGAAACCAGGATATCATGTTGCCGTGTCAAGACTCAAAAGCTCCGACGTAACCCCTGATTCAGATATAACCGAGCAGCATGACAATCTCTATCAATCCCTATACACATCTTGCCATGACACACTTTCAGACTCCAGCGACTGTCTCGAGAAGAAGCTAGGCGGTCACACAGGCCTAGGATACCTCGACGGTCAATATGCAAGACGCTCCGATTTTTCCCCTGATAGTGGATATAGGGCGGTAATTCCCTCGCTGACAACTCGTCTCTGTAAGTCTCATAACAACCTCCTGTGTAGATTTTTAAAGTAAGTTATGTCTAACGTCTTAACTGTTCATAAGCCTAGGCTGGGCATAAGCAGGTTCCAGGCCAACATCGCTCTGAGTGAATAAGTGAATAGGGACCTGGGAAAAGCATGACGAGAGAGAGATAGCTGCATACAGGCCAAGAGGCTCATAGCGGGTCCCAACAAACTTTAGACGCGTTGGCTACTGGATGAGGGTAGGTAATCTCTTAACCTTTTGGTGGGGTATCTCACCGGCCACTGCACTTAAGGGTGAAGAGAGATCCAACCTGCCGCATGTGCTCGGAGCAGGACAAGACAGCGTTCCAGTTTCTACGTCTACGTCTAACGGTCTGAGGCTATGGAGTTTTATAGTGAAGTTGCTTACGCAGCTTAATGGTCAATAAAGTCCTGACCTTTATCAGGAGATCGGGAAGGTTCGACATACTAGTGAAATTACAAGTATTTTCAAAATATTATTCAAGTTTTTGACAATATAAGCCTATCGGGAACAAAATTTTGGATCAGGGTAGATATTACAGTTTTCCTTACTGGATATATTTATATGCAGCTAATTTTTTTTTATTTTGACATCTATTAAAGAAGTACTAAAGGGTGTATCAATAAGAACGCAATATTTGAATTTAGCGCTATTTTTGCAGTCATAATGTCATACTAATTGTGACATGACAGATCCATAGTAGACAGGCGAGAGTTTATGAAAACGAATCATTACGCAATAGAACAGCGTATCCTAATTGTTTAAAATTATTACCAAAGTGGTGAAACTTTAATTGTCACGATTCGAAAAGTGCAGCTAATATTCGATCGGAATAATGTTCCTACCCCATCCACTGCGAAAAGAATAATCCAAAAATTTTAAAGTACTGGTTCTGTTAATGATGTGAAACATAGGAGACGAGCTCGCAGCGGTCATTCAGAAGAAAATGTGAGGCAGTACGCGAAAATGTAGCCGAGAGTCCAGGGACGTCGATTCGTCATCGCGCTCAAGCATTTGGATATTGAAACAGCCACTTTACAGCCTATTCTAACGAAAGATTTACACCTGCATGCCTACAAAGTCTAGTTGACTCAACAGCTTATGCTAACAGACCATGCACAGCGAAGAGGGTTTAGCAATTGGATCCTTGGCCAACAGTATGTGAATGGTGATTTTGTAGACAAAATAATTTTTAGCGATGAGGCCCATTTTTATCTCGCTGGCTTCGTCAATAGACAAAACTGCCGCATTTGGGGCACAGAGAATCCAAGAGTAATTCATGAGAAAACTATGCATAAAAAACGTGTCACTGTTTGGTGTGTTTCTTTGAGCACGAGGCGGGTGAGCCACTAAGGCCTCTTGCACACGACGGATCATTCCGCCGACCGGTTGTTTCTCCGCCCGGCAAAGAAATCGGGATTATCTTACACACGATAAGCGATCGGCCGGTTACGTGCCGTTTACTTTGCCTTCTGCATGAAGGCCAGTGCTGTACTGTCATCCGACGTAGAAAGAGCTTGGCTATTTTCGTTTCGTGCATTGTCAAAAATGAAACGTGAAAAGAAGATCGCGCTTGTGTGTTTATTGTATAGACGAAGAAAATACAAGAAAGCTTTAGCAAGAAAATTATGGATTCATCCACTGGTAGCTGAAAGAAGTGCAGTAGGAGCATTTTATACCTTGTTTACAAGACTACGAGAGCATGAAGCAAAATTTTTCAATTACTTTAGGATGTCTGTTGCAACATTTGACACAGCAACAACGTGTATTTAATTACCGTTTATCACGTGCCAGGCGTTATGTTGAATGTGGATTCGGTATTTTTAGCAACAAATGGAGAATCTTTCATCGACCTATAAACGTACATCTCGAATTCGCCATTGACATTATTAAAGCATGTTGTATCTTGCATAATTTAGTACGAATGCGAGATGGTTTTAATATCGGCGATGTCTTAGAAATCATAAACCTCGAAGACATACCAAGAGAGCGAAATTTGCGAGGATCAAGAACCGGGAAAGATATACGGGACCATTTCATAAAATATTTCAATAGTAATGAAGGATCTGTACCGTGGCAATTAAGTAAAATATAGTTCATATTGTTTCTTATCTTACATAGTTACATACCTATTTCGGCTTTTTCTGCTTCGTTCAGGTTTTCATAAATAAATGTATCGATGATTTCTTACAGGCGGCTTTAGTTTTATTCCTATCCTTAAAATCCTCTCTTGTCTTGTCCCATATCACGGGCCTTTCTTCCACCATAGAAATAAATGCCTCAATATCTAAATTTTCCATTTCGCACCTCATGACTACACTGTCTAAACGGAAATGAAACTACGACTCTGTACCACGGCGACAGTAGAATCCCCGTTCGTGTGTCAACAGGCATAAACTTGCATGCATTGAAATGAACGCGCCGGTTAATTTACCGACCGGCAGCCGTGTGTGCGCCGTCCAAATTTTAATATGAACGGCGGCCGGTCGGCAGAATAGCCGGTACCCGCAGTGTGTTAAGTTGTATTCGAATGTGGGTAAAATAACATCTTCCGATTTTCTTGCCGGTCGGTGGAACAGCCGGTCGGCGGATTGCACGTTCGTGTGCAAGAGCCCTAACAGTGAATGTCGAACGTTATCGTGCAATGATTACTCAGTTTTTTGTGCCATAATTAGAAGTCGTGGCTTATGAAACATTGGCAGTTTTGCACGAATTTGCTCCTAGTCGAGTTATGTCCCGGTTTGGTGGCCAGAATTGGCCGCCACGCTCTTGCGATTTAACACCTTTGGACTTTTGGCTTTGGGGTTATCTGAAGTCACAAGTTTATGCCAACAAGCCTGTAACCACCGAAGCATTGAAAGCTGAAATCAGACGCTGTATCAGCGAGATACCACGACATGTATTCAAAAATGCTACCGCAAATCTTATTAAAAGAGTGCGCATGTGCCAGCGGAGCCGTGGCAGCCATTTACCTGATGTGTTGTTTCATACATAATTCCAAAGTGTATACACCATAATAAAATAAATATTTCAGTTGTTTGTTACGAAATACCATGTTTAATAGTACCTTGAAGTATTGCGTCCTTATTGAAACACCCTTTAGATATGTATATTTACTTTGTAGCCAGTCGTAGGTAAAATGTACCCTGAACGTAATATGTAATTTATGGCTCTAATTTCACGTCGCGAGCCATAAACGCACACTTTAGTTTAAATACTAACACATGAAGAACTACTATTATTTCTAGCACCCAACGGTCATAATAATCAGAGGATTTATGGTCTCCAATCAAGAGATGCTTTTTACATATCGTTAAAATTTCCTTTCCCGTTCACATTTTTTCGCAAGTATCTTCGAGATTACTCCCTTTCACTAACTATAATATTTCCAATCCCCACAGGCTATCCTCAGCGCGTTATATAATCATACCATCATTTCGTCCCATACAAGATCTTCTGTCTCGTAACTCATCTCCTTCACCGGACGCCAGTCAATTATTAAAAAATTACCGTCCCTTTGCGGATCATTCATGGGGCAGCGAGTCAGCCCCATCCCTCGACTGATCGTATTTTGCCTCCCTCTAAGATCCTCAGGGACAACTCCCGGATCGACTTACCCGCTGACGCTTGCTCGTTTTGTTCTAACAGTCCATGTAAAGCAGAATGTAAAGCTGAGCCGATGCACTTATTGAAAATTGAAAAACCGATAGAGCCCGTAACTCAACGCTAACTGATAAGGATTGCTCTTTCGGGATAGAGCTAGCCGATATCGGCTATAAATTTCAAATGCCCATCTACATTATATCAGACAATTTTTATTTCACAAGTATAAGCGAGTGAAGTATTATTGTGTCCGAGATGATTTTGCAGTTCCTATTTGGGTGTTTTCTTTTTATTTACGTATTTCGAAAATAATTGTTGTACTTATACCCTTTGGTCGGTCTGTTAATCTATTGCAGTCATTGTTAGTACATGATATAGGGTGCAGGGACGCTGATGAAATTTGGGGAAAAGGACAGTGGTAGAAACAGGCAATTCTAGTGCGTCAAACGTAAAATAAAGTAATCGCCAGCTGCCGAATAATAAAGCCCTAACAATCCTGCATAAGAACTCTGATAGTTCGGAGATAAATAATAAATTATTTTAGGATACTCTACGACTAGGACAGTAGAAAGTATGTTTTTTTTATACTCCAACTACCACGAAGGCCTAAGGCCTAAACACCCATTGGGTACCGTGGGGCTATAAGGGGATACAGGGGAAAGGGGAACGCCACACGGACTCTGGCGAGGGAACACGTGTGCATGCAACATGCACACATTCTGGCTCCGCCTACGAGATCCGCCGGGTGGTACCTCCGCGTTCGACAGTCAGAAACCGTCTACCATCTACGGACAAACACAACATCCATAGCCAAGAGAAAAATTTCTCCTGGGACGGGACTCGAACCCGCACAGCGCACGGCGACTGATTAGGGGGCCGAAGAGTCTACTACTGCGGCCACCGCTGCTGCCGCCTGATGTGAAGTACTTTTCACGTTTTCCAGAAGCAGGCTGGCGTTAGTTTCTTCCCTGCCTAAAGTATTGACCAACTGGCAATGCAGCTGAACCACTCCAGTCAAACACGTCATATATTATGTACCCACTGATATGTGCGTAAAATTACTGTTGGACGCGTATGAATATACTGCCGCCTACAAAATGAGATATTCTCCTATAACATTAAACTGGATTTTCAACCCCTGCAAAAAGTTTTCTGAAAAGGATAAGGACCCTCTGAAAATTTAAGCACATTTCATTTTTTCGTGTTTTTGCCCCTGGTTCCGCAGCCACTGGACAGATTTTTCGTCCTTGATACAGTAGTGACTTTCTGTGAAATTTTTATTAAAATCCGAGCAGTACTTTCCCAGTTACAAGCGGTCCAAGGATAACAGACCGACAAACAGATCCTCGTAAATGAGTGACAGTGATGTACATGCTATATAAAGTCCAAAAAACATAATATCTCACTCTGGGAATTTTTCGCGATTACAATACTTCCTCATTAGTAGGAGTGGTAAATATAAATGCCATATCTGGGGAAAAAACGCAACCCAGTGGAAACTATTTGTATTGTTTATTATTAGAAGTAGTCGAAGGTACTTATTGGGAGCCGGGAAAGTGCGGGGAAATGTATTGGCCATCTAAAGTACACTTATTGGAAATGCTGATAGTCAAAGTCAAATGAGAGAGAATTCTAGGATGATCATTATTTGCTGGATGCATCGAATACAAAAGATACCGGATACACACTTTCATTTTTTTGAGTCATAAGTAGAAATACACCGTCTACACAGAGTTATTGCCTTGCTGACACTTTCACTGATAAGAGTTGTGGTGCTTTTTTTGTGAAGCATCTACTGGCGCTTTTTAAAAGCTTGTCATCTACGAAAATATAACGGTTTATTGGTATATACATATGTTTCTGGATCAACCCCTAATGAATGCATTATCACAACAATTTAGGAACTCAAAGTCTCTTGAGCTGTTTGTTGTACTAGGTCTGACACCCTATAATTTTTTGTAAAACCTTCTTTCTGGTGGGCCGTGCATAATAAGAAGGGTGGCCAATTTCTATCAAAACATTCAACCTAATTTGCTGATTAATAACCACCATTCCTTGTCTTTTTTTTTGAACAGTCAAATATTTCACTGTTTATATGTTCTTTTGATGGATGAGTCGTCTGAGGATCTTCAAGCCATCCGATCAGTTTTAGATTATTCATACGTGACTTTGCTACGGCTCAAACATTCATCGAAATCTTGTAAGTGATATTTTTTGTGCCCATACACGATTTCACTATGATCATTCCGTCCCAGAGAACTTTTCACAAAAATTTTCTGGCTATGCAGGTTGAAGCATTTTTTGTGATAAAATCATTGTATCTTCTAACATCCCTACCACTACGTGTAAAATGAAATATGTTATCCGTTTTGAGGACCACTGGTAACTTGAGTGTACCATAATTCAAATGTCACGTATTTTTTCTGGTTCCACAGGTAGTAATAGACAGTTGTTTTCGAAGGACATTCTACTCCCGTGTAAAATAGTGATAATCTTTGCTTTTAGTAGATATGAAAACTAGCAGGTATGTTTTTTTTTCGCTATGTCTGTTGTGTAATTGCACACATAAGTTATGCATACCAATTTTGTTTTTTTTTTAATGTCTAGTTCTTAGTTTTTATGAGTGGTAATGTGGAACAACCACTAGGCACTTTCGATGTAGTGATAGCAAAATTGTTTTAGGAAATAAAAAAGCAGCATGGAAATCTGTAGACCTAAAAAAGCTGAACCAAGAGAAGGAGAAGATGTAGAGGCAAATAACTTACCAGAAAGTGATCTATTTGAAATTCAAAATATGGATATTATTCTTGAAGAGGAAAGTGGCGTGGCTGTTAAAGTAGGCGCCGACATGGGTTGGGAGCGCGATCACAATGTACCACTAGCAACATTGGTGACGAATCAATCTGTTATTTGTACAAATAACGAAAACTATGTCACAAAAACAAATCCTTTCATAGAAGTAACACGTCACAACCTGATTGAGAATGTAGAAACTCCGACTGACGTTTTTTTGTCACTTTTTCCTGAAGATCTATTCCAATATAGTATTCCAAACAAATTTGTACTATCTTGAAAAACATGGTGGAGGGGCTAATTTTACTCCAACGTCAGAAGAAGAAATACAATTTTTTTTATGGTTCAACCTATTGATGGGCATCAAGCAAATGCCTGGTTATAGAGACTATTGGTCATCCAAAGACGAGCTCAGAGATAATTTTATTTGTGCTGCTATCTCACTGGATAGATTTTCGTGGTTACTATGCTATTATCCATCTCCACAACAATTCGGTACAACCAGGAAGAAACGACCCCAACTACGATGAACGTTATAAAATTCCACCAATTCTGTCTAATATTCGAGAAACATTTCTTTTCACCATGAATCCACATGAATTTCAATCTGTAGATAAATCCATGATCCGATTCAAGGGACGAAGTTGAGAACTTTAGTAGGAAAGCATCATAAAATTTCTTTCGACAATTATGTCAATTCCGTTGAACTACAAAGATGTTTATTATCGAATGGAATATGTGCATGTTGTACTATAAGGAAAGGTAGAAAAGATTTTCCTGAGCTAAAATTTGATAAAGATATGAAACGAGGCGATAAAGATTATGGCATATCTACGTGCGGACTAATGGGCATGAAGTGGATGGATCGAAGAAGCGTATTATTCCTCAGCAATTACCAAAATCCTGTGACAATGGGTCGCGTTTCGAGAAGAAAAAAGATGGTTTCCTTGACGAAATAGCAAGTCCTCAAATGGTTATTGAATGCAACACCCAAATGGGCTATGTCGATAAGTACCTATATGTTAAAAAGCCTTTATGAAGTAGACTGTAAGTCACATAAGTGGTGGCATAGAATCCTTTTTTACTTCATTAACGCATGTGTAGTGAACACTTTCATTTTATTTCGATTGCGAAGCCAGGGGTCTTATTGGTGCAGTAGTTCCTTCCAAACGAGGTAGGTCATCAAACCAGAGATCTGTCAGTAAGTGCAAAAAGTCTGTTCCTTTAGAACTTCGCTATTGTTCTGCATGCCCCATGCCAGAAGGATCTACGTTACTGGGATGTGCCCACTGTAGCACCACAAAGGAAGTTAACCGTTCAAAGTGAAAGTGTTCATCTTGGAATGTGAGACTATGTACAAGACATGACAAAAACTGTTTTGTCGCTTACCATACAAAACAGTGCTATTATCTTATGTATTTGCTTAATTTTATTATTGTTTACATTACATAATTTTTATGTTATTAATCCTGATTATTTTCAATTACTACTGCGATCTTAACAACTAAGTAAAATATAAATAAACATAGTTACAGTCTTGATTTTTTTTGAATAAATTAATTCGGCCTCAAAGGGTCAAAGCGTGGAATATTCTACATCTTACACAAATTGAGTGATTAGCAGCTATTACCACTTCTACAAAAATTGAAGGAGAACCAATTTATAACCCGTATCTCTTCACAAAAACAAGGAATCCCATTTGTAACGAAAACGCTCGTTCGTTTCGTTCTTAATTTCCAGAAAATTACACCAATGCTTGGGTGCCATCAACTTTTTGTGTTGCTTCTTCAATACTGGAAACAAATTACTAGCTGGTTCGAAGCTAAGCTGAAAATTTTCGAAACTTCGCCTCAAGCGAGATAATGGATGGATGTATGTTCTTGTGCTAATTAGCAATAAGTCGATCATCGGAAGAGTTAGAAGAGCTCCTGAACTGAGTAGGAATTTCATGTGTAATATTGTCCCAGTTGACGTTTATTAGATGTCATGACGTAACAGTTTTCCAAACAGGAAACTCTTGGAAAAAATAATGGAAAGTCTTCCACTGTACATAAACTGTAGCAGCCAGAAGGTTTAGGTTAGAATGATAATGTTCTGTCCGACTGTTATAAAGATTCCGATTTTTTTTATGAAATATTAAGATTGACGTGCTCATAATAAGCAACAGTAATATTTTGAAAGTAGATGAGACCTATCCAACGGGAAGGTTTGAAAGTATTTTAATTAATTTAATATCCATAGCTTTTTTACATAATTTCGTAGCACTGAAATGAGATCGCAAAATTACTGCTTCTAACGTCAAAGTACTTTCCTTAGGAACTTATAGATTTATTATAGTGCTTTCGCAGAAAAGTACAAATTTAATGTAAAATGTCAACAACTGTCAAACTGGTGGCTTGCTCCTGATTGACTTGTGGTATGAACTTTCATCTTTTTTTACACCGAAGGAGCCACACAGGGAGAAGCCTAAATGCCAGGGCACCGCGGCAACTATGCGGAACTTAAAGACACCTTGTTAATAAGATTTTTGAACTGCCTAAGATCAATCGAACTGGGAAAAGCCTTCTCATGTAGACTGTTCCATAAATCTCGATACCCTAGACCCCTAGAGGCTAAAGAGCAGTCTTATGGGCCAGTTCTGGATGTACGAAGTTTGACACGGTTAGGACGAGGGTCTGAAGTATCACGGATCGGTCTGGCAGGCACCATGGAGGAGCCAATTGGCGTAGCGATAGAAGAGAGCTTGATCGCCGACGCACCGCCGGTGAAGGGGTCCCGAGACTGTCCATTAGAGAAGACTCATCGACCATTCGGGCAGCCCTACTCGGAATAGCATCGAGCATGGATAATGTAGTCGGTGCGGCTGCATCCAAAACATGTAAGCAAACTCGAGGATACGCGTTGCCTGGACCTTGTACAGAGTGAGGAGGTCGTGTGGAATAAGTACTTCGTAGCCCTAAACAAATAGCCCTGCTTTTTCCAAAAGCTGCCCATATTGACCAAATGTGTTCGTGCCAGATCAAGTCCTCGGTGATCTGGACTCCGAGCAGCCAAAATGAACGGCTCTTTGCTAGAACTCGGCCATTCATCGAAACCCGATGAGCGCTAGGACGCTCCTCGTTCGTCAAAGTACACAGTACTATGTTTCGCAAGTATTACTGTATACAATTGTTGCGTCCCCAGGCAGTGACAGTCTATTGGTCTCTCGTCAGAGAGGAAGTCGCTGATGGTCTTCTTCTCTCCAGTTCACGAAGAAAGATCAGCTTGTCACTCTGAAATCTTGCTTGCAGAGAGCTGTCTTCAGCAAAGCTGTGGATTGGATTGATCCCACCAGAGAGAACATCGCTGATATGCAAGTCGAACAATGTCGGAGCCGAGACCGATTTGGCTTTGTGGGATAAGGAGATCTCGTCAATTACGACGGATATCTTGTGGCCAGAGATAAAGTCAGCCAGCCATCTGCAAAGCTTCTCTGGGAGGCCGTAGGATAACTAGATAATTCTGGCGACAAACAGATCGTATTCATGCTGCTTCTATCTAGCCCGACTTCATTGGTCCTATCTAAGTAGGTATCGTTACCAGAAGGGCGAACCCTCGTGGTTACTCTTTATCCTGACTGTAATGGATAAAATGTACTAACTTAATTAACGATTTGTCCGCCCTGATCGAGCCACAGCATCGCTAAAAATGCCCCGCCGCAACGGTCGTATGCACGAAAGCCATTTTAATCGAAGGAAAGCACGATGGGTTTCCTAATAAAGCCCATAATTCCCCGACTCGTTCGAATTCTCATTAACGCGATCTGCAGCAAAGAGAAGAGGATAACGGTGCTCGCAAAGAGACACTAGCTTTCCTCTAAATCTGTCCGGCCGTACACGGGCCCATAATGAGGCCTGCGGCCTATGTTCGGGCCAGTGCGGACCCCTCATTAACCTTACACAACAACGGGGATTCCACGGACCCCACACAAGCACGCCACCTCGTCTCCTTTCCACAATTAAAACTGAAATATATTCGGGCTATTAGCATAAGATTGATAGAATATGGAAATATGCTTCATTTCATTGATCTTAGAGGTATCACTAACATGATCGACTTTTTATTTCCTACATCACTGGACGAGGAAGTATTATAATCGCAAAAGGTTCAAAAATACCATGTACGTCACAAAAATCCATGTCACTCTTTGCCGTGCATTAGGAAGTTTGTAATCCCGGTAACAACGGGAAAATTAAATGATAAAAATTGGATGTTTAGTTTTATATGTAGAAGTCGAAGATTCTTGGTACCTAAGTGAATCTATCTAGTCACCATTCGATTCCGCTTTTGAAAGAACTAATACCTTTTCTTTGAAGCGTCCAAAGACGGCGTATGGAGTATAGAGTCAATCTACTTGATATCATTTTTCAGATTTGATTCAGTATGCTTTGCAAGAAGCTGAAAAAAATGCACTGTGTTTCTATTCACCTAACAGTAAACTTCAATAATATTTACATATTATCTCAGAGACAGATTTATACAATAAAGCCCGCATATATAAGATGCTTCTGTGAAAGGTATTACAAAAAGAATCAAATTTATGCCTTTGTCCAGCACCAATGTATGATAAAAGGCCTCCAGTGTCATAAAACTAACGGAACAAACCATGAGTACAGTTGTTTCCAAATTTATATCCCATCAGGCGATTTTTTCTGAATAATGGCTATATTTTTTCCATGCGACTCCAAGGCAACATTAACACTTAATATTCTTCTATATCATAAAAATTAATCAGGCTTTTTTGCCAAGTCTGGTACCATAAATATTTATTATCCTTTGTTATACAATAACCAGATGCTGTTTCGGATCATTAGATGTAATTTATAGCATCTTTGAAATAATTGTGGGGCTAAATATAGCTTTTGAGTAACGTAGAGTATTGAAATGAATTTAAAAAGTGGACCAGTTCCAAAGGCGGATATTTTTAGGAAATATTACCCATTCTCCTAATATGTTTACTCCCAGTGCGCGTGTTTGTATTGAGTATACCTTGTTTTAGCTTACTCCCTGATTCTGTTTGCAATTAATAAAAGTAAACAATGTATTTCAGGCAAAGAGACGAAACAGGTTGACCCTAGGTGCTCTCATACTCTGCCACGTGCAAAACGTCTTGCTCAAATCTATCAATATATTCATATAAACCATTTTGAAAACACCCAGCAATGAATTTATTATAAAGTTTTTCTAGATATACATATGTTGGTTCAGGTTACAACTATATCGATAAAGTGGTTTTGTGTCATCATCTGTCTTAATAAAAGTGACTGTAATTGATAGTTGTGACGCTACAATTGGCATTTGATCATCGTGCAACACGCTTTAGAGAGCTGCCTTAATCTGGGGTGCGTTTGTAAATCACTTGGTAATGTAATACCGTGCATAGTACTGGAATGTAGATTGACAGATCAAATTTTACTCTGGAGTACTGTGAAACTTTATTTTTATTACGCCTAAATTATTACAGTCATGTAATGACACCTGAAGACTGCTGACTAATTTCCACGTTTTCTGCGACCATTGTAGTTATTAAGTATAAGACACCCTAGGGACTTACGAGGTAGCATTTTTCATGACAAATATATACTCTGACAATTTTGAGGAGCTCTTGATAACCAAATAAAATAAACAAACAGTGAACCATGAGAATGACAAGTGACAGGATTCTTATTCCCAAGGTTTTGAGCTTGGGAAGAAAAGCACACTTTTGACATTCCAGAAAGATTACTTTGTTCTATTTCAGAACGCATGTAACAAGTACGTCAAACAATTACGAACGCTAAAATTGTTACAGGACAGTACAAAGTACACTTCTGTAAGTATGGTGACAGTTTGTTGTCGAGCATGGAATCAGGAAGACCCTACATGAAAAGTTAGATGTACAGGGCGAGTCAATAAAACGATCTCACACCAAGATCGCCGTCTTAGGCTTTTAGCTCTACGGGACCGCTGCTCGTACACAAGGTCAATCGCGCATCAATGGTTTGGAGAGCATTCCCATCTCAACAGTTTTGGACCTCACTTTACACTGACCTCAGTTTGTCCTTCCTCTCACACCTAGACACCGAAGTGATTGACTCGTTTGTTGCTTCGAATTGAATACAATTTCCTTTAGTGCTGAATGCAGATTCTGTTTGGGAAAGCATGATGGCTGTGACAGAATTACAAGGCGACGAGATTAAACACAAGATTCTCGAATTTATATTGAAACGCAGGTACACCACGCTGTTGGAATTATTGTTTCGGGGGCTATTGCTTATAGAAGCAGGTCACCATTAGTGTATATCAGAGGCAACATGACCGCCGTTCATTTTTTTATACTCCAACTACCACGAAGGCCTAAGGCCTAAGGCCTAAGCACCCATGGGTACCGTGGTGCTATAGGGGGAACCAGGGGAAAGGGGGGACGCCATACGGACTCTGGCGAGGGAACACCTGTGCATGCGTACGAGATCCGCCGGGTGGTACCTCCGCGTTGAACAGTCGGAGACCGTCTACCTCCAACGGACAATCACAGCATCCATAGCCAAGAGAAAAATTTCTCTTGGGACGGGCGCACGGCGACTGATCAGGGGACCAAAGAGTCTACCATTACGGCCACCGCTACTGCCTGAAGAAACATCCAGAATGAGACGGAACCATTTTTGCCTTATATACGGATGCTCACCGAGCCACTGTTCCGATAATTAATAATTTGGACCTTCCGACCTTTCACCCACTGATGTCTGGGTGATTATGGGAAAAACATTATATATATACAGGGTGACTTCGAAGTTGAGTCATTTATTTTAACAGTGAATAGATCTGATCAAAAGAAATGTTTTTTTCCTTTACCATTTTTCTGGTAAAATTAAAGTAACAAAGTTATAGCCCTTTGGAAGTTTGAGTACCGCCCTGTCTCAATATCATGTGCTCGTGTTTGGCAACAACGGATATAATCCGCCTTACCGGTTCATCGCATCGGAAACAAAAAAGCGAAAGAATTTGGAACGATGTTTGTGTACAGTTTATTATTTTATTCAGTTCAGTTATACATACAGTCAGTGTCAGTGTCGCGTGTGAATAGTGTCTGTTGCGTGGCTCAAACGAAATAAAAAATGGCACATGTTTATGCGGATCGGTTTCCCAATCGAGTGCAACCAACCCCTCGTGCCTTTGTTAATGTAGTACAACGGGCTCGTGAATCAGGTGACTTAAGACCTCACAGGGGACCTCACGATCAAATACAGGTCCACACTGAAATACTTGTCGGGAGGATACTTTATAAAACAAGGTAAAAATTTTTTTTAATTTTTTTTTATTTTTACACACGTATTTTGGTTTATCTTCCTTCTACAATCATTATCTGAAAATTAATGACTCAACTTCAAAGTCACCCTGTATATATATATATATATATATTACTCTGGGGGCCTCGGTTGGCCGCGTTGGTCAGACTGTCGTGCTACTGATCAGCCGGCCGGCCGGGCCGCGAGTTCGAATCTCGCCTTCGCCATGGATGTTGTGACGTCGTGTGTTTGTCGTCCATAATTATAGAAATATATAAAATATCCAACCTAGTTTCTGGCTGCATGGCCTAGTCCTAAAGCCCAAAAAAAATAAAAATATATATTACTCTGTGTGTACCCGATCATCTACAAGTAGTTTGGGATAAGATGCCTCAAAAGGAAATTAATCATCTGGTTAGGAGTACGTCCACAGATGTTTATGAACGGATAAGACATCATGGAGGCCCAACAAATTATTGTTTTCTTACGTTTCTTCAACGGTTGGTTTTTCTGAAATTTTTATGAATTACTTGCCTGACTAAAGTTTCTTATGGAGACAACTCTTACATTCTTACATCGAATGTTAATCCAATTAACGGTGTCTTTGGCGAGTTTGCATGGTCGTTTACATTTCATTCGTCCAGTCAAGTATCATATGATGCTTGTATATCAGTACAAATATTTTGCTTGATCATTTACTTAAATTGACGTGACCATTATTTGTTCCAGGTAAGTCAAGAAATATGCAGGTGGCTTAACATATGGTAAGTTAATGTAGCTTATTGTCTATTGCATTGTGAGTAGATATAGCTAAGTTTATTCTACTTAGGTTTGGTTACAATTTCAAATATGGTTTTCGAAGTACGAGCCCCTTCCCACTTCAGTTGGCTCAACTATTGAAATCTTAGTTTTTTTCTTATCAAACACAAATAATAAAAATGTAGCAGGGTGTTATTGGTTTAAAATATTAACAATGAATATTTTGATAATATATAGTAGAAAACACCAACTTTATCACTCCCTAATCAAATTTGCAGCATAAAAATAACACATGTTGCAATTACAGCATATCAACCTATTTTCATTTCAATGCAAAATAAGTCTATAACGCATAGGTGGCTGTGAAAAATAAAAGCCATGACAATTGCTTTTATTAATTATAGCTGTCAGAATACGTTTAAAATAGTTTTGGGTAGTTAAGGTTTTCAAAATTGGTAGAGGAAAGGTTATTAGTGAGAAAATTCGATTACAGATAATTAAATTTTTCAATTCTGGGAAATCAAACTCAGAAATTGCAACTTTGTTAGACTTATCGTGTTACAGTGTGAGAAATATTGTTAGAAGATATAACGTAACTGGTTCAGTTAATCTTAAGAAACGATATGTGAAAAAAAAGTAATATCACAAATACCGACCGAAGAGCATTAAGAAAAATAATCGTGAAAAACAGGCGTGCCAATTATTTACAATTACGTGCTCTGTGGAGTGGCGTTGTTGGAAGGAAAATTTCGAGGTCCAAAACTCATAGAGCGGCCCACAAACTGGGATTTAGCACTTGCAAGGTAAGTTTTCTTATAAAAAAAAGTGAAGTAAAAACCCTAAAGTTGCACAACTTGTTTATAGGCCAAAGAAAAGCCACTATTAACTCCACTGCAAAAGAAAAATCGGCTTAGATGGTCTAAAGAACATAGAAAATGGACACCTCAACAATGGTGTGCAATACAATGGAGTGATGAGACCCGATTCGAAGTTTGTGTTGGTGACAGTCGCAGTAGAGTTTTTCACAAAAAAATGAAGCATTCCATATTGACTGTCTGAAGAGAAAAGTGAAATTTCCAGCATCCATTATTATATGAGGCAGTATGTCATCAAAAGGAGTGGGAAAACTTCATTTTATTGATGGAAATGTGGATACAAACAAATATTTGGCAATTTTAAAAGAATCGCTTTTACCAGTGATGGAAGAATGTTTGACATCCGGCCAAGACTTTGTGTTTCAGCAAGCTGGTGCAGCGTGCCATACCTCAAAAAAGGCTATAAAATGGATGGAAGAAAATAATGTACCACTTTTAAAATGGGTTTCTTGCAGTCCAGATTCGTCACCCATTGAAACTTTGTGGCACGAGATGAGAAAGGTTCTACGACAACATCCTGCTCGTACAATCACCGAACTGAGACAAAAGCTTCAAGAAATATGGGATTGTTTTACACCAAATTTTAGCCAAAACTTGGTTAACACTATGCCCCAAAGAATTTCAGCCGTAATAAAAAATAAAGGTGATGTTACCCAATGGTAATCATTCAATTGTTGTTTTGTTAACTTCGCGCATATATTCGCACATTGTTTATTTGTTCAGATGTTCTATTAGTTATAGGTCTAAGTGATTTCAAATATGTATTTTTTACGACTAGAGTGTATCTAAAATGTTTTTGAGAAAATAAATTGTTTTAGAAGTAAATAGTTTCATCTTGAAGTGGGCCAACTGAAGTGGGAAGGGGCTCGTAGTATCATAACACTTGAAGGTCATTGAATCATTATATTTAAATTTGAGGAAAATCCACGGCACGTTCCTTAAAATAATCAGAAGAAAGCAAATTACGGAGAAGTCTAACATACTGTCCAAGTTGCAGCTGCAATGAAAGATGTGTACTAGAAAGCTGATAAATCGACGTATTTTCTATTTTGCTACCCCCTTGTTTCTAACTGTCATACTAGTGCAGTCTCAAATAGAACATTTTTTATGCTTGTGTTTTGTTATGGAAATGCACTTTCGGAATTCCATATTAATTTTTATATAGATATGCTTGTTTGGTCCAATGCACAACAAAACTTAACCAGCTAGTTAGAACCCTATTAGTATTTATTGAGTGCTTATCAATTCAGTGCCTGGTAACTCCTACAAATTACAGCACCGAATACAAGGGCATGCCTACTAATTTGAATTTGATACGAGTATATTATATTAGGGAAGTAACTTTGAAATATTTACTTCACTGTCTACATATAGCTTAGACGGTTTAATGGAGTTTGACATGAGCTGCTTTTCGCGGAAGCGCTCAGTCGAAATGAGTAAGACTATATGAATAGGGTATTTGCATCATCTTGATTAATGATAGTATCATCAGTCGTTCCTAAAATTGTAGGACGCCTTTATGTCCTCCTTGATTTTCATATTTTTCAACTGTTCCCTGTCACCGCTCTGTTTTGAGGTTAAGTTACAAATACCTATTTGCATCAAATTGCTCATGCTTTTGATTTATATCAGCCTGAAACTCCTACAATTTAAAACGAACACATAGCCTCATAATAGGAGGGTGCTGACGCTGACACGGAATAGTAGAAATCTAGAAATACTCCAACCTTTCTGAAGAAGAGAAAAGACTATGAAAATCAAGGAGGTTATAATGCAGCGTCAGTGCCGTTGAATTCATCGCTTACTTTGAAGAAGTCTTTTGAGCAGGGATGCATCCTAATACTGTACTTTCAAGCCTAGAACCACCTATAGTGTTTAGGCCTACAGTGCAGCTAGTAGTCGATAAAATAAAGAATAAAGTACAGACCTCTCAAAAATATTTTCTCCCTAAATACTATTTCGTAGCTACCCCACCTAAACTAAAAAACACCCCAGGTATCAGCATAAAAATACAACTAGCATCTTAAAAAAACGAAAGGGTGAGCGACAACCCTTCATTGAAAGCGGATGTGGCGTACGCCAAAACCGAAAAACAAACGATAAATCTGCAACTTGACACTAAACCCTTTTCCGGTGAGAGGCGCGCGAGGTACAATTAGGAGCTATTTTTGGATGGATAAAGAATTGGGCGATAATTTGAAACGGCTGTTTGTTGACTGGGGGTGGGAGAGTCGGTGAAAGATCGCCTGGTAAGCAGAAAGTACGAACGGTCATACATAAATTGAGTGTGAATGGGTTCTTTGAGCTTCTGTTACACTCGCTCAAGGCAACGAAGAGACGGACAGATTGTATATGTACATACTGATAGGCGCCGCAAATTTGATCAAACTGATCCAAGCCATTGGAGTTTCTTTATACGTAAGCACCCTTGTAAGCAGAACTGTAATTCACCAGAACATTGCGGCTGCTGTGAGGAGCTTAAAGAAAGTTTCTTAATTCTACTCTTGAACTACATAAGGCTAGCAGAACTGGGACAAGCCTACCTGGTATATTATTTCATAATCTTGAAGGGGCGGTCGTATCGGCAAGTTCTGGATGTACGAATCTCGACACAGAATGGGACGCCGGGGCCAGGCGAGTCTGTCTGGCAGACAGGTTAGAGAGGAGTCATCGATTAGTCGAATAGCCCTTCTCTGGATGCATGGATTCAACATAGGAGAGTGAGGGACAATCGATGATTGACAATTGAAGAGTGGGTGGGGATATCATTTCATCATTGAAAAGTGCTAGATATTGGCAATTGAAAATTGAAGAGTGTGCGGGGGAGGGAGTGTTGGCGATTGAAAAAGAAAATAGAGGCGTCGTCTGCAAAATGGATAACTCGAATTTTACAGGGGGGGGGGGGGTACTGACCCCAGTATATGTAATTGAAATTCTCAGCGAGTGTCGTTAGCAGCGTTTGACTTCGTTTTATTTACTCACATGAGGGCGTCAATCAATTAAAATGCTTCAAAGGGGACAAGACAACAACATAATGATGAAAAAACTATACAATTAAAATTTGTCCACTTTCATACAAAATTAAAATGTTTTGCTATGCAGTATTGCAGTATCACTAACGAATTCGGACTAGGTAGAAGGAGCAAGTGTAAAATTTGTTTGTCATCAAAATTATGTAGCCAGTAGTCAGGATGCAAGTTCATATTAGACAGTTGTTGACATTTCATATTAAATTTCAGATTAAACTTTTTTCTGCGAAAACACAGTCCTACTTTTCCAGGCAATGTCTGAACATGGTAGAGGTTTTCGTGGATTGCAAAAAAACAGTTTAAACTGAATAAAGAACAAATATCTTGATCGACAAGTGTATATTATAGTCATCGCCATTGCGAAAGTACCTCAAAATTAGGCTTTTACATCAACAGTTGTGAGGTACCTAATTTTAATTTATTTCATTCCACTTCTTATTTCATTGAGCATGACTCACAAACAAGGATATTGAAAAATGCAAAATATTGAAGACAAACAAAATTCAAAACTAAACTAAAATGTAACTTTTGTCTACTTTAATGTTTAATCTGAAATTTTATAGGGGTTAATTTCGCATTCTAGGTAGTAATTTGGCGATCGCATCTTAGTGCCACGAGATTCTATGGAGGAAGCTCAGTACGCCCAAGGAAAGCTATGAATATAAAATAATTAAAATGCTTCCAAATCCAAATTATTGGATAAATACAGGTTGATTCACAAGTTGTGACCAAAAATGAAACATCATACACACAACCGCATTTTAAGAGGGATCTTCTATGTAACATTTTGGCCTCGATAGCTTCATTAAAAAAATAAAATAATGCCACTAATCCCCTGTATCTGCGCCACTGGTGCACCTTAATCTTAAGTAAAGACTTCTGAATGTGGGCAATACTCAGGTAGGTCCAGTAAATTTTAGTTCATTCCAGTTGACGGTTTCGAAGGCGTTAAAAAAAGTCTCTTGTTTTTACACTTCAACACCCCGTATCTTTTTAATGAAGCACTCGAGAAAAAAGTGTTGCATAGAGGACCCCCTTAAGATGCGGTCCTATGTATGATGTTTTATTTTTAGTCACGACTTATGAATCACGCTGTATAGTGATAATGATATAATAGCACAAATTTCTATAAAATGCTCTACTAGATATTTCCTTTTAGCCAAGAATTTGCTCAAATAAGACAATTATTTAGAAAATCCGGGTAGATGAAATTCATGCAAGGTGTCTCACGACTTAAAAAGGTATTACACAACTGTTACTGTTTGGTGGAGGGAATGGTTCGTATTTTTCACCTTCAAAATTAACCAGAATTGATCGGTTTCTTTGACTTTCATTTATCCCCGTTAATCTAGAATAACTGGGCGATTCATATCCCAGTACAGATAGCATTTTTGCCTTGCTGTGAGTGAGTACAAATAGCTACTTGGATATTATTTCCAGAGAAAAGAATGTACGCCAATGTGAGTTTTTTGCCTTGGTAAGCAATTTTATTCAAATTAGTCAAAAATATGCTCTAAAACTACACAATTTTGGCGACAATTCAATGTAAACATATAGGCCTGACTCCTTCTAAGCTATTCGAATTTGATGAGTAGTGTGATCTTTAGTTTCGGTTTTAGATTCAATTTCTGCATTATGAATATTGCCATTTTTTTCTGAATCATCCTGTAGAGGTGGATCAAACTAGCTGTGACAAAACTGTCATTCCAGTCTTTTAATGATTACACAGCAAATCAGATACACGGGACGCAGGACATATGCATCACAATCCTGCAATAAACTAATTACTATGAGCCTATTCTTAGAAGACACAAGTATAGTACAACCGGAAATCTAAAATCATCCGTCCTATTATACCGCGCGAATAAGAGCACATAAACGTAAAGATAAACGGGCGATTTATAGTGGGCGCAACATTCTTGCGGTTTCTATTTCGGCTGCTGCTGCACGAGCAGCGCAACGCGTGCATCTTTCCTAATCCTTTCATCATTGTGGAGCATCGCCGAGTTGCAAGTGATTTTTTGCACTTTTTGACATGTCTCACCTCTTGGCAACGACTCAACGCTGCTCCATATGAATGAACTCTGCCCATTACGTTGCTCTCTGTATGGACTCTTATACACTTCATTCATTTGTGTCTGTCGCTGAAAGTGAACGGGTGTATGTTTTGGTGTTGGCTACTCCGTGTATCTTTTGTTGTTATGCAGAAATAGACTTTGAGCCATATCTACAGCGTGTGGTTACAGCGTATTCTGCTTCATTCAAAGATACTGCTATTGAGCACCTCCTCGTTGTTGCGTCTCAAAGTGGTCCGGAGGACTTTCAGGTCATGGTCACTGTAATGTCAGTGTTTACCGTCAGTCTGCCAGAATGAATTTTGACCTGACCTAAACCAAATTTTGGGCGTTATATTTTGAAAAATTATATATTTTGAAGGTCTGAGCATAGACTAACTTTGTCCACAGTGCGAGCTGCCAGGCTGGAATGCTTGCGTATAGTCTGTGCAATCCACTGCTTCACGGCTTCCAGCGGTTACATCAAAATGTCTTGCGAAATAAATAAACAGTACTTTGTGCGTAGTAAGTTCCCTAAGGTGAATAAGCACTGCGCAATCTAATTTTTACAGCGGCTACTATTCGCTCTTGCACACAAACACACACGGAATTTGGTGATAGAGAACCGTAGTTTTTACTGAAAATAGTCCTATAGACTTGGTACAGATTGTTGATATTGTAGCATTGCTACATCTTATATCTCAGAGCAGCAAAGGTAAGCTCAAGACCTCAGGGCCCTTTGTTATAAATGAAGTCGCTACCAGTCTTCTTCGCCCCAGCACAATTCCAGAGATCAGTGACTTGTGATTGTGAAGCTAGAGTTGGGATCTAACATACAACAGGCGTAATTAATGTGTTGGTACACATTAATGCTGGAACCAAGATCGATCCCTTGTATAGCTCAAATATCAACTAATCAATTAGAACAAATATTTCAAGGTCGCAGAGGATGATAAGCACCCATATGCAAGGTCTGTCGGAGAGACGCGTCAGTCGTCATAGAAGGATAGCAGCCACAGTTGAAAAAAGATCCCTAATGATGCTATGAAACATTTCTATTTTTGAGTTTCCGCAGTCTTTCCATATTTTTACACGCCAAATATTTAAGATCAAATCATAAAATCAACACCTCTTAAACTGAGTAATGCTTAAGATGTGCTTTTCGATGCATAAAACAAATTGGCTTGTTTTTTAGGTAACACGTTTGATTCCAATACCTTGCTCCAAGTCAAGTCAAAATCCTATAGAAATCAACATTTCAATCAAAATTCTACAATATAATGCTTAGAACTGAAGTCAAAGTGGGTTAACCAAAATGGTATTTACTTTTTTGGTATTTTTTTTATGATCCATTATTCTACTAACTGATATTCTATAGCAACACAAGCCCTGCTTAAAATGGTAAATAAGGCAATTTCACTAAATTTGAACCTTAACACCACACACAGCACATTCTGCAGTTCTGGGTCCTAAAACATCGATATTTCTAAAAGTATCCGCATCCACCTGTTATTCATCGTCGAGATATTATGTCAGAATCAAAAATACCTATGAAAGCATATCTCCAAACATTGTTTTATTTTCTTATTTCTATTATTATAACACGTCTGGGATATCAATTGTTTTTAATTAAAGTGAACTGCACATCTGCAAAACGGAATCGGCAAATAGTGTCGTAGAATTCGGTATAAGGTAAATGCCGTCCCAAGATCAGTGGTAGACCTTTGAGTCATGAAAAAGTCTGTTATTGTATTAGGCGCGAACACAACATGTTTTTTGAGAGCATAGTTTTCTATATTACAACTTCTACAATGTGCATCCTGGTCGTTCTTTCAAAGTACTTTGCAACCATTCTGGAAACTCCTTCTCCGATTCTTGCTTATAGTATTGTATAAATATTTTTCTATTTTACCCTTGAACTCATGAACTTACCTCTCATTTTAATTAAATATTCATTTTGAAGACAGGCAGGTTTCGGTTTCTTTATTGCTTGTCCGGTGATGAGGTAATGATGGTAATCTACCAGTCTATACCTTTTGTATGCACAAAAATCAAGTCAGGGCAAGTGGGGTAAGGGATGAGGATGTGCGTTCATAATCATAGGCAACCCAAATCTACCCCTCACATGTGCCCTACTGCCTGAGTGTGTATGCATATGTATGATTGATATGGGGTATAAAACTATGAAGACTACATAAAATTAAATTTCGTCTTTATTTTTGGTTTCAGCTCTTTTTCGGCAAGTATAGAAATATTTAAATTATTTTGAAAAATCGTGGAAAATGATGTTATCGGTAAATATTCTCTTTTCGGTAAAAATACCGAAAAATCCGGTTCAAGTCCATGCATGGACAATCTGAAATTTGCAATATGAATTTATATTCTAAATTCTATGCATATCCGTTCATATTCGTCAATATTTAATTTGAAGCTTTTATTTGTCATAAGATTTTAGCAAAATGTAGGATAGTAAAGGCAACACCGCACCCTGCAGCCCAGTTGACTAGAACGACAAGCTGTCAAGGTTAGGGATGTTTAGATCCACGAAAAATATCATTATGTATCGATTCTTATCGTTTTAGGAAGTACGGATACTATAAATATTGGAATAAAATTATCAATATCCAGCGGAAGGAAACAGAGAAGAAAAGTAATCTGAAGTCTTTCTGACACAGACCCGATCTAAAGGTGACGATACTCGTGAAATGTATTGATACTTCTAAATATAGGATCGTATCGAACATCCCTACTGTCAAGATGTATAACCCGAGGTACGGACGGCGCCATTTTGTGGCGTCATGGAAATAATTTTAAATTTTCATTTGTATTTTTTCAAGTGTTGTGCAACGATTTTTGGAAAAATTCCAGGAATAGTCTTATAAAGCATAGTAGAGTATATTTCAACAGTTGGCGGAGCTTACTCCACTGGGACCAGGGGGGTGAAACGGGATATTAATGCACAATCTGGCAACCATGTCGCACCCTTGTCATTGAGTAGCATGGAACTAAACCTTCTTCAGAGTATATGTTTTGTGACTGGGACCAAGGGTTGATAGATCCCACACATGTGTCACTCGGGGAGTTTTGAAATGCAATAAACTGCTGTTATTCAAATAACCTAGAATGTGTAGGTACTCGTGAAAAAAAAATATGACAAATTTGTAGTTTTTTTGAAGGTTTTAGGTTTGCTGGTAGCTTTAAGACATATATTTGGGTATTTCTTAATCGCTATGAATATAGTGTGGATGTTTGTTCAGTTCCTGAACAACGAAAAATATTCAACTTTATGGATGTATGGATATCACAAAACCTGAATGGTGGGTTTTGTGGGAATATCAATCTAAGGTGCCATAATGGTTCTGATGAATGGCAAGTAAATGAATGAATGTTTGGAAACGAGCAATATCTTTTGGTAGAGCCTGTCAGCAAGTAGGTGCTTAATGGTTATCTGCAAGAGGTTTATAGGAAAATAACACACGGTAGATGATGTTGAATCATTAAAATAGCATATCAATTGAAGAAAATAATATAAACATGAATAAAAAATAGACAATAGTAATTAAAACATGAATTTAATTCAAAAATCAGACATTTCTTTAAGTTTTGACTGAATTATATGTAATTTCTTAATAATCAATAAGCTGGTGATGTTTCAATGACAAGTTGTCATCTCATACTTTGATAGTATTTTGTTTTCAACATTTCATAACTACTGGTTGATAAAATTTGTTGATTGGAACTTGAAGCTCATTCGTTGTATTTGACGGACTGTTACCCTATAGGTGGAGAATAACGAACTGTTGATTTGGCAATTTTGGTGAAATCCAGCCATAGATTGAAAGGTGTTCATTTCGATAGTACCCTAAAATCTTGAAAAATCGAGTCTGGCCTTGGATTTTCTTTACTGGCTGGTTAGGTTTGTTCCTAAGTATTGTGCAAGATTTTACCAACGTCGGTTCAATATTGCCTTAGCTATGCAATATTAAGGATATGGCGTATTTGGATACATCACCGCATATCCGTAGAAAATGAATTTAGAATGTTTTAACATTTATAATTGATGCAAATTGTTTGCCATTGCACCCAACCACTACTGAATATACTAGTATTTATGGGGTGAAATCAAACAACCTGTCAGTGACAAACCTTTTAGTGGACCATTAAACAAGCTAGCACCACGCTGTTTTGATTGGCTTATCACGCTGGCCGTCAAAACAGACTCATAAAGCAAACCGTAACGGCAGCTACGATCGAAAAAGCAGCCAATCAATGTTGAGAACCCAAGTGAACCGCAGTACCTTCTGGCGGCTCTGCAAGAGCATTATCTCTTCCACTGTCCAATAAATCTGTATGAATAAGCCATTAGTATGAATAATTCAAACAATTACACGATAAGAGACAAATTATACGGAGAAAGAGTTGAATTACTCGGCGTGTCCCTGACACGGTGCGTGCCTTACCAGTTCCGCTGAACGGTTCGCGGACTGCCTTGGTACCTGACTCGCGTGCCTCGGTTGCTACTATCTTGGGTCAATGCTGGCGGGCTAAAAACACAAGAAAAATTCCTAAGGGCATGATATACTATTCACGGGCATTTTGGCGAAATTTTGTTCTGACGAAATTTGGCTTATTTGTCCAAATATACTTTGAAGTTGAGTCATTAATTTTCAGATAATGATTGTAGAAGGAAGATAAACCAAAATATGTGTGTAAAAATAAAAAAAATGTTTACCTTGTTTTATAAAGTATCCTCCCGACAAGTATTTCAGTGCGGACCTGTATTTGATCGTGAGGTCGCCTGTGAGGTCTTCAGTCACCTGATTCACGAGCCCGTTGTACTACATTAACAAAGGCACGAGGGGTTGGTTGCACTCGATTGGGAAACCGATCCGCATAAACATGTGCTATTTTTTATTTCGTTTGAGCCACGCAACAGATACCACTATTCACTGACACTGACTGTATACAAATGAATGAAACAATGTAAAAACATCGTTCCAAATTCTTTGGCTTTTTTGTTTCCGATGCGATGAACCGATACGGCGGATTATATCCGTTGTCGCCAAACACGAGCACATTGAGACAGGGCGGTACTCAAACTTCCAAAGGGCTATAACTTTGTTACTTTAATTTTACCAGAAAAATGGTAAAGGAAAAAAACATTTCTTTTGATCAGATCTACTCACTGTTAAAATAAATGACTCAACTTCGAAGTCACCCTGTATACTAAGTGACATATAAATCCGAACACCCAGTTGTTTAAATGGTTTCATTTTAATAAAATTTTGTATATATATATATTGTACATAATGAAGCATAATAAGTAAATGATAAAAATTTCAAAATGATTGCACTGCTTCAAAGCCCTTTGACCTTTAATAATGTGTGGATGCACTCTGATGTGCTACGCATTCTCCAACACGCCTAGGCATGCTTCTGATCAGGTGGTCAATGTCCTCCTGTGGTATCTCATTTCAGGCAACCACCAACTCCTCTCGAAGTGCTTCTAGAGTCTGAGGAGGACGTTGCAAATTGAGCAATCTCCTACCCATCATATCCCACACGTGCTCAATTGAGGATAAGTCGGGAGATCTTGGTAGCCATGGTAACAATGTGACATCATTATGTTCAAAGAAGTCTATTGTGACTCTTGCAACATGTGGTCGGGCATTATCTTGTTGGAAAGTTGGATCTGCCAAGATGTCAAGATAGGGTAAAAGATGGGGTTCTAGAACTTCGTGGATATAACGCTGCGCGTTCATGCTACCTCTGATGAAGATTAAAGGTGACCTGGAACCATAAGCTATAGCACCCCAAACCATACCTCCAACAGTGTGATGAACATGTCTTTCAACAAAAAACTGTGGATTCCTCCTTTCACCACGTCGCCTTCTAACCCTGGCACGACCATCGTGCATGCCTAAACAAAATCGAGACTCATCACTAAAGACAATACTGTTCCATTCCTGATCCCAGAGTGACCGTTGTCTGCACCACTCAAGGCGATTACGTCGGTGTTCTCGAGTTAAAGGGAGGACCCAGTGTGGCCGGTATGAAAACAAGCCAAAACTTCTCATTCGTCGGTAAACACTTCGCATGCCAATAGGTCTTCCGTGTTCTGCAAACCACTCATTTGCAATGGACCTGGTAGTGGAGAAACGGTCAATAATCTTAGGCGGCGATCTTCATGGTCTGTTGTTCTACGGCGGCGTCCAGTGCCCCTTGCTCTTTGCGTACGGCCTTCTCGAAGCCATGCCTGACAACACCTAACCACAGTGTCTACACTTCTTTGCACTCTAACTGCAATTGCCCGAAAAGAAAGTCCACCTCCCGAAGTCCCACTATACGGCCCCTATCAAACTTATTAAGTTGACGAAATCGTAGGTCTCCGTACTCTAGGCATCGTAACCGATCGTAAAGGATGTCAAGAACCAAAATCCGCCAACGTTGATTCTTTACTGCGGCTGAAATATTCATTTTTAGAGCGTTAGTGAATTAAAAATAGCAGTATAAAAACCGGAATATCCAACTGATAAGGCTGAAAATTTTTTCACTTGTTATTTACAGTAAGATAAATACATTCACCAACTTTTATTAAAATAAAACCATTTAAACTGGGTGTTCGGATTTATATGTCACTTAGTATACAAACACCTGCTTTCCAATAAACGTGCTTACAGTAGGAGCGACCAGCACTTCACAGTATGCACGTACGTCGTCAAAATCGTTTAATCGTTTAGACAGATTTGAATTTTTCGTACTTTACGTATTTACTTGGTTATTTCATCATGGACAACGATAACTTGATAAATCTTGGGTACCCAAAGAGCTTACTGTGGGGATATGAGAGATAAGAATTATCAATAATAGACCTTTCAATGTCTTCTTTGTCATCTCTACTAGAAAATAAGGACTGACATGCTTTGTTCTTCCATCATCTAAAAACAGTAACTTCAGCAAAATTCTAGTCTCACTAGATAATTAAATTCCTCAACTTCGTCCACATAGAGACGAAGAAAGCATACCACATGAAATTCAAAATGTATAATGACTTACGGGCTTACCCTGAATACTCAGAATTGAGGAAAAAATCTAAGCAGTTGATAGCCTTTCAAAGCTATGTAGCAAATATAGAAAATGAAATTCAAGTTAATTCAAAGAAAGTTTGGAAGTTTAAAGCAAATAGTAAAAATGCAAGTACAATCATCCCCCCGGAAATAAGATACAATAACAAAAGTGCTTATGAGCCAATCGAAACCTGTAATTTATTTGCCGAGTACTACAGTGGCGTTTTTTTCTGGAAATAGTGTTTCCGACAGTCCTATGGACGAAGGCATTCTCCAAGGTTTAAAAACAATTCGTGAAAAGCAAGTACTGGAAATTGATGACACTTTACATATCAGCAAATCTGCTGGAGTTGACAATATACCACCAATATTCATCAAAAAATGTAAAATGAATTCATAAAACCTCTTACTTCAGAATTTAACACATTACCCGATACTTACACCTACGACAGGTACATTGCAGAGAATTACATGGCTCTTAACAAGCTGTGCATATTCTCAAAGATGTTCGAAAACCTTATTTATAACGAAATACTTTTTGATGTAAAAAATGTAATCAATCAATTTACTTTGTTTTTCTGACTTCATTTCCGATGCTTTGGACAGAAATTTCCAAGCCGATGCTTTATATACCGACTTCAGCAAGGCTTTTGATCCAGTTAATCATAATTTGCTATTGACAAAACTTGTTGAGGTTGGTGTTCGAAGCCCTCTTGTAATGTGAGTTTCATCTAATTTGCGTGATAGAGAATTCTTCCATTGTCTATAAACGATAATATAAATGATATTCTACAATGTATCAGTCATTGCCAGTTTCTTCTTTACGCAGATGACTTAAAGATGTACCGTGAAGTTGAAAGCCTTCAAGTCTGCTTCAAAATACAATCTAGTATCGGCAAATTGAGCGACTATTGTCAGAGAAATGACCTGTCACTTAACACTGAAAAATGTTTTTCACATTCACGAAAAAAAGAAACCTATTTCAGTATGCGTATCAGATAAAGTCAATATTAATTCGGTAAGCAATATTTGGGACCTGGGTGTTACATTAGATACGAAATGGAGCTATAGTAGCCAGATAGATGAAACCATAAATAAAACGAATAAGATGCTTGGCCTTATTAGAAGACACCCGTCTACCCTGTTATCACTATATTATGCGTTTATACACAGTAATCTCTTTCGCGTCTATTATTTGGAACCCACAGTACGAAGTCCACATAAAAAGAATTGAGTCTGTCCAAAATAAGTTCTTGCGAATTCTGGTTTATAAGGCGGGTATCATTGTCCATAATCACGATTATAGTTTGGTAATGGAACATTTCAAAATCTTAGCTCTGACTAAGAGAAGAATATTATCTGATTTATGTTTTCTTCATAGAATCTTGAACAGTCAAATTGACTGCTTTTACCTTTCATTGAAAATCAGTACCGATAAAACTGAATCCTAGACACTGTACATAGTTCAATATTCGGATTTGTATAACTAGTATATATAGGATTAAGCTCTTCACTGGTATGAATGCGAAGAAATCTGAACAACCATGGCAAATTTGCTGATATTTTTACTTGTGAAATGATAAAGTTTTAATTAAAAACAGAATGTTGGTCACTCCCCTGTAAGCTACATTCCCATTCTTTGTAATAATTTTTTACACGGTGGATGTCTATTTTGGGGGTTTTCTCAGTTTGATGTCCCTAATTTGTTAATAAATAAATATTTGCTGGGCGGCAAAAACGTTCAGACTACCCATGCACACAGTGCAACCGCCTTGTTCTAACGACGATCTCAGAGGTACTCGTCAGATATAAATTTCGCCAGAATTCGCATCTATAGTATCCAGTGTCCAAGAGTTTTTATTAACGTGCTCAAAGGTAGGCAGCAGCGGTGGCCGCAGTAGTAGACTCTTCGGTCTCCTGATCAGTCGCCGTGCGCTGTGCGGGTTCGAGTCCCGTTCCAGGAGAAATTTTTCTCTTGGCTATGGATGTTGTGATTGTCCGTAGGTGGTAGACGGTCTCTGACTGTCGAACGTGGAGGTACCACCCGGCGGATCTCGTAGGCGGAGCCAGAATGTGTGCATGTTGCATGCACACGTGTTCCCTCGCCAGAGTCCGTGTGGCGTTCCCCCTTTCCCCTGTATCTATCCCCCCTATAGCCCCACGGTACCCAATCGGTGTTTAGGCCTTAGGCCTTCGTGGTAGTTGGAGTATAAAAAAAAGCAATAGTACTGTCATGTTAAGCTTCTTTGAGAAATTTCAAATGTGTACTAAATATCTATTTGAGCTCAGCCACAAATTGCTTACTTGATACCCTGAAACTTACCTTTCAGACATTTCAGTAGATCATGCTGATTGAACCGCTTATGACCGATTGACCTCATCTATCAAAATGGATTCTGATGTAAAATCTGGAGTTCGACATGAATTTGCTGTCAGAGATGGTGGTCGCTATTTGAATGTACAAAGGTCATCTCTAAATGACCTCATTGTCTGGGTCATATCTAAGGTCATCGACAAATTTCCTTTTTGATACCCTGAAACTTTTCTCCCAGAAAATGCGCAGTTAACAAGTTTTCGGGGTGTTCCGAATATTTAAATTTCTTTCGTAGTACAGAGTCCAGTTTCCACGTACTGTCGCGGCAAAATTTAATCTCATATAAATATACGATATATCGTTCATTTGTTCAATGACGTGTTAGTGTAATAATTGTACTAAATGCAATATTTTATTGTCAAAGAAAGACTTGCGGAAACTTACATGAAGAATAAAGAACAATCGTGGACATGACGGCAATAAAGGCACATGAGCGGAAATAGAAGGATTGGTAACCCGAGCCAGGTACGTTTCTGCTTATTAGCTTCATCAGGCTTACATGCGTGTGTATCGAAAGCGCCGAGGTGAACACGCGTGCCCAAAGGAAAATGCAACTAGAAGCCTCCAACAAGAGCCAGCATGCATATTTGTGGCTTCGGTCAGAATACCTCGTGTTTTCGAGGTAACAACCAACGTGTAGGTCAGCTATAGCTACATGCCGTGGTACTTTGAGCCCATGAGTAAATAGAAAGACAGTCTTGCGGAGACTTAGATGAAAAGGACAGGATAATCGTGCGCATGATCATATCTGTGTCTTGCCACAAATGTACCCGCTGGCCCTTGTTGGTGGCTTCTAATATCCAGATGTGATGTGTATATTTTTTCACTTCGGTGTTTTCGATGCACATCCATTTGGATCTGATGAAGCCAGTTAGCAGAAACGTGCCTCGCTCGGGCTGCCAATCGTCCTATTTCTGCTCCTGTTCCTTCATGGCGGACATGCCCCGTCTTTCATGTTTGATTTTCCTCACTGAACTCTTACAAATACATGCAATAAATGATCCAAGCAATTAGTCATGAAGGCGCCCCCCTGTTGCGCGCCGCGGCATCCTTCAAGTATCATTTTCTTCGGATTAGAGATATTACAACCCCGGATAATTGCACACCAAGGGAGCCAACGTATATAACCACGATCGAACGGCCGTAATCCGAACAGACTAAGGCCTTTGTGGCCTATACAAACTTCTCATCGACACCTCATCCGAAAGCAACCAGGATAAGTACACATTATTGCTGACGACCGCTTTATTGTATGGTCTACGTACGGAGATCAAGAACAGTGATTCAGAAACTTTGAAGATTATGAAGCATTTGATTAATTGTATAGTCACTTCACAACTTGGATGGATTAGTAAACAAGACCTTGAGAAACTGGCGAGTACTTCGGTCTGGCTTTGGTCTGAGCACGTTATTCTACCTTGGTATGTCAGCCAGCGATAGAATGCAACAGTTTTGTTTTTCCAACATCCAGACGAATTAAACTCCATTGTGCCTAACCCTTGCATCGTTCTTTAGCATTGCGACCTACTTTATTATATCGGCTTCTAGACTCAATATTAGCTTGTCTGTCCTCTACAGGGGGATTCTTTCACTTTCGTGTATGAGAAATGTTCCATCTCGATTTAACCGCAAATTCAAGTTCTAGGACCAAGCCAGCTCTAAATGCAGCCTAATCTTTGCAACTCCATGGTCCGAGTTACCTAGGAGAAGGAAGGCAGAAGACTGCTATGGTGAAATGCGGATGAAGAAAGAAGGGATTGTTAGCTACTTCGGTTTTGTTCGAACCCGACTAGATTTCATTTGTGGTCTTTAGATTCATCAAGTAGAACTATCTATGAAGAGGCTGGTGATTACTATTTGAGAAGTCAAACATGAAAAGGAGATATTTAAGTGGATCTGCCCAGTTATAGTTAGCGAATGATAGAGGCAACAAAATTGGGAGGATAGTTTGGAATTGAGTCGAAGCCACAAAATATCCCTCCAGCCGGATTCCAAACAGTAGGACTGCTAACGATAAAAGCCACAGCTACAGCACCTTTTCTTAGATATCAGTGTAACTCGAAGTTTTAGAAACCCATACGGAGCAGAATAAAAAATTGAGCGGTTTAAGTATTTATATTTCAGTAAAGCAAGACCGATCAAGCTTCCTTGTTTTAGCAGAACTATATAATAAGTTTGTCCTGTGTAAGAAATCTGAAGTTCCATGTCCACTTTGGCGAAAATTGTCATCGCTCCAATGGACAGAATTTAATTTGATTATAAGTACATAAAGGAACCAAGCGGAAGAGTTTTCTTCTGTTGTCGTCTTCTCTCTTCGCAATGGGCGTACCACATAGGGCGTCACCAAAATAGCCATGAACTGCTTTCACCCACGAATCGAGACTAGGTAGAAGCAGTCAGTCAAGGATCTGCTTGACCCTTAATTCTCATAGACTGTAGTGAGGATCAAAGTGCATTTGTCATAAGTCAACTTTTTGACAGTTCTGTCGTTAGATTCGTATAATCAGTGTTATTTTTTGAAAGTGCGAGTGTTTGTAGGAATTTGTGGTACTTCTTAATCTGCAAAGAGCAGCACAAGCCTAGTGAAGGAGCATGTTTTCACAGATAGGCATTATTAGTATTATCATGTTGATTCAACGTTGTCACTTTGGTAGGAAATGGTAGAAAGGTGAGTCATAAGTATGTACTAAAACTACAAAATTTTGGTGCCAAACAATGTAATGCTTGGCTCTATATTTTATGGTTCTACCTGGCGTGTGAGGCTGCATATTGCGAAAGCTTTGCTGTTACTTGCTGCATATTCGCCATGTGTAGTCCGGATTTCGTCCCTGGATTACATTGTGAGCGCTTACCGAAGAGATTAGCGAACACGTAGCAGGCTTCGCGGCTCATTGTGTTCCCTGCGCCGGTTATTGCCGACGAAATCGAAATGTTTCTCTCTCCCTCTATATGCGAATAAACGAAATGGTCCTATCTCCCTCTCTTTGCCATATAATCACCACAGAGTGTCTCTCTGTGTGTGTATGCCGCTACTCAATGGTTTGCGGATTACATAATACTGCTGCCGGTGCTCGTCAAGCGCTACCGATATTGGATTGCGGAAACCAGAGAAATAAGTTTTCCTGCGCTTGTTGTTTCTACATATGTGATTATGCAACGGTCGGAGCAGACGTGCAAATGAGAATCTGCTGGAGCAGCAACAGATAAGGATATGCGTTAGATTCGTATATTTGGCATTTCAAATTCGACTCTCACCATTGGAATCTAAGGATCGGTAAGAGATACAATTGAGAAAAAGACAGAAAGCTTCGCAATCCCGAGTGTTTCCTGCGTTTTCAATACGACCCTTAAATGCCATTAAAAGGTTCATAAACTGAGCCTGGATAATGGTGTCAGACACATGATTATCTAATAATACCAAAGCCTACTTCTATTTTATAATTAACTAAGTTTTGGCAATGTCAATGTATGACATATACATTTTTGGAATTGGAAATTAAAACTCCATTCACCTGTACAAAAATCGAATATAGCCGTCTATGATAAATAAATACAAATAATAAATAAAGTTGATGACTGAGGATAAGACACTAAACATCAACTTATGTGAGGCTGGGTGTTAACGGTCATTTTGATCGATGATATGTCCTTTTTGTCAAAAATAAAAATATTATTATGTGTGTGTATTTTGTATAATACGGTAAAATAATGTTGGCAAATAAAATGTGTTTGAATTTGAAAAAAAAGTGTATTTGAATCATATTGAAATTATAATTATGCCGCCTCCTATGTAGAGGATAATGTTTTTATTTTGAAATCTCAACTCAAAGAAGTTCGGGAAAAAAATAAGATCCCAATGGTGTGAGTCGAATTCGAAACACCCGGTATATGGCCACAGATTTGTGATTTACTTTTTTTTAGCTGTAAAAAAACAGTCGATTTATTAATTGGTATTTGTTTCTCCAGCAAAACGTTACAACCGCGTCACTCACAAGGTGTGTGCTTATTATAGGTACGTATATATATGTATTTCTCCAATTTACCTGTTTCCCGTTCATGTAGATGTATGCATAGACATTAATTCTGATGGCCGTCATTGTGCTCCAGCGAGAAGAAGCAGAAAACAATAAAACTCCATATCAGCTCGTCTATCTATACGACTTTGCCAGCACCGGACTTGGTGTATTTAAATTTCTTGTAATTAATTGGATGGACACTTAATCCGTTGCTTTTCTACCGGATCTGGCCAGTGTAGAAGCGATTCCTTTTTTTCTGGTACTGAAACATGGAAAACACTTTTCATTCATTTTGAAAATCTGTCAAAATTAAGAACCATTTTATATTTTCATTCCTTTATGTGTGTATATGTTTAGTATTGTTATGAAATTGGGTTATATGCTTAAATAGTTTTTTATATATACAGTGTTTAAACTAAAATACGCATATATTTTACATCAATTTCATTATTTGTTAATTAATGTATATGTTAAGTTAGAGTTTTGAAATTTCTTTTTGTAGCGTGATTCCTAAACTACATCTGAACCTTCTTCTGACTCCGAACGAGTAACATCACAATACTGGTCACAGCAAAAGAATGAGTAACTCGTAGGTAGGTTCGTTGATGACTATCGAAAAATAATTTTGTGGAAAAAGCAAACAATAAATAAGTAAATCACCACTGGGACAGCCGTTGCAAACCGTGAGCTAACGAATTAGATGATAATAATGTGTCTTTATTTTTGGATTAAAAGTACAAACAAAAATAAGACGCATTTGATGAGGGAGGCAGCATTCAACACTGTTGCTCTTCCATGCAACCCCCAGATCTAGGAGGCTCAGCAGCTATGTAAACCGAGGTTGTAGCTATACGTTTTGGCAGAGTATACAATAAAAAATTGCTGCGATTTATAAATTAAATTCAAATGTTCTCCACAAACAGTGACATATGCTGTTTATTTTCCGCCTTTTTCAACATTATGGAAGAGAGCTTCTTGTTAGTCAAAGTACAGTACTGTGTTTTGGATGTATTAAACTGTGGCGGATTGTTGCTTCCACAAGCAGTGATTAAGAGAAGATTTCTACTAGTCTTTTTGTTCCAACTCAACAACAGTGATCGGCTGGGAAATCTGAATACCTGCATATAGAGCAGCAGATCGGATTGATCATACAAGTGAGTAGGTGGTATGTAAGACAAATAGTGTTGGAGCCAACGCCGATCTATAGAGAACATCTGCGTTAATACTGCGGCAAGAGACTTAGTCAGCCATCCACCTGCAAGGCTTCTCCGGGACGCCGTAGGATAGACATCCGATCCTAAGCTTTCGTGACATCAAGAGCAACGACTTGCAACTCACCATATGATTGGATAACTCTGCTGTAAAGTTGTGTGACGTAAGTTCTGAAATCATCCATTGATCTCTGGTGCCGGATGGATATGTTACATGCCGACTCTGTACTGAGACTATGTATACGAGTATAGTGTACCAGATTGTTATAAGGCACCATATTTAATTAGTTACCGTTACCTTTATTAACTTTCTATTGGATGGACGGACGCACAAATTGCTACAAACAATGCGTAGGTATTGAGATACTCATATGAGATACCAGGAACTAGTTAAGTTGTTTTGTTTTTAAGTATTGTTCACCTATCTTGACTAGCAAGAACATTCTATATTTTTCTTGTTGCCCCAGTAGTATGACTGAACTGCAGATTTTGGGTAAATATTGGGTATTAGTTGAATTCCTGAGCTGAGCTTTCATATTGGTTAGTTCATTTAGAGACCGGAAATGTCATTTTCAAGGATTTTCGCATAGGCGAAAATGGCGTGTACATACAAAATGTTGGTAAAAAGTGTTTGAGAAAACACCACTCATGTGATCATATGATCTAAGAGAAACTGGTCAAGCTTTGAATTTTGTCCAAGACATTAGGAATAAGATGTATCAATGAATTTCATTTTGTTTTTGTGTTCGACTCATTACATTAGCTATCTTATTTCCTTAGTTGCACTAGGAGTAATTCCATACGTGATATAGGTCCAACTCAATTCACTGAGTTGAATACCCAAACCCACCAAATGGTTGTTTTTGAACGATATATAGGTCCTATCTGCTGGAAAAAACTCCAATCTAAAATCTTAGTCTCCATCTCAGTTTTGATAAAAATTAACCTGAACTGGCAGGACATCCATAGACAAATTCTTATTTACTCCAGGCTTCCAGAGCAGGCGCTCATAGGTAGTTAAAATTTTCCGGAATATTTACCCGCAAGTGCAACATACATTTCAACGCCTATAATTAGTGGATCTGCCACACAACTTTTTGCATAGCGGTAATTATAATTATTTCCATAGTACATTTAACAAAATTCAAAATAGCCTGGTGATGAAAGGTTTAGCGCTAATCGCCTATAATGCATTCCGTACAAGTTTTAATGGTTGCCTGCCTTAGTTACGAGTTTAAAATATGAGGGCGCCTCCAAAACATGAGACTAAGATTCAGCCGATGATTCTTCGCGGTATTTTGAGACTACTTTGAACTTTGACTTTGACCATTTCATTCTGAAGATGCCAATGGACAAATTTTCGAAAATATCATTTTTCGTCGTTAAAAGTTACATGTGAACCTTATTATCTAATGAAAATTACCACCAAGGATGTAATCTTCTCTTAAATGTACTGCGGACATCTTTAAGAAATGTACCGGGTAGGTCAACAATAAAGGACGCCGGCTGTATCTCGGCAACCGCTGAACCTAGAGCTATCGGTGAAAAAATTTCATAATAAAAGTGGCCAAGAAAAATCGCGGAAAATTCTCTATAGCTTCCTGAACGGCTGTTATGTGGCTTCATTCCAATTTCAAAACAAAAAACTTCGATAGATTAGATAGATAAATCGATATTTTTATTTAGAGTGACTGTATTTGCTGATTGCGTTCCTGTCATTAATCCCTCTTATTTGATACCCATATAAATGTAGTGACCATGTAAATCATAAATCGTCATTTAGCAGCGCCCGCCATATTCGATCTAGCATGACGACACTTTGATTTTTGTATGACTCTCATTAAGCCCTTTTATTTGATACCCATATCACAGGTGTTACTGTGGAAGTGATGAGTTACAAATTGGTAGCATCTGCCATATTGGATTCAATTCAAAGTAGCGGCAGTTAATTTATTTTATACATTCATCGAAACAAACGTGTGTCAAAATTGTCAGCTCACTTGGTCAAGATTAACTGATTCAAAGTTCAGTTCCAAGAGCTTGTTAATGGCTACTTTGCGGCTGCCGCCGTATTGGATCTAGCGTGACGCCAGTTTGCTTTTTGTGTTTCTCTCATCGAGCCCTTTTATTTGATACCCGTATCACAAGGGTTACCGTGGAAGTGATGAATCGCAATTTTGTACCATCCGCCATATTGGATTCAAAGTAGCGGCAGTTAATTCATTTTATACAGTCACCGAAACAAACTTGTGTAAAAATTATCAGCTCAATTGGTTAAGATTAACTGATTCAAAGTTCAGTTCCAAGACGTGTGTCACACATACTCGTACAATGAACAGGTCAAGTTAAATAAAAGCTATTATCACAAGAAACTCGACTGGTCAAATGAGAAATAATAAATACTCTGTATGGCTGAGTGAAAACGCCTTACCTATAACAATGACGATTTTTTGGTATCTGCAGTACTTGCGATACTATTTACAAAATAATAATGACAATATTGCATAAAAACGAACTATTCTCAGCAAAGCACGTGCGAAACATATACGAATGTCACTTCGACAGTTATATACCATAGTTGCTTTCCAGTGGTTTTTGCTTGAGAGTGATACGCTCGCCAACTGCTCCAGAAACAGTGCATGAGAGTACAACGTGCTGTGGAACGAGCAGCTCATAGCTACAGAGTTACAAGACTAGCAATAAGCCGATAAGAGGTTAAAACTCATAGAGTGGGGTAAAGCCAAAACTATCGACGGCGAAGGCGGGGGTATCTCGTAAGTGCACTGCGCATGAAATAAATTTTTGGATCTGCGCTTGTGGCATCTCTCTCTATTGTTATCATTATGACTGTAAACCACGAAGCAGACGCTCTACTACATGTTGTACGCGCGCTAAATTTCCGAGAGCCACGACCTCCTTGGCAACAGGATTGGCTTCATACGAATACGTATGTCCCTTACGCAGTTGAACTTCCTATCTTTAGTCCTCATGCACAGAGTACTACCAGAGACGCCAGCCTATCAGAAATCAGGTTCTATCCACGCGAACTTGAGTCCTATATGTTTGGTAGGATTTCCGTTGCTGTCAACTGTTGTGACATTTAGTGATATTTCACTTACTAACTCATAATTTTGATGGCTGTATTTTATATAGGAAGCTCTATCACGTGATTTTTGATTGAGAATGTTAACAAAGTTGCCATACACAGCTTCGTCAGTGTTCTGATGCTTCTGGAGGTTGCAAATCTGAAATTACTGTACGGACCGAGCAAAGAGCGCTTATTCAAAATTAGATGCGTTGATAAAGTCGTAAACAAGATTGCGCAAAAGTGCATCTAAAGATATCACAGAAACTCGTTTTTTACTTACGTTACCCTCATTGTTTCCCGTTAATTCACTCTAATTCATGAGGCCGTTAATTTTCGTTTACTCTAAAACTTAGCGGTGTAACCGTGTAACGCATAAATATGCTGCAATAATTGCGACAATAATACATTGTGAGGTGCCTTTTCCTACGGATTTATGAAGGCAGATGTTTGCGTATTGTATTTTTAGAAAACTGCTCTTACTTTCAGCAATAACTTTGCGTCTCTGGAAGAAACCTCACATAGAGATGTTTATGTAAGTGCTTCGATTTCGATGGAAGGCATACGTGTCAGGAAAAGGGTAAAGGCAAACCAGTGTACGGTGTCAACCTACTTGAAGCCATTTTTTGGTACACATGTACCTAGTTAGCCCCTTATTAAGGAGGGCGTAATTTGTCAAATTTTCATGCTAACAACTACTACTACAACATTTCGCTCTGCATTACGTAAACGAAACCTTTCAACAAGATCAGGTGTGCCTCACTGCTCATCCCTGGGTCCTCTGCTTTTCATTATTTTCATGAAGGACATTGTTAATGATATCGATTGTTCGATTGCCGACCATCCAACGTCAAAACACAATCAAACGTACATCTATAAACAATGAAATATAAATAGAGACATGTTCATGCTTTGGTAACTTGTCAAGTTACTAAATATTCTACCTGTCAAACTTGCACGAAAAATCCAACTGACTATTTTTCATGCAAGGCCCGGCAGTAGCAGGCAAAGGACAATGCAGCTTTGTATTCCTGACCGTTAATATTAATTCAAGTTATAAATTCTTGGGATTCGGTCATTGACCTACACTCATCCTACCAACATCTATCTGGCAGAAACCGACTACTCAAGAAACACTCCTGAAGATGATGTTTACAGTCGCCGAAACGTCGTATTTTTAATAAATGTTTCAAGTTGACCAAAACCCAAGAATTTATAACTTGAAGAAAGTGATAGGTCTAATCAACCGTTTTGTTAGTGCGCATGCGTCTGATCAACACTTTTCTTGCATCTTGCTGACTGCAAAACAGGTATATAATGCCAGGCGTCGGTGAGCCAGAATAGCTCCCTTCCTCTAGTGATCTGCTATCCTTTTGACTCTCGCTCCTCTTTTGTAGGTATCAAAAGACAGCAAGTAGTACCTATTTTGAGCAAGTTCGAGGTGTTATATGCGGTAAAGCTACATTGAAAATATATGGCCAGTCTTCTGAGTGTATCGCCTTGTTACAATAATCAATGTCAGTGCATGTGGAAATTTCCAAACCAATTTATATTTCCATCCAAATTCAAGTGACAGCCAAGTGAAAACCTCACAAGGATTAGTATGCGTTTCCACGTCGCTTACAAATTAATCTCCAGTGAACTGTCACTCTTATTACCGGACAAATCTGATGGATTCAGGCATTCTTACGAACGGACAGGTGTTTAGAAAGCTATATCTTTGTTTATTAATTTTATCTGATTGGAGGGTCCCCGGTCGATAATCTTCCAAGGCTCGTGAACCCAGTTTGAACGTTCATTAACTGGACCTTATATGTAGAAGACGGAGTGTTTCGAAACCTACGGGCATAATCAGATAACAGAGAATTTGATCTAATTAAAATTTTGAGAGGAATTGTGGTGTCGAATGTCTTGGGACCTGATGCGATCAAAATCTCGTGAAGAAGACAATGTTCATACCACCTTAGAATCTGAGGATTAGTGCTGTTCTTGCTTTTCTCTATAAAGTTACATAATACTTACATAATATATTAGTACAGTACCAAAAGAATATTTTAAGTCTATAGAAAGCCTAGCCAAAAACTGAAATTTGGCGTGGTGAAAGTGAACAATATTGAAAATAAAAACCATAACCTCACCTAAAGCTACCTACGTTCTCAAAATTAGTTTAAATGTATAAGTACCCATACCTCACAGGCTTCATGTGTTGTTGGATTCATCTTAGTAGTACGAGTGACAGCTACAGCTTAAACGACATGTTCGATTATAATGTACGATGTGTTTGTAGATTTGCCTTGACGGTCCCAGTGACACTGGGTGTGCCAAAACTTTATAAAAACAAAATGGCGTATATCAAACTTCAACCTTGAAGTTTCTATTTCACAGGCTACAGGCCAAACGGGGTCTGTATGGATAAAATAAAAGTGCTCTTAGTAATAGGTTACGTTGTCTCGCATCAAGCCGAAAAAGGGTCGAACATTAATGAGTGAGTGAACAGACCCGCAATTCACTAGCACATTATCTGTATAGTAATGTCAATTTTAATTTTTGTTTATCTCTGGGTTTTCCAGGCGTCAAGTTCTACTTTCCAGCCAACGGAATCCTTCTCGGCCTATCCTCAAATTGACTTGACCAACACGCGGTAATATACCGCTCCAACTTTTTTCACTACCGATGTGAACGCTTTTTGGGAAATCCTTAACACGTGTAAAAAAATATTGGAGGATCTCTATTTTGTCGTTCTGACATCCTAACGGGATAGCTACAGACAGAGGTTTTTGTCAAAGTATGGGTTAAATAATCTGAAAAATTCTCACAAGTCTAAAGTTACTTAGGATTATTAAAACGTTTCTCGCTGGAGGTTTAAAGGATGCTTGAATATTCCTATGTATAACAAATTTTAACTGAGTGAATTTTGGAGCGTACTGTAGAGCACCTGGAAATGTTATTTTCCAATTCTGTAAGGAAACATATGCAGAGCTCAAAGGCACATTATTCGAATTTCATAAGCCATTAACTAGCTCCGGACAAGTAGGGAATTTTCAACCGCATAAAGTTAATCCTGCACATAAAAGTTTCCCAAGTTGTTATCTCATGTACGGAGTCTACCGGAGAGTGCATCTTTCTTGCGGAGTTTACGAGCTCCTAGAACTCAACTTATATTTTCCCGCTCTATATGACGGAGCTGTGTATAACCTATATATTCTAGGTTCATTGGCGTGGAGCTATTTTTTGGGGAAAGATTGTTTCCGGAACTACATGAAAAATCAACGAAGAGAAAAGAAAGTATTAACTTTGTATATGGATGTCTGACTTACTGTTTTGGCCAGACAATCGCCGCTCTTTATATGCGTTTGGTTTTGGCTCCATTGTCTCTGCTATATATTAATGACATCGTTTTCTGTTCGACAAGTCCGTTCCACAGCATTTCTTTATACTTGCATCGCCAGGATGGCGAAAAAACTAAATGGGGCTATGGAGGTGCTCAGGGGAAAGAGGGAAGTCACACAATCCTTATCGAGAGTCGTGTTGCCCCGATTTAGAGATCCGCCGCCTGGTACTTCCTTGTTAGACGGTCTGATACCGTATACCACCTACCGACAATCACAGCTTTCAGACTGCTAGGCCGATGCTGAACTCTTGTGCTGGGCTCATTACGAGCTTGATAGGGTGTAACCATGTATTCCATGTTTATCCAGGCCTTGCGTAGCTCTAGGACGAGAACCTTTCCAAGTCCTATCTCTTAAATAATTCCATATTGTTCTAATGACTTCAAACCATCCACATTTCAGAGACAGGCTTATCCAAATGGCCTCTGTAGGTAACATTCATGTTCGGTATCATAATAACGCATCGCACAACGTTATTAAAGTGATCTTTTACTAGTATATTTATACGAGGAAGTACTCTTTCTTTGGTCAATAAGTGCGTTAATTATTGTTATCTAAGGTGGAAGGAAGAAGAAGCAACGGAACACCTGGAGGCCATCACTTTTTGGACGCAGTATAATTTGATGCATCTTAATAGTTTGAAGAATCAATCGCTACTGCACCTTAACCAATAAACAGCAGCAGCATGCATATCTGATTTTAATAGAGTTTTTCCAGGGTATCATTTATTTCGGCTAGTCAGAATTCTTATCAATCACAGCATCTGCTTGAAAAAAGCTTACTCTCCATAGGGCTTGCAAAAAAACAGGTACAATACAATAATATGCCATAAATTACTTTTGTGAAACCTGAGATGGAAAAAGGATCAAAAGATCAATAAATATGCGCAAGGCTGTAAGATAAGTATGCGGAACCTCAAAATTACGCCACTGCTTTACAACTTGAGTGTTATTACCAGCTTTATGTTGCGCTTGAATGGAGTAAGACATTACAAAGTTGGGCAATCTATACTTTAGTACTTTGGAGGAATACCGGACACTCCTGAGATTATCGCAGCTTATTTATGGACCCACTGCCACTCAAAAAGTTACGTGTCATATTTTTGTTGATGGTCGCCAGGGGTTGGCTTCGCTGTACATCTTGGAAGATGGGGTATAAGGATTAAATACATGTAATGATATTGTTCGAGCAGAAGGCTGCTTTGTGAAAGTTTTGAATCTACTTGGGCATAATTCTTCAGTGTACTGGTATGCTGATTGGTGAATAATCCAAAAATTTAGAAAATTCCTTTTTTAAATACCTAATTAGAATGAATAGACTCTGTTTGATTTTGTGTCGTTATTGATAGAGCTTGACAGACTGAAGTGCGTCCAGAACGTTCAGAAAACTGAGACAGTGAGGCGGAATCTTTAAGAAGAAGGTCAGCCGTCCCACAATTGTTCGGACACTGCTTTGGAAGAGCCAAAAGGCACAGTAAGAAACCTAGCCAAAGTAAGACAATAAAAACACAGAACACCTAAACGTAATCAATTTGTGGAGATATCAACTGCAAACAATTTGGAGGAGTCCTATATATGTGATATTCTAGATCACAAGAGGCGCCAGCTCTTTCAGGAGAAGTTTTAAAAGAGGGTTGAAAAGTAGATAGTCAACGCATCATCAGCATTAGACATGAGGACCAGAAGTTTGAATATATGCAGAATCGTTTACAAAATATAAAGCACATTGATTCCCGAACAAGTGGAGGTAGATGGCGCCAGAAGCTCAAGCAAAAGGAAAAACGTGTAGATGCAAAAGTTTGTGAAAGAGGTTCACCTGTTCACCATGCTGGAGAAGATGGCGTTCATGTATTAAATCAAGAAATTCTTCATGTTTCATATGGTTCAGCTACAAGTAAACCTATTGATCATGTGTGTCCGGGCACAAAAGTTTACGCAAATTCCACCATTCAAAGAAAGGCTTCGTGTATAGTCGGAAATTCGATGAATTAAGAAGAAGGATCTGTGGCCTACTCGAAACATGGAACAAACCTGATACAGGAAATTGACATGATTTTGTCAAACAATAGTGTCTCGCTATTGATAGAATATCTGAAAACAAAAACAAAATTAGAGAACGACTATTGTTTAACAAGCATCCAATAAAGAAGCTATTTATTTAACTCCTGTGCAAAAAACACTGTTCCTCAGGCCAGCCCCGTTAACAGGGAGATATCGCCCACTCTACTGGACAGTGGGACGACTACGCGACCACACTACGCTGCGATGATGATGGTAAGGCTAGAAGTAGTTGTTCCACTGCCCAGTAGAGAGCACGAGAGCTCCCTGCTGACTGGGCTGGCTTATGGAATACGGTTTTTGCACGTCAGTCAATTAAATTGGATATTTACTCGATGGTTGTTGAAGAATAAGTATTCTGTAATTTTATTCATGTCTTCAAAGAATTCATCAAGCAGAATTTTGTACAGCAACATTGAGACACTGTTATTTTCAATAAAATGCTCATTTAATTGTTGTCATATCAGTCTAGATATTGTATCAGATTTGTGTCCATGCTTCTTTTTTATTAGTGCATTTTATGATCAAGGCCGCTAATTTGGTGTTTGGACTCAAATGAAAAATAGGCTTTTGTAGCTAAACTAAGTGATATATGACGTATTTCTTGGACGAATATGGGAATTAGGGCCCCATCTTATACAAACTACATAGGTAATTATTGTCTAGTTTGAGAGACATTTCACAAGATATCAGCCATATTCATTAGATCCATCACTCTAAAGATGCCTTCTCATTGGTTAATTTGTGACCCATGCAATCTTTGCACCCCGGCTTAGTAGGATCTTGCCTAATAAGCTTTTTGAAATAAACCATTCGATAATTATCTTGCGATCCCATTGTCGTTCCGGTGTTCAGTAGTAATGTACAACTAACAAATTCCTCTACATTCTATACCTTTCGTCACCCATTTACATAATATCTTCACATATCATGGAGGGTCTGATGTGTCTCAGGTCCTCGCTCATACATTTTCATATAAAACGTTCGGTTGGCATCCAAGCTGAGAGGAATCACTGCCGCAAGCAAAAATCGAACCTCGGCGCTGGACAAAGGTGTCCTTTCAGGACGAGGCGGCGTACATGTCATTATGTCCTTTCGGTGGAAGCACAGCCTTTTGTGGCTCCTTCAGGACCGTAACAACTTGATAAATAATGCAAGGTGGAGTGTTAGGATAACCTTCGGATACGGGGGTGATTTTATTGTCGCCATGAATGGTTATAACATTTGTTGACTGAATAGGATATCGCCGAGCGGGTAGCCTTTTTTGAGCCACGATTTAAGTATGATCTTATTTTTTAGCGAGATGCATTCAGCAAGCATTCTACCAGCGACCAAGTGCATCGCATAACAGACTCCATAAAATCGGCTCTATAGAAAAGAGTGAAAGAATTTTGCAATGCCCAGGAATTCGACAGAGTTTGACATAAAGGACTAAATTAATAAAATAAGTGATCTACTTCCAAAACATTACGTCTGGGTAATTAGTTTATATATCTCAAATAGGACCTTCAGACTTAAGCAAGAAGATGAATATTCTGATCTGTATGAATCAGATATCTTTGCTAGGACCGATGTAACAGTTGTAACATTTGCAGATGATACAGCAATAAGTTCTGTTGTAAAGTACAGACTGCTATCAACAATTTAGTGAAATGGACCCAGAAGTGGGAAATCAAATATAACGAATTAAAACCGATCCAAGTTTGCTTTACAAGTCCCCCCTCAAATACCGGTACAATATACCATTGAAGCCAAACGCTAAATATTTAGCTATCACCCTTGACATCAGTTTACAGTGAAAGCACCATATCGAAAAATGGGATAAGAACTTAACGCCCGCTACAACGAATTTTATTGGTTATTGCGAAGATCCTCAAAGCTATCGCTACATAACAAAATCATGAACTAGAACCAGATCTCAAAATCAGTGGGGCTCTATAGTTGCCAACTACGGGGCTTTTGCAAGAGTTTCAAGATCGAAATTATCTAAATCGAAAGCTTCCAAAATAAAGTTCTGAGGAACATAAATGCCTCTTGGTATGTTGGTAGTAGTGATATTCATCGCATGTCCCTCGTATTCGTGAAGTGGTGACATAGTTATGCAAAAAACGGAAAAATTTCGGATCATCCACAAATACCCATGTTGTAAGTTTCAAATTGTTTAATACGGCTTTTTGCATAGTAAAAAAGTACTTTAGACGGAACCAAGATTCAGAAGATTTTGAAAACCTCGCTTTTCAGGTTCTTAATCATTTGCGACCACAGTTAGAAAATTTTGAAGTGACACAAACGTTGTCTCAATAATATGATTGATAGACTTAAACAGATGTAACACTTAAATTCAACCAATTGAAGAATTTAACCGGAGAATTAATAATAAACAGTATCAGTTACATGATACAAAAAATCCATCACCTGTATTAAATCAATCATCGGGTCAGTAATACAATAATTGTTAAGGACATTATCTACTTACTTGATCTCAGTTTTAGGTAACGCTTATTAATTACTTCATCACCTGCAATATCACTTGATACAAAATCTGTTATTGAGCAATTTACCAAATACAGATACGAACACCTGATACTATACAATCCATATTATGCGCTTTTAGGGATATAATATATGCAAATAATGTTGAAGTAATTCATAGCTATTAAACTTAGCATGTATCTCATAAAAGGAACATGTAAATTGTTTGAGTTGTTAATTAATAATAGTATTCTCAAGACAAATTTTTCTTGGCTACCATTTATTGGATTAATATAACTATGATTTGCGGTGGAAATATCAAGCATGTGATTGATAATAATTCAGTTAAAGTTTAAAAAGCCTAATGTTACTGAAACATGTTTTTCAAGACATGATCCACATCGGCGAGTTCATTTACCTCGCCCCTTACTTTATCGCTTATTTTTGTAAGCTAAGATCATTCCAAAAACAATTTCAGTAAGAAATGGGGGCGGCATTGGGTTATGAAAGTGTTTAGTAGTCCAAACTGTAGTAGCAGTAATCGCGGGAAAGCGATGCGTGTCAACTAGGCCATTTTAAGCTCTTTATCGAAAATGAAATCCTGAAAAAGGTCAGAGATGTCCAACCACTAAGCTGAACAAACATTTGCCTAGGAGGTAGTGCTCTGTGTCGACCTACTTCCAGCAGACCCAGTCGACCAAACGTTTTTTTCCTCTGGTGTACAACAAATAGTGTCTGTTCAGTCTGCAATGGCCAACAAATTCTAATAGACTAGACTTTGCATTGCTTGTCGCCAAAACTGTTTAGTTTTACTGTATAGTTTTGGCTGATTTGTCTACCATTTCCTACCAAAGTGACAGACCGATTCATCGGCGTACTTTTTTTTTCTCTGGAGACGTATTCAGGTCGTGAATCGTACTGTATGTATTTACGTTTAACAGGGCAGAAATTCTATATGTGTTGCAATATGAATCATTCATTTATTGTTAATAAGCAGGAATGATGGATTATACAAGACAAAAATACGAAAGTAAATATTTAATAAGGGTATAGCACATGAACAATTCTACTTAATTAGTGATTTTGGAAGGTGAAAAGTACAAAAAATTCTCTTCATGGAACAGCAGAAGTGGCAGAATACCTGATATTGGAAATAGTGGATATCTTGCATGAATTCTGCTCAGTTTTTCTAAATAGTTATTGTGATCGAAACAGATTCTTGACTAAAGGCAAATGCCTAGTGAAGCATCATATGAAAATTATCCATAAAAAAGATTTGTAAGTGATTTAGTTAGCTCGATATTGATAGTTTTTTCAGGACCTACTGAGCTTCCCCACTCTAACCTCCTGAAAAGTAAAGACCTTTCCGAACAACTTTTAGATCCAAAAATTGAAGTAGGCAGGCCTCAAAGGTAAAGTTTGAGTTGAACATTTTCAGTATCCAACAAAACATTTGGTTTGTCTCCAATACTCCTGCATTTTTCAATGTGGTTGTTAGGTATACAATCCTGCTAACGAACCTCGCATTCGGACTGAGCACTCAAAGAAACAAAAAGTGGACAAAAATGAATCAAGATTACCTCACGACTGTCCATGTAAAAGCCTAGGGTTGAGGTACATACCATTTCCCAGTGCCGATGACTATATTATATTAACACTTATCTACTTATTATTCGGTTTTTTGCATTCCACCGAAACCTTCACCATTTTCGATAATTGTCTATACGCTAGGACTGTATGGAGCTCACGCACTTTTATGATTTTGGAGAAAAATACGAATTTCGTATGAAATGTCAACAACTGTAAAACTGCCTGATCGATTTGTAGCATAAACATGCATCCTGGCACGAACTGCATTTTCAATTATATCCTTCCATACGGAGATCGAGGGTTGTATCTGAACCCGTCAGAGAGCCTCACTGATCAGTGTGTGCCCTTCTGTCAAGGACTAAGAGAAGATGTTTAGGCGATAGCAATGAGCCCTCTATCGAGTAAAGTTATTTCCATGGTTTGCCCTCTTGCGACAGGGAGCTTTATCCGTACCTCTAATTGACCCGACGTCTTGTAAAACCCTCTTTTGCAAAGCAAAGTGGTATACAGGGTGGCCAACTGATAATGCCAGGTACTGTATCTGTAATTAGCTTGAAAACATAAAAAATTTAAGGGATTTCTGTATAAATTTTCTTTGGCCTAAATTTTAGGTTAGGAACAAGATATCGAGATGCGGTTTTCGAGTCATTTTTTTAACAAAAATCTTTGAATACCGCCCGCCATTATATTTTTAGGGATTTAGTTCACATTATCCTTGATTGTAAAGATCAGGTATTTTTTTGTTAGGTTAATATACCAGAAGTCACAGAAACATCACTTTCTTAGATTCAATATTGCAGTTACGCCCGCTAGCGGTCATTTTACATACTTGAAAATATTTTCCAGGTTCTTCTTTGGGCCGTTTTCGTAAGAACTGTTTTGCCACAAGCCTCTACGGTGGATAGGTTCTTAGATACAGTATCTCGCATTTTAGTTGTCCGCCCATATATTCGGCGTATGTGGAAATAAGGTTTCTATCAGTATCTCTTCCTTCATGTTTTGCCTTTTTGCTCACATGCTTTCATTACGGACCTGTAAGTTAACCTCGTCGACCTCTTGTGAACTCCTTTTGTGCAGGAGCCCGAGAAGGTATTCGACGCATAGCAATGAGGTCTCTATCGTCGCCGTAGATTTTAATGTTTTTATAATCACGAAAGGCGGTGGCCATCACCGCTAATGTAACACTTTTACTTTCCCGGGCGTCGGTCTGCCCACCGAAAGGGCCCAGCAGCCCTTTTTCATGCTAATCCGAAGGGCGGGGTTCGTTAAATGTCTTGGTCGCCAAAGCGGGACGAAAAAGAATGTGGAAAATGGGGTTTCTTTGCGACATGACGCTACGCGGCAGCGGAAATAATCGGTAAAATTTTCATCAGAGCACCATAAAATGTACAGGGTGAATGAAGTACTTAAAGCTTGACAAAAGAGATAAAAATGAACTTCGCTAAGCTAGCATGATAGAGAATGTACTTAGGGCCGTATCGTCAGTCGTTTCTACAATTGTAGGACGCCTGTATGCCTTCTTGATTGTCATAGTATTTTCTCTCCTTCAGAAAGATTAGAGTTCTTCTCGATTTCACCTGTTCCGTGCCCAGGTCAACGCTCTCCTATTGTGAAGTTGTTTTCTTTTTGAAATGTAGGAAATTTCATGCTGATAAAACAAATGATATAAATCTAAAGCATGAACAATTTGATGCAAATAAATATTTGTGACATTACCTCAATATAGAGAGCTGACACGGAACAGTAAAAAACTATGAAAATGAAGGCGTCTTACAATTGTAGGATACATACCATGTCTGTAATTTGAGTAATGAAACTACTGTTTTTTCATTTTTTCTTTATTGAAATATAATTTCATCTTTATGTTGTCACCTTCAAAATAACTTCCTCCTGAATAGCAGTGCTGAAACTCCAATAATGAAATAGCTTTCACTATCCCAAAATGAGTTCTTTCTAGGGAAGAAGAAAGAGTCACAAGAACTCAAATCAGGCGAATAAGGAGGCTGAGAAGCCACAGAAGTGTTATTACCGGCCTAAAACTCGTTTGTTGATATTACTAAGTGACGTTTGGTCTCACACGAATCACCTTTCTTCGAAGTCTTCCAAAAACCTCCTGGTAAAAGTGTTGATTGACCGTTTGGCCTTGAGGTAGATACTCTTTGTGGATGATACCGTGTGGATATCAAAAAATAAAGCATGCATATGATCTCCGACTTCGTCTTTATTGCTTTTTGGGCCTTCAAGAGGTTGAAGTGCGCCACTCCAAGCTCGGGCGTTTGGTTTCTGGGTCGTACTCAAACACACAAGGCTCGTCACCAGCAATGACACGTTCCAGAAAATGAGGGTCATTTTTGATCGAATCTATAAAGCCATGGTACCTTTCCTCCCTGATGCCCTTTTGGTCTTGCGAAAAGTTTTCTGGAACCATATTCGCGCAGATTGTTTCCATCCCCAATTCACTGGTCAAAAGCTAATGAACGGTGGTGTGAATCGAATTTAACTCTTCTGACTGTCAACCGACGATCTGAGTGCACAAAATCCCGGATTCTGTCGATATCTCAATTAATTCTTGAAGATTCCTTCTACTCCGTGGTTCATCTTCAATCTTCTCTCTTCCTTCTGAAAATTCCTTAAACCACATAAAAACCTGGGCTCTTGGCAAAACACTACCTCCGTGCTGAAGTTTAGCAAGAGTTTCCGTTGCACTGTGCCCGAGTCTGAAGCAAAACCTGCTCGAAATTGATGTCACTCATATTTAGAACACAAATGACCCGAGCGAATTCAAACTTCTTCTAAAGGCGGATAACATGTTCCTGTCTCCCTTCCAAGCGAGGCGCCTCAAGTGTTGCTAGTATCATTGGTTAATTTACAGACCTTATAGTTCTTGTAAAAATTAGTCAATTTTTACAATAACACATGTACAATCGTAAGAGGAAACCAGGCTAACTGGTGGTACAGTGGTTAGACGCTCTGAGCTGTGATCGTTCCAAGCTAATTTTTTTTTTGTTATGGATGTTATGACACCCGACAGTGAGTGGTATGGGATGTAAACGTGCGCACGAGTCCTTCCGCAATAGTCTGGTACTGAAAGGCACATTGCACGCTACTGCTGGTGCGACGTTTCTTTGAAATGGCCAAGTCGGTGCGCGCCCTGGCATTGGCGTACAATATGTGTTGCTGCTCTTCTCCTTTTTGGGTAACCGAGTCTGACGTCCATGTGAGGTGTCCCCTTTCCCCTAAATTGCTTTAAGGTACCAAGGTACCCAGGGGTATCCAGGCCTCAAGCCTGCTTGGTGATGCTAGTATAAAATTGGTTAGGTGAAAACATACCACGTGCACCAGCATCCAACCGAGCTATTTATTACGTCTCTATAGAAATAATGAACTTGTGGATATGATGCTAGCTAATGGTGACTACCTATGAGATGCTGCTAAATCTTTGCGAGTATGTGCAGGTCATTTTATTGGACGCTTACGTCTCGCGCCGCGTAGGTTTTTTTATTCCGTGCAAAGGCCATCTGCAGCAATATCGACGTGGCTTCAACAGAAGACCTTGACAGCCCTGAGTGTTGCAAATTGGGAAAGCAGTTAAATAGCTTCTTTATTTTTGCCCTTTATATGGAGAATGGGAGCATTCCTTCAATCACTTGTACTTTTTTGCTGCAGTTTTGTCATAAACAACCTTTTTTGCGCATTTTTTTCTGAAGAGATAGTCTCAACTTTATAAACATCTTGTAAATAGAGAGCATTGGTGCAGAAGAACGGAGACCTTCCCGAGCTCACTTGCCTTGTATGGATCATAGAACCATTCTTCTGTCCAAAGTTCTTTTTCCAATTATATATTTGTCTTTCATATTGTAGATGCTTTTCTGCCCCGAACTTTTTAATAAGCTATTAACGTTGTTCTACTGGATACAATTTTTGTACAAAGTTTCTCCAACACTTACATAGCATTTAAAAACCATCAATTCCGTATAGTTTGCTTGTATTTGGTTGAGGATAACTGAAATGATCTTTTATAATTCCATATCCATTATAACTAATAATTTATTTCTCTTTTTACAGGTAAGTCCAAGTTCTAGTGGTTACTGCTTAGTGTCATGAGGAATGAGTAAGTCTTGTTTTTGTAAGATCATAATCCAGTTTACTATAAATGCAAGAACATTTTAGAAACGAAAAAATCGTTTTCACGAAAGATATTCTTTCATAACACCAGCTCCAAGTTTGGAGCCTTCAATAACGCAGATGTAAATCAACGTAAACACAGTAGTTTCAGTTCTGAGAAATCTCATGTTCACGAAATTGTTTACAATGAAGAAATTAGTCCCAAGTGATATTAATAAATGGTGCAGATGCCATAAAGATTGCACCCGAGAGCTGGAGGATGAAGATCCAGCGTTGATATAAGTCATTATAGAGTCGGAGCGAATTTATATTTATTTAAAATAATAAATTGCCATTATTATTGAACATTCCACCGGGAAATACTTTAATTATGGTGATTACCATAATGTGGCAGCCGTTTTTAAACTCCCTGTTATGGCATTTCGGGCTTCGAGTTTACTGCTATTTTATTATTAAGAGGTATTTTCAATTAGGAGTTTGTTTATTACTGTTATAAAACTGAGCGATGGGGTAATACGTATTCTTTCTTGAAATATAAATACACGTTGGGTGTACGCAGGTGATTTTGTGGTTGCCAGTTAATGGGGTTGATATTCGATAATTCCTTATACAGAGTGATAGACTTACCGCTTTAGGGATGCTATTATTTCCAGTATTTACTTTTAGTACGTCTTTTCCGCAACGGGTCAAATAAATGCGGTTTAATGCTTGCTGTCCGTTACGCAAGGTTAACGTTTATTGGGGGTAGGACTTACCGCTTTGTCACGTCAGAGCGAACAGCTCAATAGGCGAACTAGCATTAAAATAGTACTCCTGATGAAAATTGGATTTTCCACCCCAGTCTACTCTAGTTCCTCTGTTACAAAACTCTACAAACATACCGGCTATGTATTCTTACAGGTAAGATACTTTTGAAAAGCGCCAGGGAACTTTTTCTTCGCTTTAAACAATGCGTTCAATGAGCACCTTGTATTTTACCTTCAGGCTCAGCTTTAAGGTCATTTCAAGGCTTACACTTGTTTTTTAATCAAGATCCCTCTTTTTAACACGAGCCATAGAAGTAACGAAAAATTCTGCTTCCAAAGTTATATACTAAAGTAGCAAAGATAACCGTCACCTCCAAAATTATGGTCAGGTGTATGAGGCTATGAAAAATTCGTAGACATTTAGCCGGCTTATTGATGCAGAAAATCAAGATCAGGCTTTCAGTAACCTCCAACAAATGTTTTAGTGTTGACCTAAAATTCGACTTTAAGCCATACTTTCAAGGTCATAATAGTACATGAGGAAGTATTAAAAAAATTCTACATTGCCGGTTTTGATGAGAGCGATCCCCGGCTAAAAAAAGTTTACCTTTAGATAACTTTGTAGGTAAAGTTTAATTTTGAATCCAAAGTTACCATTAAAATCCTTGTTAAAAGGTATTAGAGAAGCATTTTTTTTCATTAATGGTCCTAATATAATTTTATAGTAATTTTTCTTAGCCTCACATATTCAAAATTCATTTGACCTTCTTCATCTCACATTTAAGCACACACTAGAACGTATAATTTTCCGTTCTCTCGATTGTCGGTGTCAAGAGGGGCTTTGCCTTTAAGAAACAAAAATTAACCATGAAATAACTTTGGAGGTATGGTCAAGGTCAAATCTTAGGCGCAATGCTGTGCTCAGGTACCGAAAAGGAAGAGAGCAGCCGAACAGATCCCGTGTCCCGCTTTTATGGTACAGCATACGAGTAGATCTGACCTTGAACTTTTGAAAAAATACCTCACCAGAGAAAATACAGAGCTGACCCGTTACCTTCTTTAAGCCCAGTATATTGGCATTGATGGTTACTTAGATTAGAACATGAACACAAAACTAATAGTATACGTTCTTTGCATTTCATTTATTTAACTTCTATTCGTTCCATTTCTTCCTCTTCATTAGAGGAGTGTGCTTTTTTGTGACTGAATCATCACTTGGATGAGGACAACGCCTAGTAGATCTCATCTATCATAGATAAAAAAATCCTTAAGGTATATCATGCCTGAACTATACAGGGTTATCCAAATTAAGTGTCCACCATTAGTAACTTTGTTATTAGTGAAAATACAAAGTTGTTTGAATGAGCAAACTAGTAGCATTTTTAACGCTGGTAAAAATGAGAAATAAAAAAAAACAATTGAGAGTCGTTATTTTGATTTTTTTCAGTAAAATAACATTTTTTTAAATGGAAACCCCTGTATATTATATTTTTTTCTGTTAAAGCATCAAATTTTAAACAAAAAAGCTTACAATAACTTTTCTCCTAGGTTACAAATTGTTGAAGTTATGGCCTCCAATCTGAAACAATTAAATTGTATCGACAAACATTATTTTCAACATCAACTTATAATCTTACAAAATACAATAACAATTTTTTTTAAACAAGATGCTCGAAAACACCACCTTGTTCTTCAATACATTTTTGGGCACGTTTTTCAACTGCTCGAACTGTCTTAAGTATGGTCCTACCATCTATCTGGGTTATCTTTTCCCTAACTGCAGTCTTTAACGCGTCAAGGTTATCGTACCTTCGCTTGTAAATTTGGTTCTTTAAGTAACCCCACAAGAAGTAATCAAGTGGGTTTAGATCTGGTGATCTGGGAGGCCACTGTATTGGGCCATTTGTTCCTATCCACTGATCATTAAAAGTAGTACTTAGAAAATGATAAGTACCTCTGGAGTTGTGGGCAGGTGCGCCATCTTGCTGAAAATGCAGATGATGTCTACTTATAAGATCCAATTCGTCTAAGAAATTAGTCAGAATTTCTGACATAAATTCCACATATCTTTCACCAGTTAGGGTTCCCTCATAAAAGAACGGGCCAACAATTTTTGAACCAATTATACCGCACCAAACGTTGAAACTGAAACGGACTTGTGGGCCTCTTGGATGTACTAACAAAAGATTTTCTCTTGACCAATAATGGTGGTTTTTTCTATTAAACATTCCAGAATTTGAAAAATTTGATTCATCTGTCCATAAAAGGTAACGAAAGCTATTTACATTTTGGCGACAGAAGCTAAGATACCAATGGCAAAAAACAAGTCTTCTCTCTGGATCCCCTGCCAAAAGCGTTTGAACTGGTCGGTACTTATACGGAATAAATTTGTATTTTTTTAAAATCCTTTGAACAGTACCATAACTGAAATTAGAGTCCTTGAGAATATCTGCTATTGAATTCTCACGATAAGCTTCAAAATATCCAATAACTGCAATTTCCGTGGCCTCGCTTATTATGAATTCTTTTTTTGCCCTTGTTTTAGCAAAAACATTTTCGTTGCCCCTAAATTTTCGATAAAGTCTCAGAAAATATCGTTCATACGGTTGAATGCGAGCGGGATATAATTCACTGTAGTATTCTCTTGCTCTCAAGGAGGATTTTCTGCACACTAAATAGCATTCTAACATATCACACTTTTCTTCATGGGAGGACATTTTTCTTTAAATTAATGACACAATAAAGCTTATAAACAAGTATTTACACTAATGTTTGACATTATTTGATTTTATCATTGTTTTCCAAAGCCTTCTAGTTGCGAGTATGTCCAGTTTAACAATTTGTCGCTTATCTTAATGCTGTCAAATCGCGAACGCCATGTTGTTTTCATAGCCGTCTTAATATTATAATACTGCAAATAATTAAAAATATTTATCGTTATTTTGACTTTATTTTTGACTTTAGCGGAAAAGTCATTATGAACTTTTTTGTTTAAAATTTGATGCTTTAACAGAAAAAAATATAATATACAGGGGTTTCCATTTAAAAAATGTTATTTTACTGAAAAAAATCAAAATAACGACTCTCAATTGTTTTTTTTTATTTCTCATTTTTAACAGCGTTAAAAATGCTACTAGTTTGCTCATTCAAACAACTTTGTATTTTCACTAATAACAAAGTTACTAATGGTGGACACTTAATTTGGATAACCCTGTAAACGTCCTTCTTGCCCTGACTGTACTTTTTGAGTGTTGATGAAAGGATCAATATAAAAAAGGCAAATATGGAATTTTTGGAATGCTTGAGCACTTCGTGGGTCTTTATGCTATTTTTTAATTCCATTTTTTAACGACTGCATTACAACAATCCATACCGCTCATCTGCATCTGACTATCACTACCAGTCGCTCATTTGGTCACGGTCGGTCTGTCTGGCCATTTCAACCATCAGAGAGAATTGTGATCAACAATAGATGGATAGCAACTTTTTGTTGCGATTGCACCTCGTAGATTTGTTAATATTTTGACATCACTAAACAGTATTACTGGTATGCTTGTTATGAAATAGGAATATTGCCCTTTGCAACTTTAGCATTGTCTAATACGTAATAATTAGTGATAGAATATCAATGAAATGATATTAACCGCAGTGTGAGCTGGTGCTCTTAAGGTCTCTCTTCCGTCTTAGGCTATTCTTTGTCGCCGAACTTTTTGACTTGCCCATGTATGCAATTCCCACTCTAACGTTGCGCAAATTTACATAAGTGTGAAAACGCACCACTAGGTTATGTTTTTCAATCATTCTGAAGGAAAGCTCAATTTGAAACCTGTTTAACCTTTTCAAAAACATCCATCGTTTGAATAAGAATCCTCCACAGAAAATCCTATGAATGGAATTTTTTTCAGCTCGTCACGTGTATACACAGAAGTATTTAAATGACTAATTACTACCACTACTGGACTAATCTGATCAATTACATTTCTTTTTTCCATAGTTAATTTGCCGCGAGTAAAAGTTGTGATTAAAACGTTGTCTTTACCACTTGCAACGTCGGCTCATCTTCACCCATAAGGAAGTGCCAATTAAACTAGCATTAAGTCTGACCAATCTGCGTTTCCGTAGAAATCAGTAATTTATGTTTAGTGTCGTAAAACAATCTGTGTATTCTTTACGACTACATAATAACTGGTCACACAAAAACAGCTGTAATATATACGTATAACAAGGCACAGTGGCACGAGTTCTTTAAAAAATCATCGTTAAACGTACACTTATGATTATTAATGAGAGAATAACTCTCCACTGTTGTGTGATATAATGTACCAAGGTTGTTGTTAACGCGCCAATCTATTGACTTGTGTGCAGGGTGATTCAAAAGGCGGTGGCGGTATTTCTGAGGCAGAAAGTGCGTTCAAACATAACAAGAAAAGTTGTTTACAAAACAGCAAAAAAGACATCTGGACATCGACACAACGTGCTGTACATGTAGTTCGAACACATAACCAACAGTTACAATGATTTTGTATGTCAAACTCATCCAGGATAATTTATCCCTATAGAAGAAGAAATCAAAATATTTTCGTAGGTACCGACCTTTTTGGAACAGCTTTTGCATTTTTCATTGCGGTATAGTCACTCGAGAAGTTCTTGTTTTTTGAAAGATTTGGTTTCAATATTTGAAGTAAAGCCCTAAGATTTATATAAATCCTTTCCACAGTAAAGAAACACTATATATAAGGTCACTTTACATTAATAGTTGTCTGAAGTATGCCAGGGAATTTAGGCCACGATATCACAGCTTTATTTGAAGAATATTTACGATCCTCAATCATTGCCATCATTGACGTAAAAAATTGTCTCCACTATCTTGCCAAAGATATATTTCATGACTTTTTGAATGTGACTTCTGCCCTAGAAGTATGTCCGCTATTACTTGGGTTACCCTGTAACGTACCAAGCTTTCTGTTAAAGCGCCAATCTATAGACTGTTTCAATGATGTAATATCGACCTTATTGGAAATCTTACTAATACAATGCTAATGATTCCATATTGATTACTACTTAGCATTCCAATCAAGGGTATTAATGTTTGTTCATATTTGGCATGTAAGTTGTTATGAAATACGTTAATAAGTATTTTTGTTAGGCTGATTCATAACGCCCAATTTCATAAATGTGTTTGAAATGCAGCAAAGGTGGCTTCCATTTACATTTTTGTTGTTGGAAAGCAATAGCCGAGAAATGCATGAAAACAGGTTGATAAATAACACAAAAAGTAAGGGTCGAGATAGGTGAAGCATTCCTATCTAGTTTTTGATGCTGAATCCGAATCCGGAGTCAGAAAAGTTCCTCGACGTCTGAAAATTGAATTTCGGATGCCAGTTGCTAGAGCCTGGTATTCCCATATATTTTTCGATACTACAATCCAAGTTTGTGGTCCAAAAGATCCCTACACCCCTCGAGTTCGCCCCCAAGCTCAAAAACTACCCCTAGGAGGGGTGAAAAATTGACTTTTGCATGCTAGATGCTCAGCCACGGTATTGCTATGTATGTATCAAAGTTTAAGTTCTAAAAATTCCAGCTTCCTAGAATTCACTTCCGGGGTCAAAGCTACCCGTAATGGCGAATGGAAATTGAGTTTCGACTGATGGATGCTAAATTGTTGAACGCGTATTTCGACAGTCTGATGAATGCTTTCCTGCTTAACCCTAGAGTGCGTTGGTCCTGACAAGACTAGGATTGCACCAAGCAGACGTGATATACCGTAAAGTATATCTGAAAATCGAACATTTTCAAAAGTTACAAACTCATTCCTATACGGTAAAAATCAATTTTTAGTTATTTTCATCTCGGCGTAAATTACAGATATGTAAGGATTTCGATGACCTCAAATTAGGATTCACCCTCGAGAAATTCATGAGAATACCATACTCCAGTATCTGGTAGCCTAAAGTCAATTTTCACTCCTCCTAGTAATCGTATTTGAGCCCGGGGATGAATTGAGCGCCGAAAAATTCATGCGCATATCATGGTCTGTCTCATGGATCTCGTTCTTTATTTTTTGTGGGGATGTGTAATATATACCGCTTACTTTCTTTTATAAAAAAATGTTATAGCAGATTGAGTACACGTAGTTAGTTGTCCACGTTCGACTTCTTTACACCCATATGTGACAAATGCATCGGTGGTTTCTTGGCTGCTGTTTGTATTAATAGGAAAATTATTACCATTTTGGCATGCTGGGTCTTCGATTCACAAAGTTGTTTTTTTATGTGGCTCCTTGCCGTTAGGTCTGAAATGTTACGGTAATAGACTCAAGTTTCGCCAAGCAAAACAGGATAAAACGAATGTAAATTGAGCTCCCTCCATAGTTGCAATCTGTCATTATTTTACAAAGGTGCTTGGAATAACGTGTATGCAACACCTTCCATTCGACAAAAAGCAATTTATCTGGGGAATATGATATATATAAATTCGGAAAAAATTTTACTCGTACTGATTAGTGAAGGCTAATGGCTTTATCAATGATTTACAGAAGAAACTCACAATAGAATGTAGAAGTTAAAGAATGAGGAACACGGTTTATTAAAAAAATTTGACCCATCAGGTGTGTTTCAAGACAAATCGCTCAGAACATCAACCAAAACTTTTCCTGCGGTAACCATGAACCTAATGCTATTTCGTGCTACTTGTCATGAGTAGTAGATACAGTTTGCCAAGGCTTGAACAAAAATCAGGATATTGATTCTCATATTAATACCTTAAAGTGGTTTCACCTATTGAATAGATTTATATGTGATAAGTTCGTACAAGTTCAGATCGTCTCACTGCAATACGTTTAATTGCGCCTGCCTGATACGAAAAGCTGGTTAATTATTCAAAGCTCCAGCTTATACAAGTCTTTATGAGATGTGATTACACGTAGACGTGTAGTTGTTATGCAATTAAAATGCCATATCGAAGTTAAAAATTATCACAGTGCAAAATATTCTAATCATTAGGCTGCAGTAATATTTGAACGTTTTCAATCAGTATTAAAGTTCCTCGTCCAACCGGCTCAAAAATATTGCTCTAAGGAGAAGTCGTCAGGATCGAATTACGGAAATCATCCAAAAAAATTCCTGTTAGTTTTTCGAATTTTTGATGTAGTGTATGTTCTTGGTTTTAATGTGTTCAGTTAGATTATACATATATAGTTTTTTGTCATCAACATCACAAATAAAAATTAAAACAAGTAGGACATCATGCATAGAGCAAATTCTTGACATGGGCGTCCTTGCTGGTGAAGAGCTGGAAAGCAGCCCACTAGGTATATTTAGAATATCGGCGATTTTTCGGTTAATTAGCAGATTTTTGGTTTCACTTCAAAGAGAAGCTTCATAAAGGACAACGCTCATCACATAAGTTGCTCTTTTTGAGGGCTTTTTTGATATCCCAAGCTATGCAGTAGTAGTAGCAGTAGGAGTAATCGTGGGTATGCGAAGCCTGACAACTAAGCCACCTTTGGCACTTTTAACGACCCCGTAGTACCCAAGCTATAACCAATTGTTCCTGCCTGAGGTTTAAAAAAAGTACAAGCAAACCTATATGAGCGTTCAAAATGAAGTTGTATTTACGCACAGCCAGAAATTGAACGGCCTGTGAAATAAGAACGAGCGAATTTGGTAAAGAAATAGAATACTAATGAAGCTGGCCTGTAGTTAACACCTCATATATATGTACAACTAAGATACATACATTCAAGAGACGTATTTTCTTAGATTTAAAACCCTTCGGAGGTATAAAATAACTACCTTTGTGTTACTGTAAGAAATAAAGATTAGCTTATCACTCTTCCAATCATGTCTTTTAATATAAACAACTAAACATACACAGTAAACTGCCATAACAATAAATTATATACCAACGCTATATGTTACCAACAATCACTACTTTATAAACACCCAGGCATATTTCCCAGGCCATTTGTCTGAATCAAAAATTCCAACATAAATTAACACCGCTAAGATACTACTTGAGATACTTAAAAATAGGTAAAAGCCTCTACCCAAAACAAATAAATTCTTCCGAGATCAAGAACCTCTATCGGTGAGATAATTTATTAACTAAACCTACTCGAGACACTGGAAGAAGTCTTTTATTGTTTTAAAAAAGAAGCGGAGATACAATTCTTTCCAGGATAGTAGAAATATCCTAATTCTCGTTTCGACTATCGATTGTATACGAGGTCTGTTTGGAAACTTTAGAAGGAAACTGAAATACGAGTATATGGAAGTTTTGATTTAAAGTTTCTGGTCAAAACCCACGTCATAGTTCTAAAACGAATCTCATATAACAATAGTTCATTCATTCATTTTAAAAGTACGAAATTACGAAATCGTATAAACCCGTCGAGTCGGTTGCCTTTGTTGTTCTAACCATATTGCCATATTGCCAAAATTTAGCTGAAATAAATTATTGGCCATAGTAATCTGGATCGCCGGATTGAAAACCAATAAAGTTTTTCCTTCAAGTAGTTTGTGCTTTCCAAATTAGATTTAATTTAAATTTCCAGCATTACATTCGTGCTCGCGAAGACAACAAATTTCATTTAAACAGTCTAAAGAATTATTAAGCTATCCTTCTATAATTAAGAAAAACGACCCACTAGATCTTAGACTCGTGGTTAGCCCAAGGCGTTTCGTGAAGCTCACCTAACCAATCAGACGCAGAACGGCGAGCTTTACCAGGTGTTAAGCCAAAAGTATAGAGGCAGTCGCTATTCTCACCCAAACATCATCTTTGTAAAGTAAATTGCGTAGACTCATTTAGTGCCGATCTATTGGCCGACAGTTTCTGGTTGGTGGTGAGAGCAGCTTTATAGCTGATACCCGCCAGGTAAAGTAAGGACCTATTATTATTTGTAGAGGTATTCTCAAATTTCGACAGATAATCTAGTATTGTATTACTGAAGCGTTGCACCACGCTATCAGACTGACGGTGAAGTGCGATTGACCTCGCCTATCAAATTCCAAGCATCTTCAACTCGTTTAGCCTGTCCGTGCCATGTTTCCAAATCACGAAGGTGTCGTTTCTGCAGCACCTCAACGATCGGCCTAGTACGTCCAACAACTGGCCTTCTTGGATGTACTAGTCAGGAAGCGACGTAACAACCTGGGTCACACAGTGTACAGGAAACCAACGCACACAGACAGATACCTGCACGCTTTGCCCAATCATCACCCAAGTCATCAGAACCCTGACAGAACGAGCTCGAAGGATTTGCGAACCGGAGAACCTCCAGACAGAACTTAAACACCTGAAAACTGCGTTCGAAACAAATGGCTACAGCAAGAGGGACATCGAAAGATCAATGGGCTGGAGATCAGCCAGGCCACGTGAAACCGAGCAGCGTCCCACCACCTCTCAATCATATCTTCCATTTGTGCCAAGAGTCACGGACAGGATTGGCAGAGTCCTGAAGAGACATGACATTAAAGCAATCTTCAAGCCTACGAAGATGATCCAACAAACCATCAGATCGGCAAAGGACAAGAAGCACCCACTCTCAGCTGCAGGAGTCTACCGCATACCGTGTTCATGCGGCAAAGTATACATTGGAACCATGAAAAGATCAATGGGAACGAGACACAAGGAGCACAACGCAAATTGCCGGATAGGACAAACTGAGAAGTCTGCAGTAGCTGAACATGCACTAAGCAATGGGGACCACAGGATTGACTTTGGGAGCTGCAGGTTGCTGTCATCAGTCAACGGCTATCACAATAGACCGGTTAGAGAGGCTATCGAGATTCACAAACAACGAGATAACTTCAACAGGAAGGAAGAGACCCTCAGACTCAACCCGATCTGGCACTCGATCCTCAGAAACGCCCGAGCAGTGCCGATCGACATCCCGAAGTCACCCGAATCAGGACAAGCCACGACACCTACCCTCCGGTATAAATACGACCTGCGCAAGAAAAATCGTCAGCCTACATCCAGCATCTTAAATGGAAGGGCCTCTGAACAAGCGTGTAACTCGTGCTAGCGAAACGTTAGGAAGAAATTCCAACCGACGACGGCCTTTAGACCCGAATCAAGACAGCAGTTTATCAACTGACCAATTTATCATAGGAGAGCTTGTTCTGGCTGTGGATTTTGTCCACAGCTAGTAGATACCTCCTTAGACCAGTCCTTGGTAGAGATCCTAAGATGTGTATGTTATTTCTCTCAAATGGTGCACCAACATTATATTGCTGCATATGAGATAGGTGGCGAACATTTGGAGTTTCCCTGGAATTGCAGACACTGCATGAGGGAGGAGCATTAGTGCCTTCTTCTTAATGCCAAACTGACCACCAGTGCTTATGTCATTCAATTGGTAACACCAGTTTTTTTGCTTGTTATTCATCGGTGTTCTCTCAAATGCGATACAACATCATTATCAATGAATCTCATTGTGCTTTAAGTACGGGAAGCAAAGCTGATATTTCCTGCGCGTTCTCCCATTTAGTAGCTATGGAATAACTAACCTCAGTTAAAGATCTTCTGACTGAATGTGTTTAGGGTCATCTAGCTAATTCTTAACCTCGACAAGATGGAATTCTTCTATTCGCAGAGAGCATCCATGGTACAGTTTAACTCAATAACTTTCAACCTTGGAGAAAAATTCCTAAGAACCTGTTTTGTCCAGAATAACTCATAAAACCTCCAAAACAAAAAACAATTTTTGCAATTTGTCGGAAAATATTGGTTGAACAATGTTTGATGCATTTTTGGGGCTGGAAACATTCAGAGTTGTCAAAAGGGGTCATTTTTTAATAACATTGTGCAAAAAGAGAATCAAAATATTTTGAAAATTAGGGAAAACCATTTTATAACATCTATTTTTGTGAGTTTTGAGTATTTATAAGATATTTTAGTAATACTCGACTGGCTCTTTATCGAATCATAGTACGTGTTCCGAATCCTCAGTTGTACGAGTATATCCAATTTGGAAGACCTCAGTAATCGAATTTTTGAGAGTCATCCTCCGATAAACGCTCTGCTATCAGCAATGCTAATGAATAGAATTAGAGAAGATACCGGTGGCTACTGGAGCAATTTGTCGATTCCAATTTGACATTAATCCGAGGCGATAAGGGGATTCCACGACCCCTTGTAGCGACAAATGAAATAATTCAGTATCTGGGTATTGTTTTAGGAATCCCATGGATGAGAGGGAACAGATATTTTTTTATCCGATTTTTGAAGTGCCTAAGGTTTGTAGAACTGGGAAAAGCCTCAGGTAACTTGTCCCACAATCTCGATACCCTAGAGACAAAGGAACGGTCGTATCGGCTAGTTCTGAAAGTACGGCTAGGGTGGGAGGCTGAAGTCATGCATGTCTGTCTGACAGGCACATCGTGCGGTGGCATCATGATGAAGAGGTCTGAGGATCAAAGCCCGTTGACATAGCGATTGAAGAGCGCTAAATCGCCGTTGGATTATCGGTGCGACAGGATCCCGAGACTCTCCGATGCAGACGAGCCATCAATCAGTTGGATAGCATTGACCCTGGATAATGTAGTCGGGGCCGCAGCACCCCAAACATGTGAGCAGTACTCGAGGCTAGGTGTTATCTGGACTTTGTGAAGAGTGGGGATGTGTGGAGAAAAGCACCTTTCAGCCTTAAACAAGTACCTTAGCTGTTTCCCAGCATCTGCCGCTCTTGACGAGATGTGTTCGTAACAGATCAAGTCGTCGGTTAACTAGACTCCGACCAGCTGAAATAAACGGCTCCCGGCTAGGACTCAACCATCCATCTACACCGGACCAGCGCTAGGGCGCTCTTGTTAGTCAAGTTAACAATAACCTCCAGGTTCCTCAGACATCAACTGCCAGTCTCAATTCCTGCATGTAGACTGCTGTTTATTAGCGAAGTTGTAGATCGGATTGATCGTACAAAAAAGGAGGTCGTTGATAAGTAAGGACAACAATATCGGAGACAATACCGACTCCTGTGGAACACACGCGCTGACATTGTGAGATCAAGAGGCGAACCCATCAATTACGACGGGTATCTTGCGGCCAGAGAGGATCTCGACAAGAGTAACGACTTGAGCCTTATCATAAGACTAGACGAGTTTACTCCACAGTTGCGTAACGTGTTGCAAGCCACACTTGCCTGTCGCTAATCAAGTACTTACTCCCGATTTATGCACCTCATCATCAAAGCAGAGCTATAAGCCTGTAGTTGTAGGAGTCGGTCTCAGATGTAGAGGGCACTCAAAAGTGTTGTGGCTAACATTAGTCACACCAACAACATTAGGCTGTTTCTATCGAGATAGACAAAAACTTACATCCTTGGCACAGGGTTGAATGGGATTTCTGATACAGATTTATCGACTCCAATTTGTCATTAATCTGAGGCGAAAAGGGGAGGTGGCGACCCCTGCCGGGATCGTTTGAAGCAACAATCAAATGGAATAATTCAGTAGCAGGCCATTGTCCTTGGCTGGGGACGCAGGCTGTTTATGTGTGTGTGATGTTGGGGGGGAGGGTAGTTAGGACTGTCAGATACAACCATACCCTTTCATTTCCAACTATAGGCGACAGGTAAAATAAGGGACAAGCCTTATACGAGTTTCAGTTGTGCCTCCAAAAAATTTTATTTTATATAGGAAGCATATCACTTGAAAACATTTTTGTAGGTTCTACTCTACAGACTCATTAAAAAATTATAGGATGAGAAATAAGACAACTCTCACTAACAAGGGCGGATTCAGATGGACACGTCTCTCTTAGATGCTCAAGTCTGACATTGGTTTCCAGAAAATGGTATATATTACTGTATCTTCGTAAAAATAAGTTCTTTGTTGTTTTGGTGGTCAAAGTTACTATTTTATTTAACAAATTGCTTCCAACGGGAACATTTTTATAGCTATCCTATAGTTACTGTTAAAGGCTCCACTATCTACTATATAAAATATCACAGCTTTTATAGTAAAAAATTGATGTACACGGCATACATTTTTTGCTTAATATATAGATTATACAACTCCATCATAGTTGCTGCTGTCACCTTTTCAGAATAAATGCCTTAACCAATAGTCTTCTTCTTCAAGACAAGCAACGCATAAGTATTCGTTTTAAAAATCTTATTAACCTTTCAAACTGGTGCAAACCTTGAGTAATTTTTTTTAAATGTAGGATTTGTTCAAGATTAATCGCAGATAACTTAAGATAATTTTGATGATTGTTAAAATGTAAAGCAATCACAATGAAATTGACTATACAAGTCATTCAATAGTGTATAGCCCAACTAACAATTATCACTCCTATTAGAGTTGCAAGAATGATTATACAGTATTCCTTAAACAGCATTGTATACTGTAAGAACAATAGCAAAACCCTCTTAGAACAGCTATACAAGCGGAATGGGCACACCTAATAGGACACTTCAGTCATTTAAGAGGTTGTATAAGGGATGCGGTAACAGTTATACAACAAAAGTGTAAGTCTCTTGCAGCCGCTATATTACATTTGCGTCAGTGCAAGATTCAGTTATTGTCAACTATACAACTATTCTCTTACGTGATTCTACTTTATTGCAACCAAACTATTTCCTATGTATTGTATAGTCGAAGTAAAGAATATATAACAAACACATTACAGTCATCTTGTTTACTTACATATCGGCCATTGTGAATTTCATACACAGGTATACGATAAACTTCTACACTTCGATATAGGGATATTGTATTACTTGCGCAGCAAATTTTATTGTGATTATCGTGCAAATTAGTTATCCAATTTCTACAGGCTTCGTATTTGATTCATATTTTGACAATAATCAAAAGTATGTCTAGATTTTTAAGATGGAAAACTGAACTTATCTGCGTTAAATCTTCCGCAAATCCTATATTTAGACACAATTGCACTAACGTTTATCACTTTATATCTTTAATTTCGAACTGAAACATAATTATTTAATATTAAATAGAGGAATAAATGTTTGCCCAATACGGCGGGTGGTTGTGTACAATCATGGCATCGTCCATGTTGTCTTTAGGTTATTATAATATTTTGGTGTTGCCTGCAGGTGTTACACAACAATTTGACAAATGTCTGAAATGAAATACCGACAGAGTCAAATGATCTACCCAGAATTTGTACCAGATCTATATCTTCTGTTTGAACAGTTGATAAAACCTTTTGAACCGATATGCATGCGTTGTTTGTCTTAAAACATTGGTTATGGCATTTTAACAAAAATATGACAGCAGAAAGTTAGGTTATGGTGAACTTGTTTACCAACATATTTAGCATATGTAACAGTTGTATAAGTGCTTCCGTTGGGAGCAATTTGTTGGCTAATGTAGTAAATTGCACAGCAAAGCAACAAGGCTCGGGTTTGTTTTATAAACGTTAGCATGGGTGCCACAACACAACCATTTTGACTAACTTGCAAATATGCCGTATAAAATAATTGTATAAGCGTTTATGCAACAGTTAAAAATTTGCCCTATAAGGTGTTGTATAACTATGCTACAAGTATATTTTAAACACGTCATTTTAGAGCAAATATGTTGCAGAAAGCAAATTTGCATCCCACACAACAATAAGCCAGCATTTTGGTGTTCAGGCAACAACAATAGAGAGCTTTTATGGCTGAACGGTTCTTTTACCAAAAGCTTATACCACTACTTTGCTAGTTGGGAGGCGATTCATATACCTATGTATGTAATTCGTCATGGCGTATATGCCACGAAACAAGATGAATGTAATGTGGTAGTCTGAAAATATTTTTCAGTTCGCCTTTGCAATACGTAAAAATAGGTTGGTTGCAATAAACTAGAATCATGTAGCAGAAAATTGAACCTGGCACTGACGTAAAGATACTTTAGCAGCTGCAAAATCGTTAAGAATGTTGTACATCTGTCACCTGCAGTCCTTATACAACCTTACAAGTGACTACAACAGTGTTTCTTATTAGATCTGCCTATTTACCTTATACCAATGCTCTTGCAAGATACAATACGGTGTGACGAATAATGTATAAATGTACTTGTAAGCCTCATAGGAATAATAATCTTTAGTTGAGGGTTGTCTATTAAAAGTAATGCGATTTCTGAATGTGACACCAAAAATGAAAATTCTCTTTTATCTAAACATCTAAACTGTACTTTTTCTTAAATCTAGATTGTTGCTACTCCTATGCTGACAGAGACCCGCCTCCACAAACTTTAACATCCATTATCCAGCCATTCGCTGACGAGCGTTCATATAATAATAATAAAGCTCTGACGGTAGCACAGCCCCGAACGAATTTTAAGGGTAATTAAATCCAGGTCCCTTCAATGCTGACAAAAGGATAAAGGGAGTGTTAAAAGTTTTAAAGCAACAACCGATGTGTGTCAAACGGAAGACGGATCACCTATTATAGCGCCCTCTGGTATTGTGGAACTGCGGCAGCTCCGCCTAATCTATCATAGGAATAATACCAAGGCAGCCGCGCTGATGTCTAATTTTCGCTCTCGGTGGATTGTGTGAAGCTGTTCAGCGTGAAGGATTAATTGGAAAGTTTTGCGACTGAAGCAAGTGTCGCTAGTATGTGTAATAGCATAGAAATATTCACGCGACTCGTCAACGTACGATATACGAGGGCCATTTTACTTAGTATGCGAACCAGTCCGGCTTATTATAAATATGTATTTGGAGTGAAGCACAAAAAATATACGGAGGTTACATGGATGCCCTGCAGATGAGGAAAGGGACAACGTTGCTACATGGTCGCTAACTACCATCAGGGCAGGGAAGGAATGTCCGTGGACTATTTGTATGGACCTGTTTGACTAACCTAATACGTTCAATTTCTCTGTTCTACATGTCAACTCAACTCAATATTTTCTCAGAGGATTTAAATTGAGCTGAACTTAAGAAGGGCAGAGTCAACCTACTTGACGCAATTTTTAACACGCCTTCAGCTTGGCCTGTATGTATACGGAATGCAAATATGTAACGGGATATTTCCTCCTCATTTTAACAAATTTCCAAAGGAGTGATTAACTTGAAAATTTGCGCAGGGGTCAAGGGCCGACAGGAATACAGTGATTTTGAAAAAAAATCGTATTTGAGAATTTTAAGAAAATTGTAAAAAGATTTGATCTGAGAATTTGCAAAATAATTGGACGCAAAATTCGGAAATTTGGAAAATAACTTGAGTATTTTGAAAAATTTCGAATCTGGAAGAAATTGTAAATAAATTTAAAGTTGTTATCGAATGTACCAAAAATCTAGGCGGTCGATTATAAGGACTCTTGATGTCGTTTTGAGACGGAAAATTCAAAAAATAAATTATAGCTTAAAAAAATAAAAAACTTTAGTAGTAAAACAAGAAAGTAAAACATTATTTTCAAGTATAGGAGAGTTGGTGTTGTTGCAATAGAAAGTCCAGCAGTCAAGTATGACTAAAATTAATTTGGGATAAGATCAATGTAGAAATTGAGATATTAACAAGAATTTCAATTGCGGTAAAAAAACGAAGCAGTTCCTATGCATCCATAAGGTAGATCTGTGCAGCAAAAGTATCATGTCTTGCAAAATATCTTACGAACCCTTAGGCCCGTATCGTCAGTCGTCCCTACAACTGTAGGGTGCGTTTATGGCCTCCTTGATTGTCATACTCTTTTCTTTCCTTCAAACATTTCTAGATTACACTCGTCCCGTGTCAGCGTCAGCGCTCTCCTATTGTTAAGATATGTTTTCCTTTTAAATTGTAGGAAATTTCAAGCTAATAAAACATGATATAACCCAAAAGCAAGCACAATTTGATGCAAATAGATGTTTGTGACATAACCTCAAAATAGAGCTCTGACACGGAGAAGTAGAAAACTATGACAATCAAGGAGGTCATAAACGCGCCCTACAATTGTAGGGACGACTGACGATACGGGCCTTAGAGATCCACTTTCAGTTACTACCCATGTTGTCTATCAGTAACTCGATCTAACGGAGCTGAAGTGGCTTTAGGCAATATACGGATGCAATCGCTATCCAACTATCCCTCCACTGCAAGTGGAGGGATAGCGGAGGCAAATCCCAAAAATTACTCAATTTCTTAAAAACTAGTGGTATATGTGCTGATATTTTTCATGATAATGACTTCCAAGCGTTAAAACCGATCGCCGCTGATCTTGGAGTCTGAGTAGGACTTCTACGTTCGAATCGGAAGCTTACCGGTGAGGTTGTGGCTCAGGTAACAATTTTCACAGGAATCGCATGTAGCTTAAGGATCCGAAAAAAATAATGCTCTTTCTCTGAGGTGTGGTTGAGACAATCGAGTAGTTGAATGCGAAGACGTTAATGCCTGTTCTCAGAGAAAATCAAGCAAATACCTGCTGTAATGAATAAAAAATAAAATCAGTTGAATGCATATTCTCATAGTAAGTACTTGTCGCATCGCAAAGCTTGTGGGCGTGTACTTTTCAATAAGTTGGCCAAAAGTCAATGGTATAGCAACAATAATTATTGATAAGAACTATATATACTGTTCCGTGCTTGGATGGGCATAGTGAAATTGTAGGTAGTATGGACCGTGGTCATATCTGAAAACAAAAAAGTGCCAAGTTTAGTTTTGTCACACATACAGGATGATTTACCTGCCAAATCTTTAATATCATATTAGGTATATCTCTCTATTGAATCGAAATTTTGTACGACAGAAAAGTTCCCCAGGGCTAACGTAAAACTAGACGGACGGTTAAAACATTTACAGTGGTCGGTTCTGGTGATAGATGGCACTTGTGCTGTCTTATTTCGATATACCTTATTCTCTGAATAGAGGATAGTTGCTCAGCTTTCGTTCATTGTTCAACCGAGATCAAACCTAGACCTAGCTGATAAGTTGCAAAATTGTACGGAACAACTGTCCATATATTAGTAGTTTGTTCAATGGTAAGTTGACCCTATACGTATGTATTGTAGCAGCAGATGACTTGCTATTTTCACAGACGTATTGTCGATTCTGGTAATAGATAGATCTTTGTCTTGCCTTATTTCCATATTTTTCTTTGTACCTAGTTCATCATATTCGCATTTTGGCACTTTGTCCAAAGTTTATCTATGTTCGAATATTCAACTATTTCTACTTCACTTCTGCCATAAAGCATACTAAAACACAAAATCGTATTAAGGATTAAAGTATTTTGCTCCATTGCACACATATTGAAAACAAAAGTTGAACTAGCATTATAATTTTTTGTGTACTCGTATTGATGTTTCAACTTATTATCATTGTGAGCGCAGTGGAGCAACACTTTTATTTTTATACATGTTGTCTAAATATGTAGTCCTGAAACAAAAATAAAAATGATGAACATTTAAAAAACATATTTTCTAAAATATTTAGCTACACAGATGTTGATGCGGTGCATGAATTAACCAATCTTGTGTGGTTCAAAATGTTCAAAGTGGTCCATCCAGAAAACATCTAGCAGACGTGCTTGTAGGATCTGCTGAAGGTAACTATGATTCAACCTGTACGCCATTTTGCAAGGCTTTCGTGTCCCGATCCACATCTATAGGAAACATCAGCCAGGGAGAATCGACACCGGCCGATACCTCGAAAATGGGTTTCGCATAAATCACTTTGATAGACGTCCCATCACGCTTTTCTCTTATGCGCCCCATACTGCCACTGGCGCTATCTCTACGTTAGCGATAGCGACGACTCAGGTTTGCCCCTTTATACATACGTGAGTAACCCTGAATAATTCATGCAGAGCTGCACAATTCACGGTTTCCAGATGGCTTTTATTGTGACAACCCAGCTAACAATTTTCACTCCTATTACGATTGTAGACACGGTTATGCAGTATTTCTTATACAATTATACCTATATGTGATAGAAGAGGAAATGGTCATAGTATTAATAACCCACACATTTTAATAAACAAGCTTTACAAGAAAATTCATGACACTTTGCTCATGGGCAGCTGGGTTCATAGATAAAAAAATAGCATTTAAAATGTATAAAAATGTAATACAGACCTTCTGGCAATTCATTCACCTTCAAAGATGCTGAAGAGTTTTTAAAAACAGTCAAAGAATTCCACTAGAAGGAATGAATGTCAGATGTTACGATGCTCAAGAATCAAGCGAACGCCGAAGAACATAAGTGGAAGGGAAGATACACAGATTAAAGAAAGTGTTGATGAAGAAAGTAGTGGAGATGATGTTGCAGGGTTAAATAATGAGGAACAACAATTTCCTAAGGACGGAGATAAATGAAATAATAGAATGACTGTAGCTTTATCCTGTTTGGAGGACCTCATTATTTTGGGGTTGCCAAACAGGTTAAAAACTACTGTCTTAATAGTCCAAGCCTTATTTATCCAATGTTACAGAACATACTTTTATTTTTTGTTCATAGTATTGAATAAAGGAATTGAATAAATTTCCTGTTTAAACTCTATACTGGAAACCTTGCATTTTGAATCTTCATAACCATGTCGGTAGCATTTAAATATGTTTAAATAAGAAGATTTTATAGGAGTATGAAGAACCACTCCTAAGTTCTTTATAACTTTTCCACGAATCTGGAGATTTCCTTCAACAACTAAAGCTTCTTGCAATGTTACAACAATTTTATCGCGAGTCAAGAACCAGTTGTTACAATTGTCTGTTTCGAGGCAGAAGCTATCGAGCTCCAATCGAGAGAAATGTCTATTGTGATTTTGATTCTTCAACACAAGGAAAGTACCCAAATATTCATCTTATGCTTTTAAATAATCGGCATCGTGTTGAATAATTTCACTCATTCATCTAGCCACCTAAGCCAATGGCAGATTGCCATTCCTCAACAGATCTTAAAAAAAACTAAGAAATAAAATTAACAATCCTTCGACAAATTGGTTATTTTGCTATTGCAACTGTAAGACATCAGTCATAACTGCTAGGTTCTTCTCTTCGTCCAATATCAATGTGCGGCAGCATAACTCCTTTTTTAAGATGCGCGCCATTCTGGCGGTTCATACTGTTTGAGAGGCAGAACTGTAAAGTTTTGTCCCGACACAGTTCAGTCGCCACCAGGACCGGAACAGTGAAGATCCATCCACTACAACAAAACATGCGCTACTAGGCGTTTGTCGAGAATTACATCAATGGTGTTTGCATTCACCTGAAGTCAAATTGTGATGTTCAATTTCCTCAGCTAGAATTATTGCTTTGTTTTTTTCTTCTTTTTTTTTGAGGAAAATGAAGTCACTATGGATTTGGACCGGTATGTAAGCATGACTGTCTTTAGGGACACTTCCCAGAGCGCCTCATCGCAGTTGGAGACGATTTGGAGTGGCCGGTCGCTCCCCTGATTTGGTCCCTTGTGTGTAATTCTTTTCTATGGGATTTTTGAAATCCCGTGTTTATGTAAATCGTCCGAAGGTCCTACGCCAGAAATCCAAATCTGTTTACTCAGTGGATGGAGAATGGCGGATGTCATCTATTTGATTTGATCTTCAAAACTATGTAAAACAAAACCTTAGGCATGAGCCTAGTTTATAGAAAACAAATAAATGTTCTTATTCATACAATGGGCTTTAAGTTTTGAAAAAACGAAGTTATGCTGCCGCACCCTATACATTCTTGCATGAAACATAGCCAAATTAACACATGGACTCTAAGACCACTAGCCTTCACGTCAGGGAGGTACACTTCAATAGGTTATTTAGCACCGCATGCCGTCGATGTCGTCATGGAATCCCAATAAGCGAGGGCTCTAACAATGCAAGGTAAATATTGGTTGGAAAGAAATGTAGAAAAGCAGAAATTTCTATGATAAATGTTTCTAGTAAGTTATGCAGTAGTTTCAACCAAGCAAGCTTTCCCAGATACAAAATCAAAGCTTAACTATATTAATGACCGACCCAGCCTGTGTAACTCAAAGCTCGATAACTCTATAAAAGCCGTAACTTAGTCACCAGCTACAGCCAACAATGCGACCGCATGGACCAAAAGTAACATATCTTTTTTTACATTCCTGGTAATTAGCCGTTGTTAGCCATGGTAGGTGACAGGCATGTTTGCAATGAAACAGGGACTTAATTAGACACAATGCGTGCGAAAAGTGACACTTGACGCTCTCTTTTTTCTTCACAAGTGCGAAGAGCATGTCGTAAACTCGATGGTATGGAAAGACGCTTTGGGGTGGTCGACAGAGCCTTTGGCAGCGTGCCTAGATCGCTTTATTTCGATGAAAAACAATAAGAGGAGCGTTAATAATAGGCTGGCTGACGGTGAAATAATACTAGTCGGTGCTAATCCGTGAGTGCCATTTGGCGCGAGGCGCTACATACCGAAATATTTTTCGTTTTGTACTCTTTAGGTTCATATTTACAGAATTAAGGATAGTGTCAGACAAAATAATTTTGTATGAACAACTTTGGTGCTAACTTTTTTTAAACCTGATCTAAATAGCATCGTGCTAAAAGATCAAATTACATGTTTTGTGTTAGCTCCTTGACATTTTCTTGCTGTTTTGTAATCATGAGATGACAAAAACAAACTTAACCACAAACGCTTTCGTGAAAGCCTCTCGCATGACGCTATGCATTATTAATATTCTGCCTTCAATTAAAGAAAAAAGATACTCGCATACTCCTCTAGAAGTTCTTTATTCAGCACATGGAGTACACCCATGCTCTGGTCCCTCTCCCTGATCCATTTTCGACACCAAGTTATTTTACGGTTTCGTTTACTTTGTTATTTCATGAGGTGTGCAGCTACAACGCAGCTCAATGCTGCCGCAGTCGAAAGTGTGGTCAGAATAACTTTGACATGACAAATGGAAGTTCAAAGTTGACAGTTATATTTTCTCTACCTAAATTTCTTAACGTGACACAGAATTTTAATTGGTGAGAAAATTGGAAACTAAATTCAATAACGCAATTTTTACAAAATTTGATAAGGTATTACGAACAAAATTTTGTATCGTGACAGTTGGAGGTAGCATTTTATTTTGAAGAATACATTATACTGTTACAGAGAGAGTATCTAAAAAGTGGCATTAAGGAGGTTGTCTCTGTACGCAGTTCTTGACAAATCGACATTGTTGAGTATGCAGAATGTATAGCATTCAAGTCAACTGGGACAGCGTTGGCATTGCTAGATTCGGTTTAGACCTTCCGCAGGTATAGGATATCGCGTGTTTCTGGGTAAGGTGTTGTCTTTAAAATGATCAGCAGCCTGTGAAACGTCAAAAAACGAAGTTTGCACGATTTTTTTTTTTTCATTTTTTGTTCCTAGCTACGCTGGCACTGCCACTTTTTGCTTTGGCGTTGTATAGTAGTAGTAGTAGTAGTGTCAAAAAAACACAATACGAGATGTGCTTCCAACCTGTAGGTGGAGGCGGAGCAAGCACTAGCAGACAGTCAGACAAACAGACAGAGTCACAGTCAGGCCTATAGACTCACGCGAATGAATTTTCGTAATGTACAATTTGAGAAAACGAAAAGCTCACCAATTTCCATTTCGAATGAAAAAATCTCAAAATACTCTTTGGGGTCTTGTAAACTAAGTGTTAAACTTTATCTTAGAACTTGGCGACCAAAAAAATTATAATTTTCAACCGCATTGTATTTTTAGAGCTTTTCATACATGAAATTTTCTACAATTCAAAAATCGTCGGCTTCAGGGAAAAGTAAGTGAAAGCCTTTTGTGTTCGGAACAATATAAAAAACCTAATAAAATTGTACGAGCAAAAAAATTGTGTTTAATTTGAACAAATTTGAGCTAGGCTAGATGTTTGAAAACTTGGTAAAATTTATAATATTTGAAATCGACGAGTCTCAGTAAAGTAAAAACCTTACTCTACACTTATTTTGAGATCAGTTTATTTTAAAGCGATTTCAGCCTCGTTTTTAACCCAGATACCCCTGAAACTCTTAATGTTTGTTTTTTGTTATATACTTTTGTAAACCTATTAATTGGGTTAATATAAACATATTTTCCTAGTAAATTTTTTTAGTTCCGCTTTTAGGTTTTTCTGTAAAAGCTGTCGGTTTAAACGTACGGTAGCAATATAAGGTACTAAAACTCAATATTCCTATGAACTTATAAAACTTTATTTAGAAACGAAAAAAAAAATTTTAAACCAATAATAATAGATTAGTTTTTAGTATGGTAACTTAAAAAACACATTATTGGATGAAGTGCAACATCACACTTCTGGAATCTGAATACTGCTTGTTTGTGTCAAAATGCGCAGCGGGTTTGCTTTTCCTGATAATTCACAAGATGATCCATCCGATCATATCTGGACTCATAATGCAGGTATTTGCCTGGTTTAGATGGCCCCCGATTTGTTTCTTTCTTATAGGTTTCTAATAATCCCGCAGCAATACACCTCCTAAACCGCAAATGGTCCATTTTTCCGCCAGAATGTTTATGAAGTTGCTATGCGTTTTGTTCTGCCATATCCAGAGCATGTGAAAACAAGCAAAAATACCACTTCTTTCCCCTGATTCCTACGCGGTAAAGGCTTATATTTGGTCAGCCCTATCAACACCGCCCATGTTTTCGTTGTATTGTTTGATCAAACATGGCTGCTCAACATGTATCATTTTCTTTTCTTTCTGAGAGAAGCGTTTGACTTGCTGTGTCGGAAAAGGAGATGTTAAATTTGGGGCGATTGTAACAACACTATTGTCATTCCATTTACATACAATATTATTTTAGTTCTCCTCCAAAAGATAATCAAAACTACCACGGGATTTTTTCTTGAACAAACTGGATTTTTCAAGAGGGCAATCTGATAGTCTGTTTTCTCGCAGAGGTCCTGAGCATTTGAGCCCCCTGGAGGTCAGCTCAGCCAACAGAGGTAATGACGTAAAAAAATTGTCACAAAAGATATGGAAAGGAGCGTTTTCACATTGAGTCTGAATAATATCAGCAAACTGAAGTACAACACTAGCCCCTGAGCCAAGAGGACGATATTTTTCAGAAATAATAGTTGTGGACCCTTGATACGGCTCAAACCATTCAATGTACCCCTTTTTAGTTGTTCCCACCCATACCTTATAACGCCAACGAATGGGCTTTCCTCGGATAAACTGTTTTGATCCATGACCGCCGTAATAGGGTACCATCGACTCGTCCACGCTATGGCACTCTTCAAGCGGTGCAAATGACTGAAATTTCTCATTCAGAGTAGAAAACAAGGGCCTCAGTTCACAACCAAGTCAATGATTTCGTCATCTGTAAACTGAAAAAATAGTTCTAAAGGAGATAAAAAATTTTTGGACCACTTGCGTTTACCCATTCTGGAAAATCTTGGTTGATGTCACCTTTTTTCCAAGAGTAACTTGGTTTTGATAATTTTGGTCGTTTTTTCGTAAGAAAGGTAGACAAAGGTCGTCGCTATCAAAATCACTCTCAACTGTAGTTTGGTTTGATCCCTTGTTTTCAAATACAACCTCAACTTCAGTCATCAGCTGACTTCCAGGGAGGTTGTTTATATCCACTTCATTTTCGTCGCCGGAATCCTCATCAGTGTTATATTCATTTGCGTTAACTGGCGGTAGAACGGCAATAGTATCAGGAATCAACTCATCGTCATCAATGTTTTCAATTTCTGCCATGAGTTCATGAAGTTTCATGGGCCGCTTCCAATAGTTCCAATAACTGCAAATATAAGAAAAAAAATCGAATAATACCAGATTTTCCTACTGTCCGTTAAAACGGACACCGGTATTTGAGGTTATATTTTTGCCGGTGAGATGCAAATTTTTAACTTATTTGTTTACAATAATAAAGATTGATGTTTTCTAAAATTACTTATTCACAAGATGGAAAAATAATATGAATAGTTTATCAGCATACTCACCTATAATTATCCATTGCTCACAACAAACTAAGCACCTGTTATTCCAAACACTTTCTCGCATACAGAACTCTCCCTTTAAGAGGTTAGAACAATAAATTTCGCTTAAACACGTGTTTCTAACAGCGAATAACCCAACGCTATCTAACGCGGAGTACAGAGTTTCAAATTTGAAGCGAAATATTAGGTGATTGTTATAACGGACGGTAGGGGTATCTGGGTTAATGCCAAAATTGGCGAATATTTGCTTTTCGCAGACATTAATCAACATGACATTAAAAAAGTATATCTTATCTTCTAAATTCTTGACTTCCTCGCCAATGGTTTGAGATATAATAATGATTGTTATCCTTCACCTCAAGGATCAGCGAAGATAGTATAATCAACATTAAAAAATGGCTACAATCACCTACAAGAATATACCACTTCACCCCTCTTCGCTTTAGTCACATCACCATTTTGTGATCCAAGCAAAGTAGTAGCAAGTCTGCTGGCTCTGTGTTTATTATACAGCGTATCCGCAAAGTTTAAACTTTATTCACAGGGCGTGCGGTGATGGTAAGATAATAAGTGGTTTTTTCTAAAAGCATATTTATATAAGATAACTGAGATGTTAGGCCCCGCAAAGTCAATCAAACAAAAATGGCGCACTCGTACAGGAATATCGACCGCGTCGACATATTTTAATTCATGGCGAGCGTCTTCTAAATGCTACCGAGGCTTCGCGAGTGTATGCAGTTCGCTTTCGCAGACGTTATAATTCAGAGCCGTCTAGATTTGTTGTGTATCTTGTGCGAGGAGCTAGGGATACAGGTCGTTTTGCAGGAATGTCGAGGTGGGCAGAGTGGAAGACCTAGACACCCGCAGATGGTGCAAACTGAGAATTTTTGTACGTCCTGCAAGCTGAGGATTTTCCTGCGAGGGTGCGTTTTTGTGAGAGGTTGTTGCAGCTCATATTGTTCGGGGACGGATCAACCATCACGCGTAACGGGGTGAATAACTTTTGAAACACTAATGTGCGGTCATTGAAAAAGCCTGTCGGTCACATTTTCAATAAATATTTCCTTTGAATATTTAGGCTGGCATCATAAACGGCATGCCCATTGGGCCTTTTATTTTCCCGAATCGGCTGACCCTTCTACATTTTTTCATCAGTGACAAGAGCACTTATAGGTGATAGAGCCGTATTTGAAATTTCTCTGCAAAGGAACTTCTTGGCTACTGTTTCACCACATATTAGTTTTGTTATTTCAATCTTACTTGTTTCTGAAAAGGAAAGTCCCAACTGTATAGTTAAATACCAAAATGGAGAAGAGTAACATAATGCAGCATGCGCGGTAAACCCTGTTGTCGTATGTGCTTTTTGGCCACCAACTGTAGAAACAGTCTGTAACAAATCAGTGTGAGCCAAGAAACGATTTTTGCAAGTTTCAACAGAATATCGGAGCAATTATAGAGAAACCACTGGTTTCTTTAGAAAACCAGAAGGATTTAATATACAACCCAACATGAAAGGGATGGTGAAATTTATGCATGAATCACGTTAAAATAGCAGTCGAAAATTCCAAAATGGGGGCTGGGTGCCATCTTGGAGTATTTTTGGGGGCATACGATGTTTCATGTTGGAGGTCCTTATGAATACATTATAGACCTAGGATATAAAACATTTGCCGTTCCAAATGTCGAACAAATAGGTTGCCAAATTTAATTATAGTTACCTTCTTTATTTGTAATGCATACAGGGTGTCCCAACTTTTAAGGTTACTTGCCAAACTCTCGTAGTACATTTTTTTCCAGTACACCCTATTTAAAGTTGAGCAAAGTTTTACTTTGGAATACTTGGTTGGGAAATAAGTGGCAATTTTTCCTGAACGAGAAAAGTTGGCAGTAAGGTTGAGACACCAGTTTGAAGATGCATTATTCATCATTACATTGTGAAAATAAAATCCAAAAAAAGTTAATATTTGTAGTAACAGGAGTTGTCAGACTGCCGTAGGGTGTGAAATTTCTATATCTTTTTCAATGACCTATAATTTTCAAAACACATACATAAATTTTTTTTAAATATTTTTCTGATAGCTGTTATGACTTTGCCTATCACCCGGTTTCGGCTTGACGTCGACTTCTGGTCGGAGCTTACCTCATGTATGTAATCGTCCATTTGACCCATATATCAAAAAAAAGTATGACACTTGAACGTTTTTGTAGGTTATAACTCGACAAAGAACTATCAAAATTAGTATGTCGTATTGATATTCTTCTCTTCGAATGATCTATCCGATTATTATAAGAAAATATGGAACATTCCATTTAAAAAGTATCAAAATCTGCCAGCTCTTTGATGCGCATTAAGGTTGATTCTCACTATACATTCCGTTTCCATTCCATATCAGTTTCATAAACGTTCCGTACAATGTGATTGTATATACAGTATAATACCTTACGGATAATGAGCATACACATGCAATAGCCTGCTTCAAGCGAAGGCGAATATTTAATTTACGGAACGGTTACGGAATGGAAGCGGAATGTATAGTGAGAATCAACCTTTACGCTTATTGATGTACCATACTGTAGTGATTGATGATTAGTGATATATGATATAAGCGATAAAACGTACTAATTTTAAAAGATGGCGGTTTTGTGTTCGAGAATTATAAAGTTCTCATAAGGAGCTTTAAAATGGTGTTCTATTTAATAAATGTTCCAAGATAGTGCTCAGATGCAATCTCAATGTTTTCAACTTTTATTCGTACGTTTGAATATAGTTTTCATTCATGAATTTCATTATCCCGAATTTCAACTTTCCAGCATGTCCTATCCAAAAATTAAACAGACAGAGAGACCTTCTTGGAAAGCACTATTTATACGGAAAGCTTCAACATGGTATATAATACAAGCATAACAAGCTTATCTAAAGTAAGTTTAGGTCTGTAACCATACATAGTTGAGCCCAACATTATACAGAAATGGCTGAGAAGCATCTTAGACGTTCTTAAAGCCACACTACATAATAAAGAATCGCCGTATATGGTGCGCTTATGTTGGTCAGTTACGCCTCTGTTCCTCCCATCTCCCCTTCCCTCCCCTTGCCGCCCAACTTCCGGCAGGCTCGCTGCCAAAGTTGACAATAGGAAAGCAGCATATGCCAGGCTAGAAATAACCTGCGATGCTCCTCCGTTCAAGAGAAAATTAAACGAAAACAATGGCACACTTGATAGAGCTGGTGCAACTACGGGCCGGGCGATGGGATTTAGTTCGGGAGAAACAGCCGGATGAAAGGTGAGCTTTGACGTCACCGCGCACTGTTGCGAACGTCACTTGTATATCGTAGATTGCCAGCGGAATGCGTTTTTATATATTCGTTATCTGAAGGTTTGAATAAAATACTTGATTATAGGTGCATACCACAAATGTCAGAACCTGCACAGGACTGTGATCCACTTTTAGCATATCGATTTAAAAAAATATAAACTATATCCAAAATATGTATTGAAATGTACCATTCAACAGTAACAGTAATATAAACTGTATCGGAAACAGGTAATGTCATGTATGAAAAGTAGCAGTGTTTGTTCGGACTTTTCAAAGACTACCAAGGTACCACAAGCTACACGCAGGGGGGCGACACGGTGTTTATAAACAGGGTGTTTGGTACATGAATCAACAAAATTGTTTGGGCGATTGGGGACGCTATTTAATGAGTTTTGATGGAAACCACAATGCTCTAAAGGCTACTGTTACCGAGATATGATCGTTTTTCGTTTTTTTGCGCATAAATATAGTTAGGTATAACTTTTTTGTTTCTAGAGATAATGACACAAAAATAAACTTGAGTCTGTTTTTCTATGTATACTCAATCAGATCTATAACAGTTCGTACAAATTTTCTCAAACAAATGACTTATGATCTTCCTAACGATGTACAATCACGTGGAGTGTATAAATAATTTCAAATTTCAAATTAAATTATAAAAAGCTATACCTTTTTTTAAAACCTAGTTTTACTTACAAAACTTTTGTGATGATTGCCTAATAAATCATCAATCACCTGGTGAGATACGTTAAGCATATGTGTTACCGATCTGAATGGTGCCTCGTTCGTATGATTTGTACTACGTATGATCTGTATTACCTATGAAGAAGCATTCTATTTTCAGTAATACTAATTCAATATTTCTATCAAATAAAATGGACGACTTCATAATAGTCAAGGTGAAGCAGGCAGCAAAGGTTTTAACGTAGTCCAACGGAGGCGGAACTATCATTCCTAGTCCGTCATAAGAAATTTGGCAATATCTTTTGCTATCGCAATAGGTAACAATTATTCTTTCTTTCTTTTATATGACGGCTGCAACTGTCACTTCATTTCAAGAGCTGTTAAGCGAGAAACCTTCCTGGCATTGTCAGTGATGTGTATTATTCTAGTGTAGGCACACAGAGACAAAATGTTGACAAATTAAAGTTTTAATTTGGCTAATTAAAAGTTGAATCAACTATAGACTTGAATGTACGAAACAAGTTTAACTAAACCAAAAGGCAACCGTGTGATTAAATTCATTAAGCTGTTTACTTCGATTGAGTACACCAATTTATTTAAAATTAATGAACTATGAAAATGAGTTTATCTGTTCCAAGTTAAATAATTAAATTAATAAATTACATTTATTAAATTTGCTCAATTATTTTAGGTTGAAGTGCTTGCATCTTACTTAATGATGCACATTATAACTGTGATCTGTAAAACCTTAGATGTCAAAAAATATGGGAAACTTGATATTGATAGTTCATGTTTTCAAATCAAAATAAAATTTCCGAATTTTGTCATTCTAACAAAATTCGATATTTTTTATTCGCAATGATTGTGAACTTATAATATATATGTATATACATATACAGGGTGGCATATCGAAAACAAAACAGACGCATTTACTGGCAGATCAGTTTTTTTTTAAAACGCTCAGATCCGTCGATTTTGTTTTCGAGGGGGACACAAGTAATATAATTCAGTTCAGTAGTCTTGAAGGTTTATTGATCTAAAGCTTAAGTAGAACTAATACATCATCATTAGTGGAGAACAATACATTTGGTAGCAAAGTAATTTAAAAATGATGAATGAACTGACCCGTTAGGCAAGTAAATGTTGAAAATGGCTACAATGACTCTCCATGCAATAATAAAGATTTTGCTCAAAACGTTGCCGCACATTTTGCAATATTTGAGGAGTAATGTGAAGGCACTCATTCACAATTCTTTGTAGCAGGTCTTCTAATGTTGTTGGCTGATTAGCATAGATTTTGCCTTTTAAATGACCCCACATAGAGAAATCCAAAGGTGATAAATCTGGCGATCTAGGGGGCCATTCAATGGCACCTATTCTGCCAGTCCATCGATCTGGAAACGTCTGATCTAAATGTTGTCGAACACGTAATGCGTAATGTGGTGGGGCACCATCCTGTTGGAACATCAACCTATTCGCAATATACCACCGATAATTATGATTCTCAATTATGGCTATTAATGCAGGATCTATGGCATCTTCCAGTAATTCCAAATACATTTCACCGGTCAAATTTCCAGGTAAGAAAAAAGGTCCACCTAAATGATCGCCAAAAATACCAGCCCAAACATTTAATTTTTGTGGCTGCTGTATATGAACCTCATGATAAATTCTGGGATTAGAATCGGACCAATGTCGGCAGCTATGACTATTTACTACGCCATTTAAGAAAAAGGAACATTCGTCGGAAAAGCAAGTGTTGAATAGAAAATGTTCATCGTTTATAATTCGTTCACTCATATCTTCACAAAATTATAATCGCCGATCAAAATCGTCTTCATTAAGTTCTTGTACCAGGTGAATTTTATACATACATATATACTTATTATTTTTTCGGGACCTCGGTTGGCCGCGTGGGTCAGAGTGTCGTGCTACTGATCAGCCGGCCGGCCGGGCCGCGAGTTCGAATCTCGCCTTCGCCATGGATGTTGTGTGTTTGTTTTAGGCAGCAGCGGTGGCCGCAGTAGTAGACTCTTCGGTCTCCTGATCAGTCGCCGTGCGCTGTGCGGGTTCGATTCCCGTCCCAGGAGAAATGTTTCTCTTGGCCATGGATGTTGTGATTGTCCGTAGGTGGTAGATGGTCTCTGACTGTCGAACGCGGAGGTACCACCCGGCGGTTCTCGTAGGCGGAGCCCGAATGTGTGCATGTTGCATGCACACGTGTTCCCTCGCCAGAGTCCGTGTGGCGTGCCCCCTTTCCCATGTATCCCCCATAGCCCCACGGTACCCAATGGGTGCTTAGGCCTTAGGCCTTCGTGGTAGTTGGAGTATAAAAAAAAAAAAAAAAAAGATGAAAACTATGGGCCTTTAGAATCCGTTGGACAGTACGTCGACTAACACCACACACAGTCTCCAATTTGCGGGTAAATAACGTAAGATCTACATAAACTTGCCCTAAAACCCCCACTTCTATTGCTTCGTTCCTTATGAGATTTTCAATGTTGCGTTTTTTATTGGCGACTGACCCAGTTTCCCGAAATTTAGCTAGAATTTCTAGACCATATTTTCGATGCACGTTACTGTTCTCATGTCTCTCATTAAATATTTCTGCTGTTCTATTAGCGCACTGATTATTTCCGAAAAATATTTCGATAATTTCAACTCTTTCTGCTGTGGAATATACCATGGTTAATTTATGTAATAGAGCGTTACAAGTTGTTTTAGCAACAAAATTTGGTCAAATCAATCGCAAACTATGTACTAAATTCCTATGTAAAATAACTACGAGATATTTCCTTATCTTTCTTCAAGAAATAACTTTTTTGCCATAAAAAAACGCTCCAATAGCTATTTTCAACAACAAAATGATAAACAAACCATGGGCGTAGTGAAGAAAAGCATTTACTTATTAAGTAAATTCATTTAGTCAAATTTCTTCTGAAACTAGTACAAACTAATCTGATGTACCTATTAAAGTCTATTTTAAGATTTAAATCAATAAATCTTCAAAACTACTGAACTGAATCTCATGTACTTTACATCACTATAAAGGGAATTGAAAGACCTTTAAAATAAGGTATCACTCGACCCCCCTTTCCATTTAAGATTTTAGGGTTGGTGTCACCCCCGCCCAAGGGGCTGCGCGTGTTAACGTGATTTTTTACCAAACTTGTGTCCCCCTCGAAAACAAAATCGACGGGTCTGAGCGTTTTTCTAAAAAACAACTGAGCTGCCAGTAAATGCGTCTGTTTCGTTTTCGATGCGCCACCGTCTATACAAATATGGATGCATAAAAAATTTCACAATCCTTCCCATTCCGTCATGTCAGCAGTGACTATAGAGAGTGTTTCAATGTTAGCGATACATAGTCTAAGAATGGCTAAGAGTCACTAAGAGCCTTATATTCGAGTATTTCACTTGATCACCATAATTTATCCACTTCATAGCTATACACCAACACCTACAACATTCGAATACAACAAATGAAACTGAGGAGTTCAAAGCGCGTCACCGCGTACCTAAGCTAATTAAACAGTTTAATAAATCAGGTACCTGGTTTGCTATTTTCAAGCAAATTAGTTTAGTAGTATATTACTTTCAATTGAACTGGCTGCAAAAAATTGAGTTCAATTGAACTGCATAAGTTCAGTTACTTAAAATAATTAAACAAAATATTACGGGTAATGAAAATTTTCCAGAGCAACTGTGTAATTGACCACGTTTCTCAGTGCAATCGTAAATGTTAGGATTACAGCGGTAGCGCAAGTTATATAAATTTTTAATATTCTGTGAATCCACTGCGCTACTGACTGGAAGGTGTGAACAGGAGGGAAGTGTGTCGAGGGGGGTGTTCTCATTCCCGTGGTTATTTTTACGCTAACGCTCGCGCTCAGCCGATTGTTGTCACTGCCACCTTTGATGTCGACACTAATTAAGCGCGATTCTTTTGTCGCTCTATTGTCGAAAGATCCCGACGATTTGTCAACGAATTATTTTTCACCAGTCTCCGAATAATTGGAGGACTATGATGATGTGACAACCTTTGTTGGCTCGGATATGTTGACATTTCACTCATCCCGTCTGTTTCGATCCTCGTGAACTTCATGTTCATTGTATTGGTTGCCAAGAGATGTAGTCTCATCACCGCCAACAAATTCGCACTAACGGCTTATTGTTTATTTCAAGACCCTTACACGTTTCATGAAATTTTGTGAACAACAAGACAACAACCGACTGGAAAATCACTGGACATACATATTGTGTAGCATGAGAGCTCTTCCAGAGATATGCTATTTCTGTTTAAACAAGTATGTTATAACGTGTTTTGATAGTAAGGATCGATTTCAAAATGTTCAGGCATATTTTTGATTTAATTATTTTTTGTTATGTAAATAATTTTTAAGTATCATCATTTATGTTATACGGAATACCTACATGTTGGATAATAAAGGTTGCAGGATCTTAGATTTTAAAGATCTCAAAATCTCATGTATTATCCGTCAGATAAACAACCCTTGTACAGGTTTCCTTAATAGAAGAAAAGTACAGCCACCTTGTACGTATAAATGAGATATAGCAGTTTGAACAACCTATTCATGTGGCAACTCTTAACGTTTGAGACTAATAACGAAATTTGGGCTCCTGAGATCGGTGGAGACTATTGATATTTCATCGATTCACAGCAAAATACAATATCCTCGGCGAGTATGGACGATGCTTATGATAAGCAATAGGAAACTCTCTATCAATACTTGGGATCACTTTGCGTTTTCTCAATACTTGTTAAATTTGTAGCCCTTGGACATATGCTTAACGAAATTGTCAGCAGTGACCGCTCCATCAAGCATCTATTCCGGTCATCTGTCATCTGAGATATCATTCCTGCCAGTGTAGTTCCATATTTCCTAACGTGAGAAACAGTAAAATATGGGGTATATTATCAGTTCACCCTCCTGAATGCCTCTATGCATCCATAACTGTTTCAAACTGCCTGAAGCATTATCAGACCGATAAAGGAGCAGTGAAATTGCTAAGTGGTTTTTGATTTATTTTTGTCGACATATTTGAACAAGGTTCGTTTCTAATATATACGTAAAGAGAGAATTGTAATTGTTATTAAATGTAACTTTTTCATTAAGGCAACATCCGTGGTTTTCCTTACAACCAAATTAAGTGCATTAGATAACACTGGCTAATGAGAATACCATTAATGTTTTCCGTATTCAGACACGTCTTTTTATTTTCTAGAAAGCCTGAGAAGACTCAAAAATGCCCTGGTAGAAAATGTTAATCAAAGCTACAAAGGGAAAAAAGCGATATTGGAACCCCTATCCGACACTGCTCACTATATGAGTACCAACCTGGCCATTCTGATGGAGATGCTGCACGTAACATATACCAAAGCAGAGCCAAAGGGTTGCTTGTGACATACAGTCTCTGAGGCATCAAGCAGTGGTTCCAACGATTCCGCAGTGGTGACTATTCCTTGATAGATCAGCCAAGGTTTGGGCATCCAGTGGAAACCTAAATAAGATTGGGACATTAAGTGAAGATGATCCGCGAGACATAATTAACTCCAAAGCTCGGATGTTTTTTTTTTTTTGGCATTGGAAGTTATCCATTTGCTACAGATGTGTGTTACTTATATTTCTCTAATTATGGACAAACACACGACGTCACAACATCCATGGCGAAGGCGAGATTCGAACTCGCGGCCCGGCCGGCCGGCTGATCAGTAGCACGACACTCTGAGCAACGCGGCCAACCGAGGCCCCACCGGATGTTCTTATGGCGTAGTAGAAAATCATTTGCATGCTCTATGGAAGACTTCCAAGTTTGGTGTTTGGAAAGCCCACCAGTAGGACAAAAATTAACTGACTTATCGATCAGAGAACTGCTTATATCTTTTATCGTTTCGCTATACATTCAATTGGCAAGTGAGTGGTGGGATATACATAGAGTCATATACTCGTTTCCCTATACAAATACCACACTTACTGTGAACTGTAATCAGCTCGGATATGTGAAGCTTGAACTCCGTCGTAACTGCCCACAATATGACAAAATATGTTTTCTCCAGGACAATGTCAATGATCTCACATTGCTGGATGTACAAAAGCTACTGGAATTTAACTGGGAAATAGTGTTAAATTTAAGTCTACTCTGATTACACTAATTGTTTACGGAAAAAGCGCTTTGATGGCGAACCGTAGTTACACCAATATCTATTTGTAAAAAGTCAACTTCTTCAATTCAAAACCGGCGGAGTTTTATTGCCTACTAACTAGCGAACTTCACTCCAACTTCAAATCAAGACTTAGCGGATTCGACCCCTAGCATCTCAGACAAAGTATCTGTAGTATCTCTGTTGGCTGATCGACGTGCTCATTCCTACCCACAAGGAAAAAGTGCAGTAGAAACGCGTAGAAACCAAAACCGCTAACGATCCATCTGCGAAGTAAAAACTGTGAACGAGAAACGACACGTGGTGCTCACATCATAAATGAAATATCGCTGCCACCACACAGCTGAAGAGTGATTGATTTCTAATGATAATAGCTGGAAAAGGGAGAGACAAGAGTGCAATGCGGAATAGAGATTGAGGTTATGGTATAAGTAAGGTTACCAGAAAAATTACGATAGACACTTAACAGTGAAAAGCGGTCATTTATATAGTATAGAAGATTCATCTGTTTCGTGCGAAACATCTACTAAACGTAGAGTCTTCCGATAAGCGTGTATCCTAAGAACAACTATCTAACAAACCCATAGTTCCAATTTTACCAATGACTTCAATTGTAAACTGTTGTTACAAATGAAGTTACTACTTTCTTAACATAAATCGGCTTGAACGACACGAACAATTGGGCGCATTTGGGGAACCTAGTGGTACAGAGTTCAATTTCAGTGTTATATAAGTCAAACTGGCAGTGGCATTAGGCTCTGGATCACTACCGTTACCATTATAGCATCTCTCTAGTCATGATGATCACTTTTAAGTGAAGCAGTGTTCATTATTTAATCAATTATGAATATGCATGTTTTATTATTGTCTTATAGGTATTTCTTGTCTGCATGAAGTGGAACAGGACAGGAGTTCTGACTTGTCACACTGCATGAAATATTGTCAACAAACGTCTAGTAACAACACATGTGTTATATTGAATCACCGCTTCATCTTACGCACGGGTATTATGTAAAGAACATAAACATCGAAAAAAAACTACCTATAAAATGTCATCTTGCAGACTAGGTAGTTTTTAGGGTGCACCTTTGAGAAAATCTGAAACAATGAAAGTTGGTTGATTAGCAAGATCTCATCTGGATGCTTATGGTTATTGGTCTGCATGTGTATGAAATCAGTGATATTTGCTGGGTGAGAAAATTATTAGTGAATATACTGCCAATGAAGTATATCTGTTAGCTGTGCCCGTCGGCTTATTTATATGTTGTCCTTTCTGAAGACAGGTTATGTTCAAAGTTATGGATTACGATTATTCCAGTTTTTGTGTTTTCCACGTTGTGTGCGATTAAGCCACATCACAGAGAAATTAATAATGACGCAACCCATATCAGACATTTTCACAATGCCTCACATCTAGACTTTAATTTTTGTTTTCTATTGACATCGCAAAATGAATTTCTATAAAATTTAAATGACTGTAAATAAAAAGTAATATAATAAGCTTTTCAGTTTCATAAATATTCGTGTCTGTAGCATATTTTTTCACCTGTTCCTTCACCAACGAGAAATATTCTCTTCTTATCCTCTCATTTTCGAAATTCAGAAAATTTTCAGATATAATTTCCAGAATGAATGAGAAAAACTGGATGCGCAACTAATTTCTAGCTTTGAATCTCAAGTAAGTGTATTTGAGACAGGAATACAATGGAATTATCATCAACACATATTATTAGCATACAAACCTCACTATGCCCCTATGCGTTGCCGTTTCCTTCTAGCTATAGTGTACAACTTACAGCTTAGACCTCCAGTAGTGCCATCTTTGAAGCAGATTTTACATCACATCAGAGCCAAACATTGATAACTAAAGCATCTTCACGTTTGGGCAACACTTACAACAAAACGAGTTCACAACAAGAGTCAGTGTCAAAAAAAATAGACTTTTCAAGATACGTAATGTCCGTGCCGCTCATTCAATACCAAAGGAACTTGGAAAATCTATTAGACCTGCTTAACTTAAAATATAGCAATTGTGCTTAGCCAAAGCTAGATGAAATGTTTTAATTGATGTACAATGTTGATGTTTCAGTATATTTGAGCGCAATTCTTATAAATAAAATAACGACCACCTGACAATTCAAAAACCTTCATATACTAGTAATGCATGACTGACTTTATAATGTCTTCACAATCCTTAATTATTGAGAGATAAACGTATTTCAATTAATATCCACGTGCATTCCTTATTAGCAGTTTAATAAAATAAAAGTATATCTGCCTAATGAACGGAACAAAGAAAATTCTGCGCACCGCACTGCAGTGAACCACATCGGAGGACGAAGAAGATGGAACCAAAGTTTACAGACTACCTGCGAAGAGTAGAACCACTCGCACATTCCCAGAAAGCAGATTTTTTGCCAGCGACTTGACCCATCAGCAAAGCGGTCGCCCCAGTTGAATTGGAACTATGAAACTGCATCATTTCAAACTGCTTACTGCTGCCATGCTTCAAATTCAATTCCTTTCGTGTATGCTGACAAAAGTTGATTTGGAAATCTCCAACTTTTCGTTTTGGTCTATTTTATCTTGAATTTCATTTAGGCTTAGAGATATATATCTTCGAACTCATATTATGAGGAGAGAAAAAATCCAGAGTATAAGCACTTCATTCCACTGCCAAGCCCTAATGATCAGAGAATGAAACAATAGACTTGCTGCTATTATAATTCTCTCCAGGGAATACATCTGGACAATTTAATGGTTCAGGATAATGCCTAATGTCAGCTTATGTAAAATTGAGTTATTCTCAGAGCTTCTTTGTTACAGTGGTGTGTTCATATCCTGTGTTTGATCTGAGACACTCACTACATTGTCTGTTATCAAACTTAGATAAGGCCTTCAACATGTAATATTTTCAAATATTTAGTTTCCAAATGAGTTCAGAACGAATTGAAAATCAGATATTCTCGTAACTTAAAGTCAACTTATCTGGGTTTCATAAGATCTTGTACAAAGTATGATATACGAGTATTTTAGCGGATCTGTGTAAATGTACTAAATATTCTTGTATTATAATTCTAACGAAAAACAGAATCTGGGGACTCCACCAATGTTACAGGCCCTAATCACTTTTATGAAAATAATTCGAATCATCACTGATTTTTTTTTCATGCAGGTGCTATAGAAGACAATCACCAGGGACGAAAATACAAGGGCCATAAAAATTATTGACTTGTTCGTAAAATATTATAAAAGTTAGATACATATATTCTTATGTAGGTATAGATAATTTTTTGACTGCTCCCGACACTGCAAATAACTGCAGGCAGTATAGATGATTTAATAATGGCGTGTATCATTGACGCTGCTGTTTTAACAGATAAGTCAGTACTTATTTATCAAAAATAGCAAAAAATGTTAATAGAACATGGCAGTATAAAATCTTTCAATTACCGGTAGAAATCGCACAAAACTACAACAGCCTCACATACCCGCGAATAGCTGGCAACGTTGTAAATGGCTTCAAATAATGGCGTTTCGACATTGACGTAAGTCTATAGCGTTATTCTGTGGAAAAAACCTTTAATCACCAGACAGTTTGACCGGTAAGTAACATTACTACTTGTATTACGTATACTTTAATGCAACCGCTCATCTGCAAACACTTTACGATGTCATAATTCTACATCCATTAGTTTGTATCCGTTTTACTCATTCTCAACAAGTTTTTTCTCTGGGATTCTATGGCGTAAGTGACAGTATATAATGAAGCGATAAATAACCTCTGCTAGATTCGTCGATAAAAAAATAAGTGGAACACTAATTTCACTAAGTCGTTTGATTGATAAATAGTTGTTGAAGTGATTTCTACAGTTTCTATCGTAATTATAAAAGTCTATGATGTGCTGTAATCTCCGTAATCTATGGACGCTTGTTCAGGTTAGGAGACTAGGACAAAGTGAGAAATGCGATAAATGTCTTAATATGGACTCTTTCTGATAATGGCACCTGATAGTAGGTGAAAGAAGTGAATACGATTAGACGCTTTTAAAATACATATAACAGGAGTAGCGGGTAATAAGATAGATTATTAAAAGTTTCTTGAATTATTTATCAATCAGGACTCAAGTAGAATAAAAAGTAGCTTACATGCCACATAAAAAATGGATGTGACAATTAGCTAGACAGAATGAAATATCAATTAGATGTAAAAGAGAGGGCACATAGCAAATCAAGAGCAAGCAAACAAAAATTAAAAAATCTGTTTTATGCTCCCAAAGGTATCCAAATCTGTACCAATTCGAATTGAGGTACATTTCCAGATCGGTAGGTCGCCCCTAGGGGCACTCAACCTCAGAAACGAGTTTTTAGAAAATCATTACTTACGGCCTCAATTTTAGTCAAAAAGGTATTTGAAAGAATTAACCATGCTGCATTGTTGTATGCTATATAACCGTGCTTTTTATAGATTTGTGGAGAGAATTGGTTCCAGGAAAAGATGTTTTGAATATAATTTCGAATTCCCGGTAATGAAAAATGAGAAATATGGATTTTGATGATCTTTTGAGCCAAATTGCGCCCGTAAGATTTCATTTATGTTCTGAGAACCAGCAAGTTTACGAACTTTTATACAAGCATTGTCGGAAAGTAGGCCTAACATTATAAAATGTAAATTACAGTAAGTTTGTTTGAAAAAATGAAAAAAAGAAGAAAATATTGAAAAAAAGCAGATCAGTATAAAGTAATATATACATATATATATATATATATATATATATATATATATGTGTGTAGATTGCATAATTAAAAAAAAACAATCTTATAAACAAAATAGAGAAAAGGAAAAAACAAGTAAGAAGTATTGGTTAAAAAAAAACTTAAAAAAAAGAGAAATATGTGTTCGCATACTCTATGTAACTATACAAAGTGACATATAAATCCGAACACCCTGTTTAAATGGTTTTATTTTAATAAAAGTTGGTGAATGTATTTATCTTACTGTAAATAACAAGTGAAAAAATGTTCAGCCTTATCAGTTGGACATTCCGGTTTTTATATTGCTTTTTTTTTAATTCACTAACGCTCTAAAAATGAATATTTCAGCCGCAATAAAGAATCAACGTTGGTGGATTTTGGTTCTTGACATCCTTTACGATCGGTTACGATGCCTAGAGTACGGAGACCTGTACGATTTCGTCAACTTAGTGAGTTTGATAGGGGCCGTATAGTGGGACTTCGGGAAGCTGGACTTTCTTTTCGGGCAATTGCAGTTAGAGTGCAAAGAAGTGTAGACACTGTGGTTAGGTGTTGTCAGGCATGTCTTCGAGAAGGCCGTACGCAAAGAGCAAGGGGCACTGGACGCCGCCGTACAACAACAGACCGTGAAGATCGCCGCCTAAGATTATTGGCCTTAAGGGACCGTTTCTCCACTACCAGGTCCATTGCAAATGAATGGTTTGCAGAACACGGAAGACCTGTTGGCATGCGAAGTGTTTACCGACGAATGAGAAGTTTTGGCTTATTTTCATACCGGCCACACTGGGTCCTCCCTTTAACTCGAGAATACCGACGTAATCGCCTTGAGTGGTGCAGACAACGGTCACTCTGGGATCAGGAATGGAACAGTATTGTCTTTAGTGACGAGTCTCGATTTTGTTTAGGCATGCACGATGGTCGTGCCAGGGTTAGAAGGCGACGTGGCGAAAGGAGGAATCCACAGTTTTTTGTTGAAAGACATGTTCATCACACTTTTGGAGTTATGGTTTGGGGTGCTATAGCTTATGGTTCCAGGTCACCTTTAACCTTCATCAGAGGTAACATGAACGCGCAGCGTTATATCCACGAAGTTCTAGAACCCCATCTTTTACCCTATCTTGACACCCTGGCAGATCCAACTTTCCAACTAGATAATGCCCGACCACATGTTGCAAGAGTCACAATACACTTCTTTCAACATAATGATGTCACATTGTTACCATGGCCACCAAGATCTCCCGACTTATCCCCAATTGAGCACGTGTGGGATATGATGGGTAGGAGATTGCTCAATTTACAACGTCCTCCTCAGACTCTAGAAGCTCTTCGAGAGGAGTTGGTGGTTGCCTGGAATGAGATACCACAGGAGGACATTGACCACCTGATCAGAAGCATGCCTAGGCGCGTTGGAGAATGCGTAGCACATCAGGGTGCATCCACACATTATTAAAGGTCAAAGGGCTTTAAATCAGTGCAATCATTTTGAAATTTTTATCATTTACTTAATATGATTCATTAAGTACTTATACAAAATTTTATTAAGATAAAACCATGTAAACTGGGTGTTCGGATTATATGTCACTTAGTATATAATAGAAATATTATACAATAGTAATACTAAGTAATGGATGTTCTATTTTCTATTAATGCATAGCATTATACTGAACATAAGGATCTGGCCAGTGCCAATAACAGAACAGAAAAAAAAGAGCTACCACGTTTCTGAGGTTAGGGCCGATCCGAAAATTTGGCAAAGGTGATTTGATCATCATCATATTTGCCTTAATTAGGATGGATCCATATTTGAATACCTTTAGGGCAATTTTCATATGTCATTTTGTCTATAGCCTTTACAAGAGCTTCAGCGCCTCTAGGGCTTCAAGATACTACTAATAGCAATGTGGAATCAATGATTGCTCATCAGTCTATACTGCATGATTCAAAAAACAAAAGCAATATTTCTAGAGCAGAGAAAAATAACAAGTAAAAATATCTTATGTTATATGTATGTTCTCAAATGCCGCTTTACCAAGATAGCAGGGTGCAAATTTCTGACTGTTAATAATGCTGACGTGAATTGGCATTACCTTTTCAATATACCTTATGCATCATCTTGGTCATAAGTCAGTTTAGTGTTTTTTTGAAGTACATCAAAGTTAAGTGTATTATAGAGAATTTTTAGTATCCTGCCGTTAAAGTATCACCGTCTGTACACAATGTAAAATAATTTGACACGTTCCTGGAAAAATGCACAACTTTATACTAATGTGAATACTCAGACTTTAGATTAGTAAGCTTTTGAAAAATTTGGCAAACGGTATAATTTAAACCTATCAAAATTTTCATTGTTAGAAGAACAGGTGTGTGAATTGAAACATCGTGATAATTTAAACGTTATAATTATCTAATTTTCAAAACAGAGATCACAAGTAAGGAACAAATGTGAAATAAAATAATACTCTAACAAAATAACTCAAAATATACGTACAAATAAAAAGTTTCGTTTATTAAACTAAAACATAGAAATCTCCGATTGATAATACAGAAAATTATACTTACGGCTAACTGAGAGTATTTGTTTAGGAATGAAGTCGAAATTTTCCCCTTCTGTATAGTTTTATTGCTGATGTCACGTTTTCCTCGCTCCATTTTCCATATTTTGCACCCTTGCGAAGCGTGACTGGAAAATAATACACAAATTTGTTAAATTGTACTGGTAGAATTTAGCCAACCAACTGGTGGTACAATTTACTGTACTGGTATAGTATGAATGTCACAAATTGTTTCATTTCTTTTTAAAAGTGTGGTTAATTCAAACTTCACTCGCTAGAGATTTCATAAAATAATCAATAATCATGATAAACGCTACCCCAACTAGCAGAAAGCGATTACTTGACATAAAGGCTTATCTAAGATTGTAAAACACTTACGTAAACAATTTTTGACAAATGAGCAGATATGAAGATTCTCCAGCGATAGTCTGTTGCAAGTGTTTGTCAGGCACGTTTTGACGCAGGGGGCATCAAACAAGCTAAATAGATGACTTTAGAAATCTACAGCTCAGAAGATATTGAAGTGGTACAACTTAAAACCCGGTACAACTTACCCGACATTCCGCTATGCTTCCAGAGATTTTTTGAGAAATACTAATGTATGTAAACTTGAGTACTTCATTAACGAATGCATTGGAAAAATGGAAAATATTGAGAGGATTGAAAATACAATGTCTGAGTATTTGCTTAATTTTTTCTCAGAATTCCGCAGAATTCAGTTTCCGGTGGTTGCCAAAAACAAGATATTTAAATGCTTCAATAAAAGCAAGAAATTCTATTCTTACAAGCTCATACATAAAACCTAAATTCTTTTGTATTATTATACATTTCTTTTTCCTCATTCTGGAGCAAAATAAAGGATTGCCAGTATTTTCTGAACGCCATGCGCCACCGAAAATAAACCGCTCTCGGTAGCTGGTGCGGTTTACTTCGCCTCCTATAAATTATTCCATACATTTTATATCCGCTGACAAAATACACTGAGCAAAGTTGTATTTCCTTTATTGTCGATATATGAGACGGCGAAGAGGAGCGACGCTTGGCCGCCTGGCGGTATTTTCGTCCGCGGAAAACCATAAAACTCGAATAAAATAAGAATATGACCGCCATAAAACTCAGGTGTATTTTAAAGAATGCTCTCCTCTCGTGCTTCACTGAGAATTTCCCGCAAATAATAAAAACAAAGATGGCTTTGATGTGACCGTCGCTGCGGTAGTATGGTTTTATGCGAATTGTGTTGTGTCTAGTATCAGCGAGGCTTTATAGCTGAGATGTATTGGTGCATAACTAATCATCGGAAAAAATAAATTAACTCGCTGAATTAACGGATACTTGATTTTACTTTTGAGAAGGCGTCTTGTGAGCAAAGGATGGACGAAGTAATTTATTAGATGCAATTTGGTCGACTTTTGCAAAATGTCTCTCAGACTAAAGAAAACTTATACAATGTGTGCAAGATTGAATCCTAATTCTCATATTAAAGAAATATATACTTCATATTCACACGATTCAGCTACGAAAACCTATTATTCATTTGTGTCCGGGCACAAAAGTGGACGCAAATTCCATCAATCAAAAAGAAGGATTTGTTGCTTACTTGAAGCATGGATCAAACTTGATGCAACCGATTGACGTGACGCCATTACTAAGCATTTGGTTGAAAATAATGCACAAAATTTGGCTTAATAAATTCTTTGAAGACAATTTTTCGAACGGTAGTCAAGTAAGTGGAATATTTAACTGAATGCTTGTTGGAGAATAAGCATTATTTGCATTTTATGACCATTACAGCAATTTAGCATTAATAGGCAGATGAAAAAATAGGCTTTTGTAATTAATCCAAGTGATTTATGACGTCTTTCTTAATTTATTAGGAGAATGAGGGGCCAATTTTCAACAATGCGTATAATTATGTTCTAGTTTGAGAAGCATTACACAAGAAATCGACTATATCCATTATATCCATTACTGAAAAGACGCCTTCTCATTGGTGGAATTTGTGTCCACGCGCTTTTTTGCGCTCCGACTTATTAAAATCAGGCCTAAGAAACATGGTACGAGCCTACAGTTCTAATTCTTATATCATAAGAAAAATACCAGCACAAAAGCAATCAAAAAGTACTGCCGGTGGAATTGAGTGACCAAAGCGACATACCACGGTGATAGAACCTCTGTGACCACGAACGGTAATGAGGTGTAAAGTGCCAACTTATATCACATCTTATTAAAAGGAAATGAATGAGAATATGTTAGATTATTGACTTTGACATTTGAAACCATCAAAAATGCTCCAAAATTATGCCTCAGGAGAAGATTTTGAGAGACATTATTCCTATGGTTTTTGATAGGGCGAATACTAAAATAATAGTCAACTGGTTGACCCAGGGATGCAAAATGCATGTTGTCTATAAGCCTACCCCAAATACCATAGGGTAATTAGGGCACGGACACAGGTACTGGGTGTTCTTGGTCCAGTCTTACACGCGCAGTAGTATACGAAGATAAATCAATCATTAAACGTCTTTGCAATACTCCTCCTCCTTAAAGTCGTTCCTACCTGGTCTTTACTGTGGATTCAACCTTACCCTAACAAATCAATGTGCAAATGTGGATGACGCTTGCTTATTTGAATTAATGAACAATATGTGTGAGAGTTTCAAGACCTAAAAAACATATATTTATATTACATTTTAATAGACACCGTAAGAAAGGACGTTGGTTTAAGGTTGTTCAAGAGTTGTCTGTAGAGGCGACCTGTACGGCAGTTTTTTTGGAGTCTAGCCCTAATAGCACCTTGTTTTAAATACAAATTGTGTCCCATCTTGTTCTTATTGGGATATTGAAAAGCCTCATTTGGCTATTTTTTCGTATAGCTGTTAAGTGCGTTCTTTATTAAACGACGTCGCTTTATCTTAAAACACGAAAAGCAAAAAGACTTTTGAAACACGTCATAACCAGAGATTCACCCTCAACAAAAGTACTGGCATATTGCATCTGAATTTCTCACAGGCCTTTGACAAGCTTTGATATGGAAGCATCTCCTATAAAAAATAAGATAATTCAAACTGTTTTGTTTCCTATTCCTTAATAACTGGAATGGCCTTCTTTGGGTGTAAGATATTCCAAATAGAAATTAACAATTTCCTGTAAACAAGCCTAGGAGCTCGTTTTTTCACATAACCCATAACAACTTCAGCAACTGCCAGGTTTATTTTACTTAAGAACTTTTGAATGATAACCAATTTGGCTTTGAGAAAATATCAGTTATTTTTGCAGGAACACTAAATATATACTTTTCGATTGTTTGATTGATTGATTGAATTTCAAAGACTACATAATATGACAACGGGGAATTTCCAGGCACGTATTTACATGAAATGTCTTTCATCCTTCGACATGCTGAATCTACTTCCTAACAACGTTATGTAACATACTGTATGTATCGCGGAGGAGATGTTCAGCTGGGCGGAACAACGGTGGCTGGCAGTTACGAAACGTAAAATTCAAATTGACTCAACTAATTAAGTCAATATCTGGCTGTCTTCTAGTCCAAAGGCCCCCTTCTTCCTTTTTAACATCCTTTGTTCTCCAACTTGTGTCCTTCCCCACTCTCAGCATTCGTCGACCTGGCAGATATTCTTCTACCTTCACTGGGAAATGAAACTTGTAGAAAAAGTCATCATCCTGCAGCACGCGCACGTCAACTCCCATTCCCATGATTGCGAATTATTTCTGGCGTTTTTGAACTAGTTACATATAATTTGCTGAACTATAATAAGGTCCATACGACAGCTGCTGGATTTACAACCGGATGTTCTAGAGTTGTCGTACATTTAGACACTTAATACGAATCCGCGGTTATCTTCGCTTATTTCATGGGCGGAGGCCGTTAATGTTTACTGCCTTCGAGGAATGGTTCAGGAGGGAGGTTAGGACGTTTGGACGGCACATTGGCACTCTTGCACCATCCGGAAGTTATTGCCCTTACAGGGGCGGATTCATATTTCTCCTGCTGAAGATCAACATAGATAAGTTACCTTTTCCATATATATGTACTCGTGTACAGCAGCTGTAATTACTAGGTCGCTGAGATCATTGACTGTTGAAATTAATTTCGATGTCTGCTTACCGTGAGACATATGACAATGTGCAAAATTATCATGACGGCAAGACGAAACGTTCATTTCGTATTTATTCCGTGACACTTAGACACTTGTACAGTTATAGCCAGCAGCATCCTTGGTGGTGAAACGCATGAAACAAAACCTCGGGGTGCTACAGATAGATAGATGAATGAGATAAAGGAGTGACAGCCCGGTCTACTCCAGAACACCGGTGTAGTCGGCCTGAGTGGTCCCAAATTCAGGTGATTATGGAGATGAGATGGTGGATACTTTGGTCATATCAAGGCCTTGAATACTAAGGTGGTTCGTATGAAAGATATTCAGCTGTCTCTGTCAGACACGAGAATTCATTGTGAGGCATGTCAACAAGGTAGAAGCCATTCGACATAGCTTTTGTTTTTCTTCCTCTTACTGTGCTACTCTTATTTTCGGAGCTTGACGATCAGTAAGGTAATCTTTATTTCTGTTGCTGCGGTGCGAAACACGCAGACATTTTTCAGCCAGGAGTCTCTTCTTCGAGCATGCCCTCCTGTGCCATTTATTTTTCAGTCGCATTTGTTATTACGCATGTTGTACCCCAAATATCTAGTTTTTTCTTTTTGATTGTGTACAAGAGCTATAATTCTTTTCCCATCCCATGCAGTACCTTCTCCTTTGATACCCTATATACATCAATTATATCTGGAGCATACAAGGGTAGGTCCACAATTCAAATATTCTTATGCTTTTACACATCTTATTGGCTAGGGTACATGCCTCTACTTTTTACTTTACTTTTTACAGTTAGAAATATTACATTGCAATATAATTTCCCTAAGCGAACTATTTTCATCTCTGCAGCACTTCATCTCAATAACAGATTTATTTCTGAATCTTGTCTATTCTTCATTTATTATTGTACCTGGACATGTCTATGTTTAAACCTCTCTATGTTCTTTGGATATTTATTTACATTTGTTTGTGAGTTATGTAATTGTTTATGTATTCATGAATTTCATCTAATTTCTAATCGGTATTTTCGGCTGGTTACATATAATCTAGCAGTTTTGACCAGGTATGCATCTTTGTACCTGATATTCTTTAACACTACCAAAAGATTTAAGATCATTGGTACTCGTTATCATGAAACTGGTCTTTATCTAATGGGTCTTATAGTAAAACATTATGCAATGCGTGTTATCCATACGTGCCGGAAAATGATGAATTTTGGACAACCTATGTATTCAGCTTCCACGTTCTGAGGCCAGTCCTGGAATTCAATTGACATCGTAAGAAGCGCAAAAATCATAAATCTTTCCTGGAATACTATTTCATCACAAAGATGTTCTGTTGTATATGATTGACTGGAAAATCCAAATGCTGTGCAACAAGAATAAGAGTTAGAGTTAGCTACTGGGTGGCGGTGTTAATCGGCGTTACCTATTTTTAGAGAGCTACTAGCACATTGTCCATTGCGTCTGGTTCTCATACCTTTTCATTTTTTTTTTAATTTCGCTACATTTGATGTTCCACACGCCGTGACCACGTCTGCATCAAAGTTCTCGTTGAGATTAAAATATACAAAAAATTTAATAACAAGTTAATGGAATTTCTCAATGCTAACTTCATAAAATATCTAAAACTTACACCTTAAGCCCACAACTCACGTTGGCCTATTAATTTCAAAGTGCCATAACTTGGGGAAAAGAAAACGGCATTTGAAAGAACAAGGCTTGTTCTTTGAAATCATGTCGATGGTTTTGGAAAAAACACAGGTAAAAATCGCAATATTTACTTTTTAGTTTAAGTTAGGACTAGAGCCTTCAGAGATTTAGATCCCTGATTCAGATTTAGCGCATCAAAAATCTTTTGTAAGTCTTATCCAATTTTTGGGTGATAAGATCGGCTCACTTTTGTAGGTCTGTGTAATGCGCGGGTCCATATAAAGTTATTAGCTTAGCTTTTTAGAAAAAAACAGTCCGAATTTTTTTAAGACGCTTGTTTGTTCGGCTTAATTGCATAAGGGGCATGCAACTACAAAGTCAATAGCTTAAGCTGCGCTACTTAGCTAAGTGTCCGCTTTTCTATCTAAAAAGCCAATTCTCTTGGGAACAACGACATATATTTTAGACGCCAACGGGTCTAGAAGCTCAATACTTCACCGACCCAGTGTTCCGCCTCATGCAAGTCATCACCAGGAAAAGCTCGAGAATTCGGCCGTCATCGCTGTGTAAGTGTATCTCTAGCCTGTGCACACATGTATAAATCTGTGAATGAACTTTGGCAAGGTGTCCTTCCGGGTGTTGACTGTTGGCGGTGCGACTGTCGTGCTCCTGCATCAGGCTTGCACAAGACGCACTGCTCGTCCGCGTTGTTGTTATGAATGAACGTCTTGCTACTTCACGGACGGATTTAGGATTGAAGAGATACCACAGGTCATTGGCGCACAGTTGGCGCTGCTAAGCACAAATAGCCGCCAGTGAAGGGTTTGAGCGAAAGAGGTGTTTTATCATATTCATCTTCTTAGTCTAGCTTATCTGCCTTTGTATTTTATAGTCCAGACAGGAAAGCGATAACCTTACGTATACACATTCGACCTATGATTGTTATCATCAATAGGTTAAGTTACCATGAAGAAAGGTAAGCACATATACTCTTGGTATTATTCCTTTTGAAATGTAGCTGATGACCGATTGTCTGTTGCCGTGACTCCAGGACAATTAGCATCATCTACCTGGTAATCTAAATAGTCATTGATCTCGAATTATTCAACAGATTGTGACCCAATTCAGTCAATCATTAAAGGGTGAATGTACCGATATTCTCCAAGCGTGCATTATTTAGGGTGTAAACGTTGTAGTAGTCATTATTGAAATGGGTAATAGGGGGAGGTCAAAACAAGTCAAATAGTTCATATGACCCATGGTCCAAAAGTCAATAGATTTTTGTCTAGATGGCTTTATAGTTTACAACTTTTAAGTGCTTTATATCGACCACAATCACCACAATCTTACTAATTTTTATATTCTAATCTAAAACGTTTTTAAATTGGGTAATTAACAAATAAATGGCATTAAGTTTTTCTAAGTTAGCCAAAATTTGTAGTCAGTAAGTTTCACTAAATTAAATATTTAAAACACACTTGACAACAGCGCATCGGTCATTATCACTCTTATCGAACCTGCAATCGATCGCAAACGGTAAAAGTGGTTAGTATGTTGTTTTATTTTTGTTCGCGTGCGTCGTCGTCTTGATTTACAATGTTCTCGAATTAAGAGTTCGCCGACATGTTGTTAGTTTACGGTGAAGCTCGTCAGAATTCAAATCTTGCACCTCAAATTTATCGCGACATACTTCGCCAACGGGAACACCCAGACAGAAGGACATTTGTGCAAGTATACCAAAGACTTCGAGATACAGGAAGTGTTCAGCCCACTAATATTCGCACTCGTGAAGACAGGTTACTGTAGAGCAGGAGGAACAAATTTTAAATATCGTGGAAGTCAATGTAAATATCAGCACTCGGGAATTAGGCCGCCACGTAGGACTATCGCATACCATAGTCCATAGAATCCTACGGGAAAATTTGCTTTATCCCTGCGATGTACAACGAGTGCAGGCCTTGTTACCAGAAGACTATCCTCGCAGACTAACATTCTGTCAGTGGTTTTTGCACAAATAATGACTATCAGAACGTTTACACCCTGGATTATGGTTTGTTCCACCGCTTGCTCTTAGATACAAAATGGACATATTTTGCTTATATCCGTAAGAGCTACTCTATTTTATGGTACAGGATTGGGAGAGAACTATTGAAGTTATCTTTTAATGTGTACAAGAGGGACACCGTGTGCGAAGATGGTAGTACACCTTTACAACGAACAAATTCGAATAGATAAGGAGCCTTTGTATTTTACATTGCATTGTTCGTCGCCACAATTGCGTATTTTTAGTGTATACTTTTACTTTATTTAACTACCAAAGTGATGGCATTGTATCAACATAATAATAATACTTGTGAAAAACCTACCTACATTAAGCTTGTGCTGCTCTTTGCAAATTATACTAAGTGACATATAAATCCGAACACCCAGTTTAAATGGTTTTATTTTAATAAAATTTTGTATAACTACTTAATGAAGCACAATAAGTAAATGATAAAAATTTCAAAATGATTGCACTGCTTTAAAGCCCTTTGACCTTTAATAATGTGTGGATGCTCCCTGTTGTGCTACGCATTATCCAACGCGCCTAGGCATGCTTCTGATCAGGTGGTCAATGTCCTCCTGTGGTGTCTCATTCCAGGCAACCACCAACTCCTCTCGAAGTGCTTCTAGAGTCTGAGGAGGACGTTGCAAATTGAGCAATCTCCTACCCATCATATCCCACACGTGCTCAATTGGGGATAAGTCGGGAGATCTTGGTGGCCATGGTAGCAATGTGACATCATTAAGTTGAAAGAAGTCTATTGTGACTCTTGCAACATGTAGTCGGGCATTATCTTGTTGGAAAGTTGGATCTGCCAGGGTGTCAAGATAGGGTAAAAGATGGGGTTCTAGAACTTCGTGGATATAACGCTGCGCGTTCATGTTACCTCTGATGAAGATTAAAGGTGACCTGGAACCATAAGCTATAGCACCCCAAACCATAACTCCAACAGTCTGATGAACATGTCTTTCAACAAAAAACTGTGTATTAGTCCTTTCACCACGTCGCCTTCTAACCCTGGCACGACCATCGTGCATGCCTAAACAAAATAAAATCGAGACTCGTCACGGTCCATTCCTGATCCCAGAGTGACCGTGGTCTGCACCACTCAAGGCGATTACGTCGGTGTTCTCGAGTTAAAGGGAGGACCCAGTGTGGCCGGTATGAAAACAAGCCAAAACTTCTCATTCGTCGGTAAACACTTCGCATGCCAATAGGTCTTCCGTGTTCTGCAAACCATTCATTTGCAATGGACCTGGTAGTGGAGAAACGGTCCCTTAAGGCCAATAATCTTAGGCGGCGATCTTCACGGTCTGTTGTTCTACGGCGGCGTCCAGTGCCCCTTGCTCTTTGCGTACGGCCTTCTCGAAGCCATGCCTGACAACACCTAATTACAGTGTCTACACTTCTTTGCACTCTAACTGCAATTGCCCGAAAAGAAAGTCCAGCTTCCCGAATTCCCACTATACGGCCCCTATCAAACTCACTAAGTTGACGAAATCGTACAGGTCTCCGTACTCTAGGCATCGTAACCGATCGTAAAGGATGTCAAGAACCAAAATCCGCCAACGTTGATTCTTTACTGCGGCTGAAATATTCATTTTTAGAGCGTTAGTGAATTAAAAAAAAGCAGTATAAAAACCGGAATGTCCAACTGATAAGGCTGAAAATTTTTTCACTTATTATTTACAGTAAGATAAATATACTAAGTGACATATAAATCCGAACACCCAGTTTAAAGGGTTTTATTTTAATAAAATTTTGTATAAGTACTTAATGAAGCATAATAAGTAAATGATAAAGATTTCAAAATGATTGCACTGCTTTAAAGCCCTTTGACCTTTAATAATGTGTGGATACACCCTGATGTGCTACGCATTCTCCAACGCGCCTAGGCATGCTTCTGATCAGGTGGTCAATGTCCTCCTGTGGTATCTCATTCCAGGCAACCACCAACTCCTCTCGAAGTGCTTCTAGAGTCTGAGGAGGACGTTGCAAATTGAGCAATCTCCTACCCATCATATTAAACACGTGCTCAATTGGGGATAAGTCCGGAGATCTTGGTGGCCATGGTAACAATGTGACATCATTATGTTGAAAGAAGTCTATTGTGACTCTTGCAACATGTGGCGGGCATTATCTTGTTGGAAAGCTGGATCTGCCAGGGTGTCAAGATAGGGTAAAAGATGGGGTTCTAGAACTTCGTGGATATAACGCTGCACGTTCATGTTACCTCTGATGAAGATTAAAGGTGACCTGGAACCATAAGCTATAGCACCCCAAACCATAACTCCAACAGTGTGATGAACATGTCTTTCAACAAAAAACTGTGGATTCCTCCTTTCACCACGTCGCCTTATAACCCTTACACCGACGTAATCGCCTTGAGTGGTGCAGACAACGGTCACTCTGGGATCAGGAATGGAACAGTATTGTCATTAGTGACGAGTCTCGATTTTGTTTAGGCATGCACGATGGTCGTGCAAGGGTTAGAAGGCGACGTGGTGAAAGGAGGAATCCACAGTTTTTTGTTGAAAGACATGTTCATCACACTGTTGGAGTTATGGTCTGGGGTGCTATAGCTTATGGTTCCAGGTCACCTTTAAATCTTCATCAGAGGTAACATGAACGCTCAGCGTTATATCCAAGAAGTTCTAGAACCCCATCTTTTACCCTATCTTGACACCCTGGCAGATCCAACTTTCCAACAAGATAATGCCCGACCACATGTTGCAAGAGTCACAATAGACTTCTTTCAACATAATGATGTCACATTGTTACCATGGCCACCAAGATCTCCCGACTCATCCCCAATTGAGCACGTGTGGGATATGATGGGTAGGAGATTGTTCAATTTGCAACGTCCTCCTCAGACTCTAGAAGCACTTCGAGAGGAGTTGGTGGTTGCCTGGAATGAGATACCACAGGAGGACATTGACCACCTGATCAGAAGCATGCCTAGGCGCGTTGGAGAATTCGTAGCACATCAGGGTGCATCCACACATTATTAAAGGTCAAAGGGCTTTAAAACAGTGCAATCATTTTGAAATTTTTATCATTTACTTATTATGCTTCATTAAGTACTTATACAAAATTTTATTAAAGTAAAACCATTTAAACTGGGTGTTCGGATTTATATGTCACTTAGTATATGCAGAAACTTTTTTCGAAAGGACATTCTTTAAAACGTCTGCAAATTTGTTGTCGTTTCCTAAATTTGTTGAACTAGAAATGAATAAAAGTAGATATTAGCATCTAAATCATGGAATGCACTATAGTATCTTATGAACACGAATCCACTCTGTTTGACTAGACAATAAAACCTCATGTATTTGAAAGTCTTAATGTAGTAAACATTTCAATGATATTCTTCAGTACAATGACATAAAAATATTATTATTATATATAATTAACATTTCTCAAGGAATGCGTGGGTCCAGGCTGTTATCTAGCAGAAGCACATCCTCATCGAGGGGCATATTATTAATTGATAGCCTGTTCATGTGAAAGCCTCAGACCAAAAAAGACAGCAATCTGAGGCCCTTGAAAACTCTCCTGTCCCTTTTAAGCGACAAGGCATAAGTCGTTCTGAAAATAGAGATAGCGACTAAGGGTTCTATTTTTGAATCATTTTTTGTGCTTTCTAGTTATGAGTTCTGAAGGTATTTGCGAACTCTAGATGTAAAGGTGAACAAATATTATAAGCGCTCTGACACAATCCTTGTCAACTAGTTTTTATTTTATATATTTTACATATTTCTCAGTAAATATTCAATCACAAAAGAAGCATGATATGGATATCTAAATGAGTTTACGATTCAGTTAAATGTTTATCTCAAAATCAATTGTTCTTAAAATCCTCTTAAGATCGCATCAAAATCAAAGCTGATTACAAAATCATCTTGTTCAGTGTATTTTTCAACCCACGCTAAAGACAAGCTTGGTTCCCAGTACACCGCAATCCTCAGTAGCAACTATAGACTCGCTCCATCCTTTTCCCGGCTTTTTCCCTTTATCTCTTCACCTCATTCTTTCACTCGGGGCGAATATAGATGTAATGAATGGCTCTGAAACAAAGTTTTAATTTCGAGTGTATACACGCGACGACAAAGTCGGATTCGTAGGTTTCAAACGAGTCTAAAATAATTATTTCTTCATCCAATTAGTAACACGGAATACAGCAATGCCACAAGATGAAGTTGTTATGTTCGTTGATGGCAAACAGCTTCTCTGTCTTCTGTCTACCTCTTTCTCTATCTACCACTTTGTTCTAGAATGTCCTCAATGGAAGTAATCATTATCTGACGTGTTGGATTGCTGAGCTTAAATTAGTGGAGATGATATCAGTAAAAAGGTGTATTATTCCATGCAAGGATCTACTTTGTTAATGAAATGATAGTTCTAATATATACTAATTGACATATAAATCCGAACACCCAGTTTAAATGGTTTTATTTTAATAAAAGTTGGTGAATGTATTTATCTTACTGTAAATAACAAGTGAAAAAATTTTCAGCCTTATCAGTTGGACATTCCGGTTTTTATACTGCTTTTTTTTAATTCACTAACGCTCTAAAAATGAATATTTCAGCCGCAGTAAAGAATCAACGTTGGCGGATTTTGATTCTTGACATCCTTTACGATCGGTTACGATGCCTAGAGTACGGAGACCTGTACGATTTCGTCAACTTAGTGAGTTTGATAGGGGCCGTATAGTGGGACTTCGGGAAGCTGGACTTTCTTTTCGGGCAATTGCAGTTAGAGTGCAAAGAAGTGTAGACACTGTGGTTAGGTGTTGTCAGGCATGGCTTCGAGAAGGTCGTACGCAAAGAGCAAGGGGCACTGGACGCCGCCGTAGAACAACAGACCGTGAAGATCTCCGCCTAAGATTATTGGCATTAAGGCACCGTTTCTCCACTACCAGGTCCATTGCAAATGAATGGTTTGCAGAACACGGAAGGCCTATTAGCATGCGAAGTGTTTACCGACGAATGAGAAGTTTTGGCTTGTTTTCATACCGGCCACACTGGGTCCTCCCTTTAACTCGAGAACACCGACGTAATCGCCTTGAGTGGTGCAGACAAAGGTCACTGTGGGATTAGGAATGGAACAGTATTGTCTTTAGTGACGAGTCTTGATTTTGTTTAGGCATGCACGATGGTCGTGCCAGGGTTAGAAGGCGACGTGGTGAAAGGAGGAATCCACAGTTTTTTGTTGAAAGACATGTTCATCACACTGTTTATGGGGGTGCTATAGCTTATGGTTCCAGGTCACCTTTAATCTTCATCAGAGGTAACATGAACGCGCAGCGTTATATCCACGAAGTTCTAGAACCCCATCTTTTACCCTATCTTGACACCCTGGCAGATCCAACTTTCCAACAAGATAATGCCCAACCACATGTTGCAACAGTCACAATAGACTTCTTTCAACATAATGATGTCACATTGTTACCATGGCCACCAAGATCTCCCGACTTATCCCCAATTGAGCACGTATGGGATATGATGGGTAGAAGATTGCTCAATTTGCAACGTCCTCCTCAGACTCTAGAAGCACTTCGAGAGGAGTTGGTGGTTGCCTGGAATGAGATACCACAGGAGGACATTGACCACCTGATCAGAAGCATGCCTAGGCGCGTTGGAGAATGCGTAGCACATCAGGGTGCATCCACACATTATTAAAGGTCAAAGGGCTTTATAGCAGTGCAATCATTTTGAAATTTTTATCATTTACTTATTATGCTTCATTAAGTACTTATACAAAATTTTATTAAAATAAAAGGATTTAAACTGGGTGTTCGGATTTATATGCCACTTAGTATATAACCTAACAACTTTTGTTGTATGTAATCTAACATGACGTAGAGAATTAGAGCTTAGGACTGGATACTTCTTCATTGTCTGTCAGAGCGGTCCATAGGTCGGTCGCTCTCGGTTAAAGTACCGCCGGTCAGTAGGCCTATCAGGTCTAGTTGCCCAGGCACCAGTCAAAGTCAGGGAGAAAGAAGGGAAGAAGAGAAGAGAGGAATAACGGAGAGAGCAAAGAGAAGGAAGTGCGTTAGTCGGAGGGGTTCCTTGGCATATCAAATTAATTACTGTCTTTCAGAATCTAGCATGGCGTAGTTGGACACCTCTTTAAATCCTATAGATTTTTTTGTATCAGATCTCTCCATTCTGTATTCGCCATTGTTTGTCAGAGCGGTTCGTAAGACCTTTGCACTTCACACTAGTGTACAGTTACTGGATACTAATTAAAGTCTGTACTTTTTTATTGATTATAATGTCCAGTTTTCGACCCACTTCTAGCAAACAGAACGGTCCCAGAATTGGGATTTTTTGTTAATAGATGTCTTCTCGCTTAACGAAAGTTACGTAGGATAAGTAGGAGAGGAACGAAACTACGATACGATATCCCAGAGAAACTTTTCAGATGGGTGGCTGACTTGCTCTCTGATCGAATGATACCCGTCGCAATTGACGGGTTCTCCTCTTCATCCCACAACCTCAACGCGGGTGTTCCACGGGAATCGGTCTTGGCTCCGGCATTGTGCCTCTTACATATCAACGACCTCCTGCAGTCAACCCGCAGAGCTTTGCTGCTGACAGCGCTATACATGCAGGACTTCAGAGTGACAAGCCGATCTCAGCCAGTGGAGCTGGGGAAAAGAATACTAGCAGCAACTGGAGTTTGTCAGTGCTTGAGGACGCAGCAATCTTGTACAGGGTAATGCTTCCAAAACACAAAACCATACCTTGACAAAGAAGATGCGTCATACCGCTCCTCCTGTTTCAATGGCCGGCCCAGTTCTACCAGAGAACCGGTATTTGTTTAGGGCTAAGAAGTACTTTTTACCGCATGACCTCGTCACTCTGTACAAGTCCCAGATAAGACCTAGCATTCAGTCCTTCTCACATGTTTGGGGTGCTGCCGTCCAGACTGCAGTATCTGTGCTCGATACTGTTCAGAGACTGGGCTGTCCGACTGATCAATAACTCTTCTCTGACGGACGATCTCGGTATCCTTTTGCACCGGGGGGCGTCGACGATCTCTAGCCCTATTCTACCGCTACGCTATCCGGCTTCCGTCCTCAGAGCTTTCCTCCATGATGCCGCTGCACGATGCGCCTGTCAGTCAAACCCGCCTGGCTTCAGCCTACCATCCTAACCGTGTCGAACTTCATACATCCAGAACTGGCCGATACCACCGCTCCTTCCTCCCTAGGGTTTCGAGATTGTGGAACAATCTACATGAGGAGGCTTGAGCAGTTGAGCAATCGGATTAATAAAGCTTCTTGCTCCTTAAGCTAGCAGCGGTGCGCTGGTATGTAGACTTCTGCCTGCGCGGCTGCCTGGGGGTAAAAAAATTTAACGTGTTACGGACCACCCCTTACAATGATGATTGGGTATATTAAAGAACACGTTTTGTCATCTTATTAGCTTATAGTGATTTCCACATGCTTTTCAATGTGAATTCAACAAGTTAAAGATGTCGATTCATCATTATTAACTTTTCCTTCACCCTGTAGAAAATAATAACGATGCAGTACGACCCACATAATTTTGTTCTAAAGTTTATTATGACTCACGCTCCATAACTATAAAACCGAAAACAGAGCACATGCAGATAATTCACTTACATCTGTTTTCAAGCACTCCAAGCACTTTGAGCAGCAGCGGAGTCGTATACCAATAAGAATGAAGTTATTTGAAAAGATCTTAAGCCGGACTAGCCGTAAACAAAAACCACACACTTCGTGCGAGGCATCTGTTTTAAGTTTGGTGTTTTATTACCTGCCATGCCCACGCCTTAATAATATGGAATTATTAGCGGGTATAGCATATTGTTTTCGTTCATTAAAACTGAGTTTTATACCTTCCTTATGTGTTCTTTGTAACGGAGCGGTATGGGGCTTTCCGCAAAGATGGTTGTAATAAATTTTATGTAATGAGGTCTACAAAGTGACGATGAGCTTTCCGCGAGAAAATAAAAGCATTTAACATAATTCAAATGAACGTGTTGTTTGTTGATTGAAACTTCAAGACTTTATCAATGTTCGATCAGTTCCTGTTCATTGAATTGATCTATACGGAAAATAATGTAAGCTTACACATAATTATACTGAAACATGGATGGATGATCTTGAGACGATGTCGGATAACTAAAAGGTGGCATTTGAGTGACAATCGGAGGTAAAGCTTCTTTCCAACCACATATGTACAACTAGTGGCATCAAAATCTATCAGTATTTGAGTCTAATACCGAGCTCTCGAACACGACAGAAATTGTGGAATTATCAGTTTTGTTGACAAATGTGGAAAAATGATGGACAAACGAATGACATTGAATGCCTAGCTAGCTGCTGATGCGTGCCGAAAAAGAAACCTTTGTTACAGACCTGTTAATCGTGATTAATTTACGCTCTCGCTCTAGCTTACGTGGTTCTCTCTCATACACATTGATTGCGGGACATAAATGGCTCACTGCCGATCCTGTATGTATGATAATTTATATATCATTACGCACGTACGAGTAACATGGTGTTTTCAGTCTGCAAAAATCTGAGACACAACCAGTCGTCTTCGTATAGCGCCAGTCAACCTAGCGTCTGCATAAAAGAACAGTTACAACCCGCATTTAATTGAAAATGAGTAATTTGTTTTACGACAGTATTACGTATTATTATGGTGGCAGATAGGCGCCAACATACGCGTTGGCCGGAATTAGCATGACCTAGAAAATCCTGCGGAAATTATATGCCACGGAGTTCGTTCAAATGGACATACAACTCGCCATCGCGTCCGGCGCTATTTTATTCTACTCTGAACTTAATTCTGTTGTGTGCAAACACAAAGGGCTTTCCCGTTTCATTTTAGAGCAGCTAATTTGAGATACGGTGCCTGTGATCAATTTATCTGGGTGTCCCAAGACTACGCAACAGGAGCTGTAACATCACGACGTGGGCCGTAAGCATGCACTTAAACCACTGGATATACGAGTATGTATACTATAACCAATTTTTGATTTAAATTGCATTTCATCCAAGTAAGAAAGTAATCATTAATTTTCGTGTATCATGTGAATAAAGTATAACATTATTATTTGCAGATAAGAATTTAGCAAGTGTACCGAGTATCCCGTACTTAACCTCTATCTAGTGCTGTAGCCTGTAGGCAACATCATCCTTAAACCTCAATTTCTCATCCTCCCTGCTCTAACGGTCTGATTGGGCAGTGTTGCGCGTAAGCTACATTATTCATTAACGGAAATAATATTATGAGCGACCGCTGTTTATAAAAAGTTGAGTCAAAATTTTCAATATTTGTTGCCGCGTAACAGGTGTTTGGTGCACGTATGAATCTGTAGTTGGGATTTTAGTTGCAAATGGTAAGTAATCATTTGTTTTTACGTTCTATTAGCCTTGGCTGGTATAAAAGAAGGTTGAGTCTTTATGTTTATGATTATTTTTAAGCGATAGATCAGAAAATCAGGCAGGAAAATGACTTTGTTTAGTATGTATCTCTCAAGCAACATTTCCAGAATAATTACGTTTTCTCTTTCTTCCGATCTGGATAATTTTCCAACCATAAGCATTACATGTTTTTTCGGCAAAAAGAAGGTACCGACCGTAATTCCCACAGATCCGCATATTTCCGATGTCTCAGACGACGATTTCAGTGACGGAAAAAATATTTCCCAAACAAATGAGCTTAACGATGAAGAAGAAGTGCCTTCAGGACTTGACATGCTGGTTCCAGCAAGTAATTCTGAATTCGAAGAAAGTGACGATGAAACTGCCGCCACCACCACAAAGACGAAAAACTGAATCATATTCTTGGAATGAAGCTGACATAGTTTCTGCTAACATACCTTCACCAGACTTTCCTGAACCTGACAACATTGCAGTTCCCATTGAGTATTTTACAAAGTTTTTTTCATTTGATCTAATGGATAAAATAGTCTATCAGACAAATCTTTATAGTACTCAGCAACTTGGGCAATGTATTGATACAAATCCGTCAGAAATAACGGATTTTCTATCTATACTCTTGATTATGGGTGTAATAAAACTTCCTGCCATAGAAGATTTTTGGGCAGCTAGTACAAGAGTAGATCACGTGGCCAATACAATGCCTCTGAAGAGGTTTCAGAACCTAAGACGGTTTATCCATTAATGATAATACTAACATAACAGACCAGATATTTCAAAATTAGACCCTTATTAGAAATTGTACGCAACAACTGTTATAAACTCCAGTTTCAAAATCAATACTCAATTGATGAAACAATGGTGTCTTACAAAGGCACATATGCGGGCAACTTGAGGCAGTATATCCAAAATAAACCCCCACATTTGCGGGTTTAAATTTTTTATTCGTGCTAGGGTTTCTGGTTATATTGCCGACTTCATACCCTATCAGGGACCTGCGACATTTGAAGTGCTTAGAGGCTCTCCGAATGAGTTAGATGATTATGAAGTAAATCTAGTTGTAGGTGATAGTGCCGCCATTTCTCTGTGCAAAACCCTAAGCGAACCGAAAAACACTGTTATATTCTGTGACAATTGGCTTTCAAGTGTAAAATTATTTATTTATCTGAATGACCGATTCGGAAGACTTAGTTTAGGAACTATAAGGTCAAACAGAATAGCTGGATGTCAACTTGAAACCGATAAAGTGCTTCAAAAAGGGGACGAGGTTCCTACGCAGATACAGACAAAGGTATAATAGCAGTAAAATGGGCTGACAACAAATGTGTTCTATTAGCAAGTACATTCTGTGGCCTAAATCCCGTAAAATAAATAAAAAAATGCCATCCCTTGTCCATCCGTTATAACGCAATACAATAAGCACATGGGCGGTGTCGATAAGGCCAATTCATTACTTGGTCTGTATCGCAGTCCAAGCAGATCGAAAAGATAGTACTTCCCAATTTTCACATGGGTTCTTGATATGTCAGTGATCAACGCCTGGTTTCTGTATAGAAAGGACTGCAACACAGCATGTGTAACGTCAAAACCGCTAAAGGAGTTCCGTATGGAATTAGCCAAATCGTTGACCAACGCAGGAAAACAAAGTTCTCGTGGCAGACCATCCATTTCCGCCACTAATAAAACCCCTGCGAAAATAATATCAAACCCTATACTGCCGAGACCTGATATCACCACCCAAAAAGATGGCATAGGTCATTGTCCAACTTATGGTACAAAAGGTAGATGCAGTCACTGTGCCAATGGATTTACAACAATCTTTTGTACCAAGTGCAATCTTAGGCTTTGTTTTACCCCAAATAAGAATTGTTTCTACCTTTTCCATTCCAATTAGATTTAGCTGTTTCATCACATTGTATTTTGTGAAACCAGAAATATATATTTTGTTTATTTCTTGATATTCGTTTTATAAATACATGATTTGAAATGTATAGTTGTATTTCCATATAAACCAGTGCAATTAGGTTTACCTTTATCGGTCAATGTTGCTTGCAAGTAACAATAGAACCTATACTTTATCTCGCAATGTTGCTTGCAAGCAACTAATTCTGAAGTCATTTTCCCAGGTTATTTTTAAACTTTTATAATATCTTATGTCATCTATAAGTCATAACTAATAACTTATGTCAATATTAGATTTTTTCAGTAAGGTGTCGCGCAAAGGCAGATACAGGGTTAAATGGACATAATGAAGTGATATGACCGAGGCCTTTTTATATTTGAAAATAAAAAGGTTCCAAAACCAGTTTTTACGGATATACAGGGCGATTTATTTAAACATGCCTTATCTTTAATACTGCATATCTCAAGCACAATTGAACTGATTTTGTTAAAATTTCGCATGAAAACAAATTTACCTGAGGGAATTTCAAAACTAAATGAACAGCTGAAAAGTCGCCGGATTTTTTTTCACTTTACAGTTTTTTTATCAAAATCAAACGTATTAAGCTGAATAGTAAGATGTTTGACTAAGCACAACAAAACCAAATGAATGGTGCTAATTAAGTAGCAGAACAACTTGTTTGTACCTCTTTTACTTTTTTAGTTAAACATTTTTATTTATTCAAATATCTTATTCTGGTAGCTTATTTGACACAAAGTTCTGATACAAATTGAAAGGAAAATAAGTGTTACGTACATTATTTACTTTTTTCGGTCATATTTGATTGATTTAATTCTACCGACTGAACTTGAGCTCTGCATAAAAACAAGAAAACGGCATTAAGTACGAGGCTTGTTTAATTGAAACACATCTTTGGTCCATAAAAAATGTTTAGACAAATATATCGATGAATAATTACCGCTACAATTAAGGCACATATACCGTTGTTTCACCAGTTGATGTATACCCGGCATAACAATCCTTGTGGCTGCTACTTGAAGAATTCTTTTACGGCATTTCGTACTTCTTCGTTCGACTGAAAATGCTTACCTTTTAACGCCTTTTAAGTGGCCCAAAGATGTGAATATCGCAAGGCAATACATCGGGACTATAGGGTGTATGCTCTAATATCCTCCATTTCTTTCGTTCTTGATTTTTTTTCACTATTCTGTCAACATAAGAATGACACAACGTGAGGGCTCCCTGGATGTTTTCGTCTTATTGCTTGATGGAGATTGTTCAAAGTTTCATTATACAGGTTCTCTTTGATATGGACTCTAGATTCTTCATAGTCGAAAAAAAATGTTTTCATCACCTTGCCTGCAGAAAGTTGATCTTTAAACTTATTTGGTGGGGGTGAATTTGCGTGTTTCCATTGTATCGATGACGGCTTACTGGGTGGTTCAAATATTGATGACACCATGATTCGTTGCCAGCAACTATTGACCGTTTTGCTTGTATTCCGTGAGCTGTAGCAGAAGTAAACCCATTCGCAAGCTTTTTTGGTTCTTTGACAAAAGAAGAGGAACCCATTGCTAACAAATTTTGCTCTAACATAGTTTGTGTCCGATACTATGGACAGGCCCTACACTCACACCTGCATTTTCCAAAAAATCCTCTAATTCAAATTCGACGATTTTCTCTAAGCATGCCTTCCACACATACCGCATTCCTTTTGAGGCAGAACTGAGTGCACCTGGTTGCGGCTTATCGTTCGTCTCCTCTCCTCCACTCTTAAATTTTCGAGACCGCTCCTTGACAGTTACGCGAAACATGCGTTTCCATACACTGCTTGCATTCGCGTATGAATTTGCAATGGTTTACAAACCTTCAGAACACAAAAATTAAATGACCGCACGCATATTATATTTGGACGAATCGTTAACCACAAACGTCATTTTTAAGTCAAAATGCTTGAAATCGCAGTCAAATACAAATGACAGGAACTGATCAGCGTGACGTTTACGAACAAGACTTAACACTGCTAAACGTCAGTTAAGTGATTAGAATGGTTTCCAAGGCTAACCAGACCAAAGTTGGGTTTCAGTTGAATAAACCTCGTAAATTTGACCTTCCATATCAACTTGAAACTAAAAATCTACAAGAAACGTAGTATGCAGGTCTGATGTACCACATATGCTCTAAATTTAACGTAGGGTGAGAGCATGTAAACGTAACTATGCTGAGTCCGGCAGGGTTATTACGTAAAAAACATACATAATGTCAAAGAATAAACACGATAAAATGTCAACTTAATGACTAGATAGCTGGAAGTGTGCAAACTGTACGAGTGAGCATGAAATAAAGACGACTAGTTCCTACTTGACATCTTGTAGGAAAACGTACATAATATCATAAAGAGTTTAAATAATGTAAAAAAAGACAACAATAATGTCACTTTCCAAGTTACGTACCAGTTTATTAGGTTTTGATGCATTCTTGTGATAATCTTGAATTGGTCTGCGGAGTCAAGTTCAGTGCATTTGCACATTAAAAGACATTTCACTTTAAAGCAGTTGGTTAAAATCATAAAAACTAAATAGGGTCCGTAAAATTGACTTTACCTTCTATTTATATCATGTATTGGTCCTTTTCTAGCAAAATAATAAATTCAGATTATAACTTCCAGAGCGTTGCACTTAATAGGATACAAGGAAAAAGCTCAATACGACCCTGGAATTTTGAGTTCACAAAACAGCTTAACTTCATTTTTAAGCATTAATCCGTGAAATCTCGATGGAACCAAGTGGACAACCCTTGAAATTTTGGGGTTTCTGTTACATAAACTGCTAAATAAGTAAAAATGTCTAACCAAAAAACCAAAAGAAGCGCCAACAATCCATTTTGCTAATTAAAAAGCACCATTGATTGGATTTTTTCTACACACTCAAACATCTCAAATTTAGCTCAAAAACTGTTTGGTTAAAGACAATCAAGTGGAAAAAATCGACTCTAACCCTTAATTTGTTAACGTCTGTCCAGCTGAACATTACTCCTAGATAACAACATTGTTATCGGACAGTTTCAGCAAAATTGGTTCAATACTGCCTGATATTAAAGATTTGTCGCGTCAGATAAGTCGTTGTATATCCGTAAAAACTGAATTTAGAAATTTTTTATTTTCAAATATAAAAAGTTCCATACTATCGACCATTTCACTGGGTTAATTTACGTACGGAACACCCTGCATTAACAAACATGGAATAATGTCGTGAGGTCTGCAGTTTGCATATAGGTGAAGGTACATTTGTCCCTTGGAGCTTTGTAGAAAATGGAAATGTTCTCTGTAAGGCTCACTCACGCCCGAGGCTCTTTCATCGCTATCTCTCCATCAGCAGCGTGTCTCCTTGGCGAGGTGTCAACGCGATACCCCGGTGATTAATGACTTCTCGGTCTTCGCATTAACCATTGACAGACCGCATTGTCGCCAGCTTTGGCATGCCGACATCGACACAGATATCTGAAACGTTTCAATTTCGGAGAGGCCACCAGATTCCTAAGAGGTGATGAAGCATCCAACACTGCTCTACAATATAAAGATTCGCCTCTCTTTAATTAGCTCGCGATCATACATAAAAATTGTTGTATGAATTACTGGAAATTGTTTATTCATTTTTTGTGGCAATGTTGAAAACACTGTTTTGGAAAGTTACACGTAATAATAATTCTTTTAACGTCCAGAGAGCGAAAAAAGAATGGCGTTAAGTAGGTTGACCCTGCACTTCCTATGCAATGTTGTCACCATTTCAACTAAAAAAAAACCGAACGAAGAGCATCATCCTCGATCAATGTTTTCGCTCTGTTGAGGAGCTTTTAAATTGCAATTTTTAGTGTTTTTTTTTGGAATTTTGTCTTATCTGCACTCCTTCTTTTATTGTAAATGTTGGACTTTCTGTCAGATTCGTAAGTTTTCAAATGAGTCTAAAATGACTATTTCTTCATCCAATTAGTAACACGGAATACAGCGGTGCCACAAGATGAAGACGTTATGTTCGTTGACGGCAAACAGCTTCTCTGTCTTCTGTCTACCTATTGCTCTATCTAACACTTTGTTCTATAATGTCCTCAATGGAAGTAATTATTATTATCTGACGTGTTGGATTGCTTAGCATAACTTAGTGCAGATGATACCAGTAAAAAAGTATATTCTTCTATGCAAGGATTCACTTTGTTAATGAAAAGATGGTTCTAATATATAACACATCTGCACTCCTTTTATGGTAAATTTTAGACTTTCTGTTACTCTATGAGTTCTCGTAAAATCAGCATATAGTCCAACAATGCGATCTGGCCTAGTCTACCGCCCGACCGATAGTACCGACCACCCAGCAACGCCACAATCCAGCACGGCATGGGTTTCTTAAAAATTGACGTTATGTCGATTTTTTAAATTTTTTTGTGTTTTTCTACAAGATATTAACTTAGCACCAGCTGATGAACACTTGTTGTGAACTGGTTTTGTTGTACGTGTTACCTAAACGTCATTATGCTTTATATATCAATGTTTGGCTCTGATGTAGGTAATGTAAAATCTGCTTCAGAGATGGTATACTATAGTTAGAAGGAAACGGCAATGCACAGGTGCATAGTGAGAATTTGTGTGCTAATAATACTTATGTGTTGATGATAATTCCATTCGATTCTCAAATTCACTTACTTGAGATTCAAAGCTAGAAATTAGTTGTGCATCCACTTTTTTTTTTCATTCTGAAAATTACATATGCAAATTTGCTGAATTTCAAAAATTAGAAAGATAGGAAAAGAAACGAAACAACATTTATGAAAGTGAAAAGGTTATTACATTAGTTTTTATTTCCAGTCATTTAAATTTCATAAAATTTATTTTGCTATGTCAGTAGAAAATACAAATCAGCACCTAGATGTGAGGCATTGCGAAAATGTTTGTTGTGTGGTGCGTCATTACTAATTGTGTGTTTTTGAAAAGACAACAAAACGGGAAAAATCGTGATTTATAACTTTGAACATGACCTGTCTTCAGAAAGGACAACATGTAAATAACCCGTCGGGCATATCTAATACTTAGATATATATCATTATCAGCATATTCAGTAATAATTTTCTCACACAGCAAATATCACTGCAGACCAATACACAAACCATATGCAACCAACAATGCGCGTGGTTGAGTCATTCCTCCATAGATGGACTCTCACAACGATCCTAGTGAGCAAACGCGGAATGACTGTTTGCTCCCTAAAAACTACCTAGTCTACAAGATGACATCTTATAGGTTCTTTTTTGAGGTCTTATAGGGTTTTTACATAATATCCGTGCCAGATTATATACACAAAGCCACGCATCATCGCTCAGTCATCCCTCACCAGTCAAAGCAGATGCTTTATCTGAAGTCACTTGAAATAGCATAAAAACCTTTGGTCGGCGCGTCCTTTGTAATTTCATGACGTATCATAGGCGTGCGGTCATTTATTTAGAACGATAATAATAATGTTTTTATATCACAATAAATGGATTTTACTATCTTCTTATTTTTTTGATTTGGGATAAAAAATACTTATATTGGGAGTTTAATTTATGTTGACTGAAAGTTAAGAAATGGAAAAATTACAGAATTCCAACGTTTGACATAGGCAAATATTTACATAGCAGGTAGGTATATAAAAAGGTATATAAAGACTTACATTATAGGTATTTGTATATCATCCTCGCCTTCGGAGCTGTCGCTAGAGTCATCTTGTAGAGGAATTACAACGGGATTTACAGGAGGTAAAACACAATATTCATTTTCTTTTTCAATAATATGCCTAGAACACTGCTTCCATAGGTCTGTGGCAGCAATATGAGATACTGCATCTCTTATTGTGGCCAATAGCGATTCACTTAATTGAGGGGTCTGATTATGTTTTCTTACTTTTTTTCTTAAAGCAGCCCAGACCAACTCAATCGGGTTAAAAATGCAGTAATAGGGAGGTAGACGTAATACTTCATGGCCATTTTGCTGAAGCAGATTGTCAACAACATACTCTTTTTCAAATTTTTGTCTTTTAATAAGATCCAATAATATGGCTTTGGTTGATTTTTGTGGTATTTCCATTCCCTTATCCTTCATAAAATCAATATTGTCTTGTTTTTTTGTGCCTGTATTCGGAATTTTGTTTTTCTGTCGGGAATGGTATGGCGCATTGTCCAAAATAATCACTGAATTTGGGGAAATGTTTGGTACTAACTGCTGCTCTAACAGCAAGGCATTAGGTATAAATCCATTTTTACTGCCAGCATGGAGAATAATGATTCGTTTTCCACGGTTGCATGGTGCATTTAAAATGCACTTGTTGCTGTCGTCAACCCAGCCGTACTGCACAGCATCATGGGTATCATACCACGTTTCATCCAGGTAAATCAGATTTCTTTTCTGCTCTCTATAGATTTTAACTTTGTGCAAAAATTCTTGGCGCAATTCAACGACTCCATAATCACCATTCTTTTATCTAATTTTTTGTATTGAAAACCACACAGTTTTACAATACAGTGCAGTCAGTCTAAGCATTTGTAATTATAAAAATCTTCAGGATAATCTTTTAATTTATCCCGTATCATTTCCAACGTGGGCACCAAATTTTCTTTATAAAATCCGTATATTATACGACGAATATCTTCCTGAAAACCCACGTCTATTCTTTTTAATTTTTGCCCTATGCGCTTTCTGTGGAAGGAATGGTTGACTACATCTCCCCTTTTTATAACCCGATAAATGGTAAACCGACTGATTTTTGTCAGGATACAAATTCTGTTTAAAATTTGATTTTGCGAGGAATCTGGATTTTCGTTTTTCAGACCATCATACATATTTAGGATTACTCTTTGGGTCTGTTCCTCTAAATCTTTATGAAAGAATTCTGCCTGCACAGGTTCATCAACCATCTCCTCGTGGCTTGGAGCATTTTCCCAAGGTCTCCAAAGAGCCATATTTAGGACTCACAAGAACAATCAACACAACAATTAAATCAACAAGTAAACTGAGTATTCAAAAGTCAAAAACACACAAACTAATAAAATCTATGAAAAAACACGGACAGACTAAAGTCTGTGGAACTTTGGCACCAGCGAGCCATCGGCGATATAGCTCACTTCTACCGCTACAGTAAGGGGATTTGCTCCTAAGAGCTATCTTCCAGGACGCCGCCGCCCGATGTGGCTGCCAAACAGACCCGCCTGACTTCGGCGTCCTATCCCAACCGTGTCGAACTTCGTACATCCAGAACTGGCCATTACGACCCCTCCTTTGTCTCTGGGGTGTCGAGATTATGAAGCAATCTACAGGAGGAGGCTTTTCCCAGTTCTAGTAACCTTAGGCAGTTCCGAAATCGGATTAACAAGGTGTCTTTGGGACCCTCATAGTAGCAGCAGTGTTCTGGCATTTGGGCTTCTGCCTGCGCGGTAGCTTCGCTGTAAAGCAATGTATGGAATATGTCTAACAGGTGCGTAAAATGACTGGGTTGAAAACGTATAAATGGCTAGTTCTAAAAAATTGGCATATACTCTTCCTCATCCTCTACAACATCCAATTTCTAACCCAGCATTAATTTTTTGAAAATCCTCTGACACGTCAAAGAAGCGCTTGCGCGGTTTTGTTCTTTCTTGTTTTTGGAATTTTTCTCCGCCGCCCCTGGAGTGATTTCAAGAGCTTTTTCGTGTATAAATTTCATCAAAATACGGCCGGTACTTTCAAAGCTATAGATGGGCCAAGGTCTAACGGACAGACAAACAGAGCGTCAAATAGACTGAGGAAATGAGTGAGGTTTTTCGAGATCTGAATGTGTCATATACCATCCAAAAACCGTAATGTCTGATCTTCGATTGCAATACTTCCATGTATTTAAGACTCAAAAATCGTACGGAATACTTGGTGTTACCTTAGGATTCTTGGTAAGGTGTTCCATGCCTGTGGCGCGAGAAAAACGTACTGAAGAGTAATAAACCAACTTCAAATTACGATCCGGTAAGTCTATATAATGTCAAGGCTACAAAATTAAAATGTATTAGCGAAATTTGACTTCAAAAAGTGATGTCTAGATCAATAATTACATGCACAAGTGCAGTTTGGTGTTTTTCTGTCAAAACTTACAATTTTGCAGAACAGGACCTTTCGAACCATAATGAGACTATCTACAAAGATCTACATGATTCCTATTCAATGCCACTGCAAACTGCTGACGCTTTCATAATCACATTATAGTTGAAGGGATCCGAATTTTACTTGTCTGCCGCGCATATAGGTGGGCTACTCAGGTAACCAGTCGCAACTACTCCAGACCGTGAATCGTACTGTTTTTTTATACTTGAACAACCACGAAGGCCTGAGGACTAAACGCACATGGATACATGGGGCCATGGGGCAAGGAAGGGGGACACCTCACGGACCATAGCGAGAGAACACGTGTTCATGCTACATGTACCTTCTACCACCTATGATGCCATAACTTGTGACCTAGGTTAAGGTGTACCTTCTCCCCAGACATTATTGCATATTTAGTGAGCATGATGTATCCTCGCTTCTCCCTAGTATATTAGAAAAATGTAGTGGAAATGTTTACATTGGAATAGAACGGATTTAAATCATCTGTATTCCTTGCTGAAAAAGTAAGTCAAAGAAATCTGGTCTGTATTGAGTGAGAACATAAGCATCCATCTCTTGCCAAACTGTCAACGCCAAAGTAACAGCTATTTCCCTGACATCTGAAGAAAGCCATGACTAAGATAGGGTCACATTATAGAGGCAATGCTTGGAAAAGGATATTATTTTTAAAATACATAATTTGCTTTTTGAATTGAAGATATTGGAATTCCATCTCCATAAATTTTGTATAGTAGAGCGCACTTAAACTTGACGTAATTATATAGCTGAAAAGGTGTCATCATAGTTATTTTTATTCTGGGACCTAAAAGGCTTAATTTCAAACACTATAACCTAGGACAGAGTCATTAAAAAATTCACATTCACGGGTGAACCATCTATTAACGACCGACGTTTTCTCTTAACACAACTCATAAATAATCTAAAAAATAACCACACACAAACACTGAGTCTCCCCTTCAAAGCTCTGCAACGCCAACTGTTACAAAGGATTATCCCAGGACTCGGTTTCACGTTCAACCATTCTTCATCTGTTTTGTTTACTCGCAGCCATAATCTCTTCTCGCCCATTATTTTCTCGTTGTGTTTCACTTAAAAGCTAAAAGGAAAGGATGTTTGGTCTTCGGTGAAAGAAAAAACCTTGCCCACTATAAATAAGCGGGGTGCTTATAATACTCCAGTCGTTATAGAATGCAATCGAAAAAATCGTTCACTTACACTTCTTAGAAAACAAGCTACAGAATCTTATCCAACATTTGGAAATATCAGTTTTCTGAGTTTTGGCTGTTACTACAATTATTACAATTCAACTTGGTCTTTAGGCACGTTATGTTTGGTTGTATCATTTTGTTTAACATTGCTCATTTAAATAGTAAGCAAGTATTTTTTAAGTCCGGTTTTCCTATTGTAGGCTAACTTTCAAGTGTAGCTTGGAGGGTAAATATTGGTTGCCAGTAAATTAACTCGCTTGTCCTTCCTAAATAATACGTAATAATTCACGTGGCAATATTTCCAATATCAGATATTCCGCTATTATTGCTGTTTGATGAAGAGAATGTTTCATATTGCTCACCTTCCAAAATCACAAATTAAGCTGTTCATATCCTGTAATTTTAATAAATATTTACTTTTGTTTCTTTGCCTTATTAAATTTATCCCTGATAATTAACAATAATTGATCGATTCAATACAGATAGTATTTCTGCCTTACACTGTGCGAATACATGCAAGTACAAACAGCTACTTAAATATAAAACAGCACAATTTTGGGGACAAATGATGCAATGTACACATAGGCTTGGCTCCTAATCTGTTCGGATGGAATTTTCTGATTGATCCAAGGATAGCCCTTTAGCTATCATTTTGCTACAACATGTCAATGAAATTCACTTTTTGAGAGATAACTTTTTTCAGTTATAGAAAACTTACGATTGTTGAACTCAGATGATATTAAGTTTCAACATAACAACCGCTAAATTCTGCTGGACTAAAATTGGTAGCATCTGTATCTAAGCCTTATGACGAACAAGTATACAAAAGGCTCAGCTTCACTCTAGATGCATTTGTTTCCCATTTTTCGAAAGGGTGGCTGGCTTTACATCCGGCCCCTTTTTTACAAGGTGTTGTGTCATTTCTAATAAATTAGTAGTTTTGTTTTACATCCACACATGCAGAGCTTAGGTTAGTGTTACCCAAGGGATTTAAGCCTATTTATCATACCCTTGATTGCTAAACGAAACAGAATCAAGTACCTGCATCCGTTATTTTTGAGGAATGGATATCAAGTCGATAATTTCTTCCTGTGTTACAGAGGCTACCCATGGTAGATGGTCTGCACTTCTCACTCAACGCTGTTATCAGTTCATAATTAGACCCCCTGAGAAAAAAGTCAGTCAAACAAGTCCATACAATTAGTTCATAGACATTCTTTCCCTGCCCTACCCGTAGTACATCTGGAAACGTCGCCTCTCCCCGGTACTTAACACACAGAAATACGTGCAATACCATACCAGAACAACGTATCACTCACCAAGACCGGCGGCACGACGCCGGAAGCAGCATGCGCGGCCGCTAGGTGCGCGATTCGTCCGCTTGGAATAGTTTTAAGGGCTAACGTAGGGTGAAATCTATGATGTACGAAATAAGTCTGATAGGTACGTATAGTGGATACCAAATAAAATCCGATGCACGTCATAGGTGATGTCATTCATAAAAATCATGGTTACCAACAGTTGACTACATTCAATGTGACATTTCTACTTGAAGTTTAAATTTCCCCGTCTCGATTCGGTTGGTAGTGCCGTGCAGAGAAATGTGAGGTTGCCACTTCTCATTTGTTGACATCAGTTGCCATTGTCCTGTTGTCGTACTATTAGTTCTTTATTGTTTAGTTTGTGAGTTTTGCGCTATTTGAGCTTTGAATCGTTGCCTTGCCAATTAAAAATTGTTCTTTTCAGAACAACAGTTACTGTGAAGTGGTGTAAAGTATCCAAAATGCCAAAACAACTTCACAGTCGGTGTAAAGAGCTCATATCATGCTTATTAGAATACTTCGAACGGGAAAGGGATAATAATGGCCCACTTTTGCCTTTAACTGCTGTAAGGGAGGTGAGTTTACGTTGATAGCATAAGTAATAGGAACATTAAGGTTAATCTTCTTTTTCTTATTTTTAGCGTGTAGCAGCAGCATTGAAATTAAATGTGTCTACTATAAGTGGTATTTCACAGGCAGTCAAAAATAAAGAAGTTTTACAATCGCCTCCTAAAAAACGATGTACTCCAAAGAGAGTCACTAATATTTCAAGGCTCAATACAAGTGGTATTCGTAATACTATTTACAACATGTATGAAAACAGTAAGTTGCCCAACAAACATATTTTGAATTAGAGTTGTAGTTCCCATATCATAAATAAATAATCAAATTTATAAAAATACCAGAAAACAATTTATGTTCTTTAAATATTTTGTGTTTTTGGATATCTACCAAATCAGGTGTTTTTATTCAGAAAGGAATTTAATTTTACAACAAGTTTATTTATTTTTAATATAATGGTATTATAGTAAATGGCAGGTATATATAAACAATTTATTTTTATTAAATTTATTTGCTTAAAAGAAAATGTGCAAATTCTGGCAACAGCGCACAGCTCCAGATCGATGACGTGCATCGGGTTTTATTTGGTATCCACTATACCACGATACACATACACTAAAGATCGGATATTGCGCATGTGGACGGAGCTTCGTGACGTCACGCGGAGAGTTATCGGCTAGTGGTTACCAGCGGTAGGATTGTCGTAAAGTTACTGCAGTTCACGTGTATTGTGGTTAATACCATCCAGTGCGATTTGTTGGTGTTTTTTGGTGGTTTTGTGACAAGTTGTATTAGTTATACATACCTTATGTGTGGTTGATAAATTGATAAAAATGCGGTGTGCTGTTGTGGGGTGTAATTCCAACAATCTAAACGGAATCTTTGCAAAGACATGAAGTTCCACAGTTTTCCTCAAGACCCAAACCTTAGCAAAAAAATGGCTACATCTCACAAAAAGATAAGACAAAGTCAATGTAAAAAGCGCTAGGGTCTGCTAGAAAATGCTCTAGAGGATCTGGAACGACTCTTCAGCGTGCAATACCTGTTAACAAGACGTCTTAATCAAGATGTGATAGAAAACTTTTTCGGAGTAATTAGGGCAAAAGATGTCATGATCATACAAGTCCTCTAGAGTTTAAGTATAGAATAAGGTCATATATGTTGGGGCGAAACGAAGGCGCATATTCAGAGTACATTGCAGTGTAGAGTCAGAGGATACTCCAGACATTCCACTAACCACTAACCGCATCATGAACGAGAATAAACTGAATGCACCTGAAGTATCAGCTGACTATACCGAGCAAGTTTTAGTGGAAGAAATAGATGAGCTCGAGTATGATGGGCTGGAAAATTAGGCCGGCTTTGTTTGCAATAAATTGCAGGATGAGAGCTTGAAAATTTCCCCAAATGAAACTTATTCATGGATTCTTAGTGAGGGTGGATTATCAAAACCTTCCGCAACTTTCATGAACCAAATTGAGAATTGAGAATTACAGGTTTGAAATCTTTTATTAAAATCCACCATTTTGTCTTGTATAAAATTTTAATGTAGCTAGTGACACTCACACCGCTAAGACGAATCCAACGACACCTCATATGTGAAAATCTACAAAGCCGTTTGACTGTAGCCCATGAAGTAGGAATTACAAGATTGAAAGCTTTTATTAAAATCTACCATTTTGTTTTTTATAAAATTTCAATGTAGCTAGTGTCACTCGCACCGCTAAGACGAATCCAGCGACACCTCATATGTGAAAATCCGTCCAGCCGTTTGACCTGTAGGTGAAAATATGCACGTTATCCATATCAACCCAAATGATAATCACTTTCCGAGTGACGTCATGCGCGCCGGCTAACGAAAATCAAACAGCCGGAGCATACGGCATACATCAAAAAATTGAAACAGACCATTCCCAAGTTTTTTTTTAGCTTCAACATGTTTTTCAAAAATGGTCAGGATCCTCTGAGACGTCAAAAGAACGAAGTTTGAGCAGTTTTTATTCGTTTTTTCTCATCTGCCTCTGTACCAATTTTAAAAATATTTTGCGTCCTTGACATAGTAGTATCTAACATTGTGTAAAAATTTCATCCAAATCCAAGCGGTACTTCTCACGTTATGGTAGGTTATAACATTAGCGTACAAACCGACACACAGACCGACATATCGACGGAAGTGAGTGAAATGCTTTTTCGTGGTGTACATGTCACATAACATCCAAAAACGTATTTCCTCAGTTTCGCGAGCACAATACAACTTGCGCGTCTAGAGGGGGGCGCCCCCCTCGACCGTCATCCATAATCAGCACTTAATTTACCGACCTCGTATGTTGGGTGTCTACAAAAGGGGGTTGCTCGAGAGTCAAGTATATTAATATTGGAATATCGAAATTGATATATCCAGAAAGAACGCGATACAAGCATCAAAAACACCTAAATACTCGGCTTCATATCTGTGATATGTCATGTCAAAGACTTCAACAGAACAATACATACTGGTCAGAAGACAGATCAACCTGAACCTGTTGTTCCCGACGGTACAGTCTTTTAAATGAATTTGTCATTCACTGCCCTATTACGTATCAAGATCTCTACCACTACAAAGGATCCCCGATAAAATTAATTCATTTACGCTTCCATTATATCTCATGTCGGAAAAGTATTAAGATGACTGAAAACCTTAAACCATAAGACTGCTGCCATTCTTTTCACGAGGACAATGAACGCTTTTCAAATCCTTTAATTCTCGTATCACCGAGGATACAACAGGATGGGGACATAATAGATCTCTTTTTTTTAATTTGAATAGGGGGATTAAAAACAGGGTTTCGAGTGTAACAACTGGTAGGCTCTGCTCTGGCTTGTCATAAAAATATTTAGCCGGTGAACTACAGAGGCGGCTCAGTGTAGAATTGGCTCGTATTTTCTAACTAAAGCTATTGTAGTAGAAATATTTGCGATGCTTGTAAGGTATTTATGAAATAGGTATAGAAAACGTATTTCAAATCACAAGGAAAAATTCATAGCAAATTTAGAAAGCCCCACCGATATTATTTTCACAGGTTCACAAACAGTTTGGCCAGGACAAAAATGCGTGGCTCCACCATTGATCTATAGCTACCCAGTTTCTAGGATTATTATGGATCAGAATTGATGTTCCTATCAAAAAGACTTTGCTATGGCTAAAAATCGCTGGGTGCGCCGTGAGGAGGCTCTACTTCCTATATACAGGGCGATTCAAATTCGAACCTCTCCACTGGGATCTCAGAAACTGTAGGAGATACGAAGTTGCTCAAATGGGGGCAAAGTTGCGTATTGAGGTAATCAACAAAAGACCACTAAGAAATTCAAAGTATGTACTTCCGAAGAGAGATGGAAAAATACGAGTTTTCCCGAAATCGTTTTAATTTTTTCCTGGCTCTGTTTCTAGTGAGATTTCAGAATAACTTTTACAGTAACTTGTCACTGTTTCTTCTCTACAAGATGACATGATTAGAATTTCAATATGACGTTTCGTCTCTTATCCTCCAGCATCAACTTAATTTTTTCTCAAGGACGCCATATAGCACTTTTGCGCAGGTGAGACTAGTTATTAATTCTGATTCCAAAAATATATATGTCGTACATTAACATCGCCAAACCTTAGTTATTCCAGAAGAACAGAATTTCCTAGGTAGGCCTTGAAATTATCAGATTTCGTTTGTTTCGAATACCTGAAATTGAACATATCATCAGGGTGTGGAAGTCTGAGAAGAAGAGAAACGAATCGAGCAGTGAACAAGGTGCAGAGAAGAGTCAAGCTTTACCTACAGAATGACAGATATCTTGAACATCTGCTATGATTCACCTCTGCTTGTTTATGATTATTATTATTATAACCGTCAGCCTAGTTTTCATGTTGTGCTGAGGTTTCACCATACCTTTTTATTTATCATCGAAGAACAAATGCATGAACAACTAAGAGAAATTACAATATAGCGTCCATATGAAAAAACAAGGTTGGTGATGGAAGTCGAAAGAAAAAATGTCGAATTGAAATTTGAGTACGCCATCTTGTAGAGGAGAATAACAACGATAACATGCGATGTATTTTGGAATCCAACTTAAAATAAAGCCAGGAAAACGTTAAAGTAATTTTGGGATACGCAACTTTGCTCCATTTAAGCAACTCCATATCTCTTACAATTTCCGTAATCCCAATGATGAGGGTCGAATTTGAAACACCCGCAATATACGCACTGAATCCATCAGGACGTTCAATCTAAATGTTGCATTAAGGGTGGCACACCACTGTCGCAACAGTCTTTTATCGTTGAACTCTAGGAACTATAGGAGCATCAAAAAAATGTCGATATCCTATTGAATAAAATACTTACCTTATAATAAAGTTCGTCCCATTCCATCTGGTCAGCAGGGACTCCTCTACACATAGTGTTTCATTGGGAACGAAAAATATTCTAACCATTGTTGTCGGTCACTAAGCGCCTTCTGCTCGAATATTTCACTTCGTCTCCATAATTGATCCTCTTCACAGCTACTACACCATCAACGGCAACATTCGAAGCTCGTTACAGAAATCACAAATGAAACTGAGGAGTTCGAAACTCGTCGTCGGCACTGCGCCTTTCACATGCTTCCGATCATTGACGAATGAAGGGCCAACTCGTGCCTAGTAAGCGATTCAAGTAAACAGCTTAACTGTTTTTATTAAAATGTTTAAAATGAGTAAACTAAATTGCCTAAACTAATCAAATATTTTAATGAAACAGGTAAATGTTTGCTATTATCAAGCAAATTAGTTTAATAGTATATTCCTTTCAACTAAGCTGGTTCCAGAAAATTCAGCTTAATTAAACGGGTAATTAAGTTACGATAATTGAAAAATTTTACGGGAAAAGAAAATTTCCAGAGAAACTTTTTCATCGACCAAGTTTGCTCAGTGTACAATTCTTCGTCCCTAAATGACGAGGGAAGTGAAAATTGCAATACTGACAAAGTTAAAAATTAGCAAACTCCAGTCCTGTGCCTCACCAAGACAAGAAGAGATTCAATTACTGGTGTTCGTCCTTAGAATGAAGACTTAGCGAGAGAGAAGCATGTTGTCGAATGGATGCCTGGTATTATACAATCTCAATCTCAAATCCGCCAATTGTTCCATGGAAAGGGCGCTCTCCCTCTTTCAATGACTTTGTCTGACAAGGTATTGATGACACCGACCGTTCACTACTCGACACCTAAAGCTCTTCGTGAAATAACTTTGAATTAGATCTTTCGCGAAAGATTATTCCAGAGGATAAACCTTGCTAGGAGTTTAGTAAGATCCTAGCTGCTTAATGAAAGCACCCATCCTCAGTTAGTACTCGTATAGTCTTAACTAGATCGAACATGATGCCTGTATGTCTTTTTTCATTATCATTCCTAAGTATTAATTTGTGATTCTTTACATGAACTCACTGCTGTGATATTTCACGTGTTAGCGGCACTGATATTGTTTCCCTAATTTTGATAATAAAATGTAGTTCTTCACTATGCAGAGTGCTTTAAATTCGAGCCTCTCCATTGGGATCTCACTTAAAGGGGGCAATGTTGCGTATTTAAATAATCAACAAAATGCCGCTTTGAAAGTTTCGAAATTTACTGAGAGAGACCAAAAAACCGAATTTTCCCGAAACCGCTTCAGTTTTTCCTAACGTTATTTTTCGTGGGATTCCAAAATAAATTGCACCTTAACATTGCCGTTTTTTCTCCTTTACAATTTGTTTTTTTATTTGTTTTGTTTCTTGTCATTCAGCTTCAACTTTTTTTTAGACGCCATATTGTATTTTCGCACAGACGAATAGGGTTTTTAACTTTGATTCCAAAAATATATAATACGCACATTGACGTTGCCAAACCTCAGTTATTACAGAAAAAGCAAAATTTCTAAGATAGGCGTTGAAATTATCAGATAGCCATTTGTTTGGCGTACCAGATTTATCCCAAAATAAATTTAATTTTTTCCTGACTTTATTTGAGATGGTATATAAAAATAAACTGCATGCTAACATTGTCACTTTTCTCCTATAGACGATGGCATAATTGGAATTTCAATATGGCGTTTCGTCTGTTATCCTCCAGCATTTTTCCACTTTATTTTTTCTTATAAATGCCACACTGGACTTTTGCGCAGATGAATAGAGTTCTTATTTCTGATTTTAAAAATGCATAATATATCATACATTCACATTCCCAAACCTTATTTATTCCAGAAAAGTTCCTAGGTAAGCCCTGAAATTGACAGATTTCATTTTTTTCGTGTAAGAGACCAGACCTCAAATGGAACAGCAACAGAGTTTGGAAGACTGGGAAGAAGAGATATAAATCCAGCAGTGAACAATTTACAGAGAAGATTCAGGCTTTGCCTACGAACTAACTTACAACAGCTTGAACATCTGCTATGATCTCCCTCTGCTTATTTATGACTACTATTGTTATCACCATCAATAAAGTTTTCATTTTGTGTTCAGGTGTCACCATAACTTATCCTTCCGTTCCTTATAATCTTCATCTAACAACAAATTCATGGTCAACTAAGGAAGTACGTCACCGAATTTAAGACTGAAAAGTCGATTAAAATTTCAAAATTCCAATATAGCGTCCGTATGAAAAAACAAAGTAGGTGATGGAAGACGAAAGAGGAAATGTCGACTTGAAAATTTGACTACGCCATCTTGTAGAGGAGAATAAGTAACAATGACAACATGCAATTTATTTTAAGATTTTATTTTAAATAAAGTCAGGATTATGGAATAAATCTGGAATACGGAACAGATGACTAGCTGATAATTTCAAGGCGTACCTAGGAAATTGTGCTTTTTTTGAAATAACTTCGGTTGGCAATGTCAATGTATGAGGTAATATGCATTTTTAGAATCACACTCAAAAACACTATTGGTTATATTGAAAGTATAATTATGCCTTCTTGTAGAGGAGGAGAAAGTGGTAACGTTAGTGCACAATTGATTTTGAAATCACACTACAAATAAATTCGGGAAAAAATTAAAACAATTTTTGGAAAATATGTTTTTTTCTTTCTTACTTAAAATTTCTAAGCGTAATTGTTTGTTGACTACCTAATTATGCAAATTTGCCCCCATTTAAGCGACTTCGTATTTCTTACAGTTTCCAATAGTGAGCGCCGATTTTGAAACACCCTGCATAGTAGCTGCAGAAGTACCTTCCTGTATATGCAGGTGTTGAGACCTTTATCGACTAAGGTCAATGTAAGGTAACCAGCCGTTCGAACTCCACTGAATTATACAATGTCCAAGTTATTTCCAAAAAACAAGAGACTCGTTTTAATGTAATAGTTTTGCTTACGTCCGTCCGATCAACAGAAATCCAGCTGTGTCTCAGGTTTATTGGAAATGATCAGCACGATCTAGTCTTGTTTTCTAGCTGGACAAGGAACAAAAGCACGCATACTGCTATTGACTCTGGCAGTGATTGTTTCTGATAATAGATACCACTTTGTATTTCGTTAAGTCTTTCGATGCCCTAAGGACATACAAAATAAGCATAAAGGTAAGACAGAGCGGTGTGACAGGCGAATAAGCAAGATACCTGATGCAAGCAAGATGGATTGGATTTGGATTTCAATAACAAACCACAAGGAAAGATTAGAGGGAGATATATTTCCTTCTTTGCTTCGAGAACACTTGAGCACATCAGTTGACAAGCTATGAAGAAATCAAAAAACTAGTCGCGGTTTAATTTTATTTAGGTGAATTCGTTTATCTCTTTCTTTGCGTATTGTAGGGAGTAGCTCCCAGGTGATTTACCTCACGAACACTAACTTCTGACTTCCGTTTTCAGTTTTAATCCTTCCTTCATCTGTCAATAGACTATAGAATCTGTTGCTTATGTCTTTCATACTGCTGTTCTTTGTGCTCAAATGTCCATTCTTTATGTGGAATAAAACATTAAACGCCGTATTTTGAACAGCAGAAAGGCCACACATGTCAAAGCTCTCTTACTGCTGGAATAATTAAACTAGTAATATAGCTTTCGTTTTCGTCCGACCACAGACGGCCAACTATGGATAGCTGTTTCATGCTACTTGGCAACTCCTCAGCATGGTGTAGGTTTGGTCGCGACGGAAAACGAACGAAAGCTAAGCAGCTCTTCTACTCTATTTAGAGTATAAGGTTTAGCGAAATAAAACAGCACACAGTGACATCTGTTACCAAAGCAGTTCATAAACAGGCACGGACGAACCCACTGCTGGAAAAGGGATAACAACAAATGCATCTATGCCATCACGCCGAATAATTTGCCTAAAATAAAACTAAGGTAAAACTTTTTTTCGATCAAGAAGTGTTTCTGCTGAGTGACAATGGGACCATGATAATTCTGATAGGACTAGACTATTTGCCTTGGAATGCATCTTTTTTTATACATATTACCATCATGTTGAAAAAAGGTTATAAATAAGTTTTCCTCGCATTTTAAAAAGTCATAAATATTGCACATTATACATATTACTCCATAAAATGTATCTAAAAAAGCATTTTGTTTTAACCTAAAAACGGATAGAACTTGATGACCACCTTTTGGGTCTGATCTAGGCGAGCCGTTTTCAGATCAAAATTTAATTTGCAAGTCACTCCTCTTTTACGCTTCTCCATCTTTATCCGTATACAGGGTGATTTTTAGTATGGATTTCGTAACGCATGTTACTTAAAAAAATTATTACAAAAACTGTAGCCAAAATAATGCTGCTTATTTGGACGATATTTATTCATAACTACGTGGTCACCCGTATGTGGTAGACGGTCTCTGACTGTCGAACGCAGAGGTACCACCCGGCGGATCTCGTAGGCGGGACCCGAATTGTGTGTATGTTGCATCTATCACCCTATAGCGCCACGGTTCCCCACGGTTTCCCCAAGGGTGTTTAAGCTTCGTTGAGATAGGCCAGCCCTTCTGTAGTCTGGATTTGAATTCGTCCTTAGAGTACTGAAGAAAAATCATCGAGGACAGCATTTTAACTCGGCCTAACGACGTTTTTGAAAAAACATTTTTTTATAAGATTATAAGTTGACTAGATGAGAAATGGCGCACGTGTATTGATGTAGGGGGGATTATAATCAAAAATAAAATTATTAGAAAAATCCTATCTTTGTTTCATGAGTTGGCAGATTTCTTTTCTACAGTTTGTAACAAACTTTCTATACTGCATATCGGTAGAATGTTTTGCTATCTCAATCATATTTAAGCTGCAGCTATTATTGGGAAAGTCAATAAGGTAACAAGTTTTAGAAAACACACAACTTTCGCAACTGGCGTCTTATTATCAACTAATTACTGGTTAATAAAATTTCCAACAAGTGCACCGCAAGTCAAGAGGGCATCGTAAAATCCTTTATTAGATATAGTTAATTGATCATTAGTCGTAAAAAGCTGAACAGCAGCGGTGTCTGTTCATTTTATTTCCGTATGGTCGAGTCGGGGTCCCATGGTGCTAGCAGCTAGCCACTTGTGGTCCCGACAATGAGTTCCGTTCGAGCGGGTGGTTCTTAAAAAGCCCTCCAACAGAGAGGGAGGTCGAAGCCAACGATGCCGACTCGCTGGGAATAATGACAAGGCGCGTGCAGGAAAAGGCTGTGTGCTGGTCGAGTATGCGGCTTTTGAGTGAACCGCGGAGTAGAAGGGACAAAGCTTTAACTCCCAAACACAAGTGTGGAATAACATGAAAGCTGTGCAAAAAGAAAAAGAGCATAGATTCTACTTTATTTTTTACTTTGTTCATATATTTCAACAGATACAAGATCCAATTACAGAGAAAGGCTATACAAGCGATGAAAAACACAAAGGCACACATACAAAAAACAGTGTCATGGATTGATGATACTAATAAGACCCTATGTGTGTCAATCAGTTATTAAATACAAAGCCCCATCAGTTCAATAGTAGCACACGCAGATTAATATATTTCTGAACGTTAATTCCAGTCCTAAAATACATAAAAATCAAGACCGAAAGGTACTGGAAAGTTAAAAAAGGTATTTAAACATGACAATATTCTTCTTTTATGTAAATATGTTCGCTCATATCAAAGTCAAACAGATGCAGTGGCGAAGCGTCCATGTAACCATCGTTACCATTGGTAACAGTTAAAAATCTTAAAAATAAATATTTTATGACTAAGTACTGTGAAATAATTTCATTTATTTGTTTACCAACAGCGATATGTAATAGTAATTCAGTAAATAGCAAATTAGCCCCACAAACATAATGCGCCCTATAGCGTCTAGGTTTTGCGAACACGATGAAGCTGACTCGCCTCGACTTGGTTGTCGGTTGTTACCATTTTCATTTATGGATGCACGTGGTAGTCTGTCGGGGACTGTCGGTACAGGCTCGTGTCTGATCGCGGTCGCCCGAGTGCATGGGGCGCTGCGACTATTATTCTCACTCGTTAGTAGCCGTTTTAGTGACCGGCTGTAGTATGCGTGCAAAAACATGGATGAGTGTCGCTGCGTAATCGATCAGCTACTTGAAAAGTCGGTTTTGAAGGGGATGACTCTGACAATAGAGGAAATCAAAGGGAATTGTTAAGATTCATTGCCAAAAGAGATCAAAAATTTTCCGAACATCTAGAAACATCGACTGTTTTTTCGGACGGCTTGGATCAGTCATAACATAAGACGATGAGTGGCCCAGACGCTCAGTCTAGGAACATTTACCTTAATTTAAAAATAGTTTAAATAAAATACCTAAAATAAGCAAAAACTTATATTTGGGAGGTTCAAAATAAACTTTTTTTTAATAAGATTTTTCACATCTGGTTTTGGTAACATTTTAGGAAAAGTCACGCGTCGCTACTGAAGAGATGGCTAACCTCGTTAAAGCATTTCGACATTCTATATAATGGGAATGCTGCCATAATATCTGATGAGGCTTTTGGTAGATAAAGCATAGTGTAGTTCCTACTATTAAACCTAGACACAGGAAAGTTTAAGTTGGACAAAAGTCACAGTCAATCTGATTGCTTAGCAACAGAAAAATATTCGGTGTTCAGGACTGACCATGCCATCATACAGTCAACAGCAGCACGGAAGCGACTACCGACTGCCACACAAGGCATACGAACGTCACGCACGTATCGACACGCGACTGTTGGAGGTAATTCTAAGTTTTAAGAGTAAATGTACAAGGACATCTATGATGAGCGAAATATGCCTAATAGGTTGAAGGCATGTAAATATATGAGCTTCAAGAAATTGGGACATACCCTCCCTTACCCTTACAACTTCCAATTTTTAGCCCCCTCAAAAGTTTCTCCGAAAATCAGCAAATGTAAAAGCAAATTCAGCAAATTTGTATATGTAATTTCCAGAATGGATAAGAAAAAGTGGATGCACAACTAATTTCTAGCTTTGAATCTCAATTAAGTGTATCTGAGACAAGAACCCAATGTAATTATCATCAACACTTACAGCTTAGACCTCCAGTAATGCCATCTCATAAGCAGATTTTACATCACATCAAAGTAAAAGATTGATAACAAGCTTCATGACGTTTAGGCAACACGTACAACTAAGTGCTAAGTTAACATCTTGTAGAATAACCTACATAATGTCAAAAAAAACACAGCATAATCCCAAAAAAAAATCGGCATAATGTCACTTTTCAAGTTACGTTATACCCGTGCCGGTCTTGGAAAGTGTTCTGACAAGGAAAGACTGACTAATTGTGGTGGCCTGTTTAACTAACTTGATCTGTTTTTTTTCTGTGTTATACATGTTCGTAACTAACTTATGTCTCGGAGTATTTAACTTGTACTGAACCCTTTATGGACTAATGACGTCATTGCGTGGGAAGTGCAGATTCAACCTACTTGACGCCATTTTCCTGCATATTGGGTATCTATCGTCTTTCATTCTAGAACTCAAATAACATCTGAAAGTGAAGATAGTGATGCTGGTAAGGTGGAGAAATGTAAAAAGCATCTAATTTGAAAGTCTAGGCGACTGAATAATAGGGAATGTTTCTTTACGCCAAAATAATATTAAAATCATCATACATATACCCCGTACTTTACAAGTAAAAAATTGGACATAAGCAACGCTACAACGTTGTTGTTTTCTGAACTTTGAACGTACCCCAAGATTTGGAAACAAATAGAACTGAAACGTTGACCCTCTTTTATGACTGATTTCTTAATATGCTTCTAAAATTTTCCCAACAATTTATAACTTCATAGTTCGGTCATGATCAGTTTCGTAACCTAACAAAGACATTTATTTCAAAGAAACAAATTGGTTATTACTGAAATTTCTTAACCACAATGCGCATTAGAGCTAACAATGGAGGCGGTACCGTTACGCAAATGACATTTTTAATGGATAAAATTATACACTTCCATTCAACTCACTTTTATTACTAATAAATTCTTTATTAACACATCTAATAACAATAATTTTGCCCACGTAATGGTGCGGTATGCAAAACGCTAAGTGACTCTCTTGAAGAGGTGAGAGCTATAACAATTTTGCAATTGTATAATGTGTACCTTATCTGTGAATAAAATCAGATGTATGTGACTGTGTCGATTATACTCTGTTCTTTGAAATTCAACAGTGAAGTACCTAGTATACGATTGGTATTTAGGGTCAGCAATGGCGAACACCTTGTACATACATAATTATGTACATGTTTGGTTTGTTCCTGCAGTTGTCGGTGACCTGTCGGTGATTGTGTCTGGTATCCGGCCGTGTAAATTCCGTATATATAGCGTAGCAGAATGATCGGAATTTGTGTAGCAGGATCTTGGACACGATTACTGACAGGTTGGTGACAGATGTTCGAACAGGGCTAATGTGATTTTACACCAACATTTTTTAAGTAACCCAAAAAATATCAACCTACCTTTAAAAGCATTGCCTCTTAGCTTTACTTTTGGTACTATTAAAAAATCAAAAGCATATATAGGGTCAGCTAATAGTGTGGTGGACACAATACTTTACATATATGGATCCTCCATTGTGTAGCTTATTTTTTATTGTAAATGTCAGTGACAGGTCAGACGCGAAAGGTTTTTTTTCTTATACCGAAGCAGCCGCGCAGGCAGAAGCCTAAATATCAGGGCACTGCTGCAGCTATGAGGAGTTTAAAGAAACTTTTTTGATACGATTTTTGAATTGCCTGAAGTCCGTAGAAGTGGGAAAAACCTCCTTAGGTAGATTATTCCACAATCTCGATACCCTAGGGATAAAATAATCACTAATAACAAAACCAAAAGCGCCTTGGTTAACTAACAATATTAAATTATTTATGAATTAGAGAGATGCAGCACTGCAAAAATTTAAAAAATCAATGCTTCAGTCAGACTGGGTAGATTATAAACATTTAAGAAATTTTACTTTATCATTGATAAGAAAAGAGAAGAAGGAATACATAGAATCTTTTGAAGGTAACTCCAAAAAACTGTGGTCAGTTTTAAAAAGTTTTAATATCTGTTCTACAAAAAATTATGAAATTCCCTAGTCTTTATCAGATCCTGATGATATTAATAGCTTTTTTGCTGCTTTTCTACAAAATAAATCTAACTGTTCGGAAAAAATTAAATTTTATAAAAACAATGCCTTTACAAATAACTTAACCTTTATCTTTCAATTAGCAGAAATAACAAATATAAACAAAATTTTAAACAACATAAAAAGTAATGCAACCGGGATAGATGATATTTCGCCCTTAATGTTAAAATATTATAGTCCGTACATAGATAAGTATATAACACATATTATAAACTGTTCCATTGAAACAAGCTACTTTCCCGACAAGTGGAAAATCTCCATAGGAAAACCATTACCAAAAATAACTAATCCATCAAGTTTTAACGAACTTCCTGTGATAAATATACTTCCTGCTTTGTCAAAGATATTTGAAAGAGCGCTATACGAACAAATTTATGACTTTTGTATGAGTAACAATATTATTCCTGGTACTCGGTGTGGTTTTCGTAAAAATTTTGGTACATCAGTGGTTCTAACAAACGTACACGATGACGTATTAAGATCAAATGAGATAAGTTCAGTTTTGGTACTTCTAGACTCTTCAAACCATTAGTCATGAATTGTTGGTAGCTAAACTTCAGTACTATGGCTTTAATAAGGAGGCATGTTTGCTTTTAAAATCATATTTGACAGGAAGTTCTCAATTGATTCTGTCAAATGACAGATTGTCAGACAAAGCGGAGATCCTATCGGGAGTTCCTCAGGGATCAATATTGGGCCCCTTGTTATTTTTAATTTATACATCTGATATTCTTTCGTCTTTAAAGTTTTGTAAAGTTCAGACCTTCGCGGATGACACCCAGGTTTATTGTTTTTTTGATATTGAGGATTACAAATATTACGAAAATTGTATAAATGAGGACATTAACATCTTGAACAATCTCTCATTAGGTCTCAACTTAAAACTTATTCCGGAAAAACCGCATGTAATGATTTTTGGTAGCAAATCTAAGACTGAGTTTTTCAAAGCTAATCTCAATTAATGGCTAATAATTCAAAATTGAATTTTGTTGAAAGTACAAATTATCTCGGTATAGTTTTAGATTTTCAGCTTAGATTTAAAGATCACCTGAAAAATCTTATGCAAAAATCATTTTGTTCTCTAAAAGTTTTGTATAATAACAGACACATACTAAACCGATCACTAAAAAAAAATTGTGTGAATCCCTAATTCTTTCCAATTTCAATTATTGCGATTTTGTCTATGGGTTTTGCTTAGATCAGGCAAGTAGCGGTCGGATTCAGAAGGTGCAAAATGTGTGCCTCAGGTTTATCTATGGTCTGCGTAGGTTTGATCATATAACTCATTTGTATAAAGAAATTAAATGGCTTAAAATGAATAAACGTCACACTCTTCATTTTTCTAGTTTTTTATTAAAAATTACAAACACTCCAGGTTCTCCTGATTCTATAAGAGATCGCTTAATTTTCCGACATTCTGTTCATGATATAAATGTGAGATATTTAAAAAAATTAATTATGCCGTTTCATAGTAGTGCATTGTTTCAACGATCATTCTCATACAATGCTGTTAAACAATTTAATTCAATTCTCAACCAGTTCCTTAATGTTTCTCTTTCAAGTTTCAAAATACAATATAAGAAATATTTGCTAAATAGAAATCTGAACAAACTTTTTTAGAATAGAGATTGAAGTTTATAATATAGGTATATAAGTAGAAAAAATATGTCAAGCAAATTTTATAGTAACCAGTAACCAAATTTTATAGTGAACAGTATTAATTAATATCTTTTTTAAATTTTAATATACTTTCAGTCCATTTAGTGTTAACAAGTGATTATTATTATGATTATTCTGTATTTTTAGTTAAGACTTATTACTATTATTATTTTTTTTCTTATTTTGGTTCAGTAGAGTAGCTTTAAGCTAGACTTGCGCCAATATTAGGCAATGTATTCTGTATTTTTTTTAAATTACCTTTGTAAAAAGATTATTTGTTTTATTCAATGAAGTCATTTATTATTATTATTATAAAGGAATCGTCGTGTCGGCCAGACGTGGATGTACAAAGTTCGACACGGTTAGGATGGGAGGGCGAACTCAGGCGGGTCCGTCTGGCAAGCACATCGCGCGGCGGCATCATGGAGGAGAGCTCTGAGCAGCAAAACCCGTTGGTGTAGCGGTAGAAGATACTTAGATCGCCGACAGCCCGTTGGTGCGAAAGTGTACAGGAACTGTCAGCTAGAGAAGAGTCGGACAGCCCTAATCTGAGTAGAATCAAACACGGATAATTCAGCTGGGCGGCAACAAATCAAAACATGTGAGCAGCACTCAACGCTCGGCCTTATATAGAGTGAGATGGTCATGTGGAGAAAAGTTCTTCTTAGCCCTAAACAAATAGCTTAGCGCTTCCCTAGCAGATCTCGGCTCTTTCCGCATATGAAACTAGCTATTAGGTCTCTCATCAAAAAATAACTTCAATAATATAGCTTGATGTAATGATTTTCAAAATATGCTTTTGAATAAATAAAACTGTTTGAATAACAGACTTCGTCCAGGGGTACCGATCCATCCGCACACTGTTTAACTTGTACCGTTTGTAAGTTAAGTTTTGGTAGAAACTACAACGAAAATAAACAACTTACTGCAAAATGGTATTCAAACATTTGTGTTTCTCCGGTCTTTCATTTTGATAGGATTACCTCTACTTCTTTCTAAGAAGGTATTCTTCGAGCTGCCGAGCTTATGTACTCACCCCTTGCCTTTTGGATATGCGTGAACTACGCCATTGTAAAGGTAAAATGGATGTATTATGGATATGTATGTGCATATTGGCAAATAGCCTTATAGAGGAGTTGACATTATTAAAGGTTAAAGTTATAAAAGTTTGTAACATTATATTCACTGAAATCATGTAAATGTATGTCAACGTATCTCAGAAACATTAGGAATGCCGAATCAGCGATTTAAATCATGTTATTATTATAATCAAATGCATCTATCTGTTCAATATACATTTTCCGATATAGTGGAATGACTACATATTTCAGGACATGTTATAAAAAGAAATCAATTGAATATACGTGAGCTCGTCCAATTGAGAAAGCCTGCTGTGAAAAGACATAAAGCTTTGACAAAATCAATAATTTCTTGCTGATTAGAATCTTCATCTCCATAGTAAGTTAGTTAGTAGTAGTTTATAGGTTCAAAAACTCTATAATTTCGTAACTTAGTTACCCTATTTCAGGGTAAAAATATACACCCATTGGAGGCCTCCCAACCTATCACTTCAGTAGCATTTCTAAACACGGAGAAAAAACAGTCATTTAAACATACCACTTTTCAGAGTAAAAAAAGGTATCCGGCAGACAGTTGGTAGCGCAAGAAAAAAATTTACGATTTTAACTGATAAGTCGTAAATTATAAGAGTCGTAAAATCGACTTCTGCTAAATCACTGTTTGATGGATACTTGCCTAGGTTTTAAAAACTGCTCAGGATATTTTGTATACATATAACTGTATACAAATATATGACGTCTAAGCTTGGGTGACGTGGATAACTTATTTTTTACAGAAATAGGGTATGTTGTGTCAAATATGTCATACCAGTTTGCTAGTCAAACATAATTCGGAGGGAACATTTACATTAATATTTATTTTCTACAAAAATAAATGCACCCAGAGTAATTATTTACACTAATAAATACGGACTTTATGGACATTCGGAATGTTTTATGAAATGTTCCAAAGATAAAGAGTATATGTTCTTTAAATATGATGTATAGGACTTAGTATGGGGTGCCCTGTGGATGTAATTATAATAAATATATAGCTAACATACAGCCACAGTAAGTAGCAATAACTTCAGTTTGCTGTGTCTGTCAAAACAGCACAATTGAAAATCGAACATTTTGAACCAAAACGGTTCATTTTTTTGGTCCATGTTCTAGGCATTCTACAAATTAATTATGTTTTCAGAGATGTTTCTTCAGTTGTATCACATTTTCAGAGAATCGTTGTCGGAAGTGTTTAACGTATGAAACATCAAATGCGTAGACGGAAAATTTGCGAGAGCCTGTTGTTTTCATTTGCTCCCGAAAGTGATTTGTAGTTTACATCAAAATATTTTTTTTCTGCTTGGAATACCAAAACATTTACTTGTGCTACAAATTTCGACGAATCAAAAATAATCTTTCTATTTCAAACAAATCTTGTTATTAAAGGAAAACGACAAACAGCCTTACGTTGACTGATCCTCATATAAATTGCTTTAAGAAAAACAGCCTATTCTCAGTCAATGTCAAGAATAAAAATTGTGAAGAACTACACCATACCCGTATTAATAGCTCTAAAGTCTGCTATTATTAAAAACGTTGTACGAATTTCTACGCGCCCTGATACATGGTAACAAATAAATTTTAAGTCTTACAACATAAAGGTTATCATAACATTAATTCTATAAATGATGTACAAACAATGAATTGTTTGCTCTTCAACAAAATGTTTTATAATTGAGTGATTTATCAAATTATAATAATAGTAATAATAATAATATTTATTTACTCTAAAATACAGGGAACATGAAACGGGTAAATAAATATAATATATCCATAGGAGGACAACGCCTGTGCATGGATCATATGTATGTTGAATTAGAAAATATAATAAAATAGAGAGAAAAAAGAAATTATTGGTAAGAATGGTAGAGCATTTATTGTGTAATATTTGAGATTATTTTATTAATTTGATTTCTCCCAATCGTGTTAATAAATTATTTAATTTTTTTTTGAAGCCTAATGTATTGCGTAATTGTTTTAAATTATTTGGTAAATGTTCGTACAATTTTGGAGCTATATACAGGTGACATCGTTTCATTAGGGATTTGTTTGGTTTAGGAACATTTTTTGCGCGTAATTTATATCTGGTTTTATGATTATGTTTAATTATGTCGTGTTCACTAATAGTTTTGTGATAATGAGTGATGGTATGTAAGAAGTAAAGTTGTTTAGTATCATATACATGTGCATCATTATATAAGTCATTAGTTGGGTATAATTTTGATTTGCCTAACATTGATTTTAAAATTCTTCTTTGAAGTACATCTAAATCGTTAAAGTATGTCGTACATGCAGCATATTTTGGTAGATGATTAGATAGTGATGAAAATGGTAAAAAATGAGTTTTAGTAAAGTTAATTGTTAATTTTCGGTTATTAAACCACTGAATAATTTTGCAAAAGTCATTTTGGATAATATCTTTTAAGTCGTTCCAATCCTTACCTTTATAGAGTATAGCAGTATCGTCTGCAAAACTGACTATTTTACCAGTACTGTTAATTTTGAATATATCGTTTAAATAAATATTGAATAACAGAGGACCCAAAATTGTACCTTGTGGAACACCACATTTAACAAACATTTCTTTACTATACGGGCTTAATAATTTTACTGATTGCGGTCTATTTGATAAATAATTTTCCATTAAAGTATACATCTTTCCACGAAAACCTATTCTTTCTAAGATTTCCAAAAGTATATTGTGGTTAACTGTGTCAAACTCTTTTTGTAAGTCCTTAAATACGCATATCGATGGTACTTTTCCATCTATATTTTGGGTTATTTCATCTACTATACTTAATACCCCATCTTTTGTAGATTTGCCCGCTATAAAACCATATTGATTTGAATTTAGAATTTTGAATTTATTAAGAAAATTAATTATTTTATTAAGGAGTAATTTCTCAAAAACTTTAGCTAAACTTGATATAAGTGAAATAGGTCGATAGTTAGTGACGTCCGTATTATCATTAGATTTATAGATACGTATGATGATTGCTGTCTTGAAAGCTGATGGAAATACTCCAGATTGGAAGGATTTGTTAATGATATAAGCAAGTGGTTCTGTTATTTGTCTGGCCAGTATCTTTAGATGTTCAGCTCTAATTTCGTCAACTCCAGGGCTTTTTTATTTTTTAGAGTCATAATGGCATTGAAAACATCCTGATAGTCTACTTCAGTTAATACAAATGAATTATTCAGTCTTGTTTCATGCAGATGAATATCAGCATTTTGTTTGATATTATTTGCTAAGTTTCCTCCTATATTCGTGAAAAATTCTATGAACTCATCACATATTTGCTGAATATTGTCTGTTTTCTGTCCTGTTTTTGTTTTTATTTCATTAATATTGTTTTTTGAATAGGATGACTTATTGAATATATCATTGACAGTGGACTATAGGTGTCTAGAGTCATGTGAATTATTATTCAATTGTTTTATATAGTATTTTTTTTTTTGCTTTTCTCAAAAGTTCTATAAATTTGTTTTTATACTGATTATAATGATCTATATTTTCTTTCGTGGGTAAATATTTCATGATTTTATACAGTCTTTCTTTTTCGTTTGCAGATTTTATTAGTCCTTTGGTCATCCAATCATTTCTGCTTTTTTCCTTGTGACTTATTTTAACCTTATTAGTACTAACTTCAATTACTTTTTGAATTTTGTGTATTAATAAATTTGTAGCTTCGTCTAAAGAATTTGTTAAAAAAATTTCGTCCCACGATTCCGTTTGTGCGTTAAATATTAATTTTGAGTTGTCAGTGAAATATTTGTATTCAAGGTTTCTTTCATTTTTTGCCCTTGGGCAGTTCTGGTTTTTATTTTGTGAAGATATCAATAATCCTACAGTGGAATAATGATCTGTAATATCGGTTTCATAGATAATAGGCATGTAAGAAAAAATATTGGAAATATCCTTTATAAAGCAGTGATCAATGCAGGTTTTACTGGTGGGTCGTGTTACTTTATATATGTATGATAAAAAACCATTACTTGATAAAATGTTTAAATATTCTTTCACCATAGAATTTTCCTCTAAAATGTTTATATTGATGTCGCCTATAAATATTTGATTATGAAGGTGATTGTTTTCATTGTTTTTTAATAGTTCATCTATGTCTCTTATAAATGTATGAGGATCTGAAGATGGTGGTCGGTAAACACAAGTAATTTTGACTTTACGATTTTCAATTTGCATTGTTAGATTGATACCTTTTAGTTCATTGTTGATTGTAAATATGGTATGGTTATAAGGCAGATTGTTTCGTACATACACCATCACTCCATCGTTTTGATTATGGTTACCAAAATTATACAATGTATCCTACCCTTCTAAATGAAACAGAGTCACATCGTCCACTTGCCATGTTTCGGATAGAATGATTATATCTATATCACTTTGTATTCTTTTCAAAATTAATTTAAAGTAGTCAAAGTTATGTTTTATACTTCTGATGTTCATATGATAAATTCCAACAGATATTTCGGGATTTTGTAAAAAAGAATCTAGCTCGCTAGTATCATGAGCAGTATTAGTACTAATACGTTGAATTTGGAAGTTATTTACATAGTCGTGTGTCATAAATGATGCAATATTCTAAAATTTTGGCTAAAATTTCTTCTTTCTTAAAAAAGGATTTTCAAGTTGTACTGCTGTTGATAATATATAAAAGTTTGATAATGTAGAAAAAGTATATATATATATATATACATATCACGCTTCCCTACTACAACTATAGATAACCGGCATTGGCTCCATTCTAACCACAAACATTAATTATTTCTGTGAAGCTGTATAATGCATTTTAGCTCTTCAGTGATACGGTTACTTGAAGGGTTCTACGTGGAATCATTCAGTCATAGTGTAATTTTAGTTACAATAAAACCTTAATACCAAAACATAACCTATGTATAATGAACCTAACCAATTAAGAGGTTTACAAATTGATTGTTTCTGTTGACCTATTAGGCAGCAGCGGTGGCCGCAGTAGTAGACTCTTCGGTCTCCTGATCAGTCGCCGTGCGCTGTGCGGGTTCGAGTCCCGTCCCAAGAGAAATATTTCTCTTGGCTATGGATGTTGTGATTGTCCGTAGGTGGTAGACGGTCTCTGACTGTCGAACGCGGAGGTACCACCCGGCGGATCTCGTAGGCGGAGCCAGAATGTGTGCATGTTGCATGCACACGTGTTCCCTCGCCAGAGTCCGTGTGGCGTTCCCCCTTTCCCCTGTATCCCCTATAGCCCCACGGTACCCAATGGGTGTTTAGGCCTTAGGCGTTCGCGGTAGTTGGAGTATAAAAAATATATAAAAAAAGGAAGTTCATCACTAACTTCAGGACAATCGAATGTAATGAATAACTATTCCAGCCATCTTTGGTCGGACGGCTCTCGGAAAGGATACAAAAGTCATTAAGATAATCGCCCTTGCTTGACTGGTTAATAAAATCACATTTACTGACAGATCTTTTCTACTGTAGTAAACATTTCAATCACAAAGGTGGCGTTCGTCAATACAATGACAACATTTGTTTTGATTTCTGTCATGGTACTAAGATTGACCACGTTAGCTGCAGTAAAGAGGATATGTTGATACATGTGGTTTTGTTGGCCAGACAAGCATGTTGTATCGACATGTGAATCACAGCATAAGTTTCAGATGGTGCATTTAGCTATATAGCTTCTGCTAAATCGGGGCCTGATGAAAATATTTTGATACTCACAAGACACGTTGGTAGATAGTGGTTTGGGCAACGGTGTATAAAATCCTTCGCGCAGGATTTCATGGTCAAAAGAGAGAATAAAGGCAAATAAAATTCAATCCAGATGCTTCACAATGAATATAATGAAATACTATTCATTTGATATTATTGATCATTCTGTTATCTCGGTGGTATATATGACATTTGTCCTTGATTCACTGGCTGATGTTGAGTCAGTCGAATTTGTCAGTCTTGGATGCCCTGAAAGCCTGAAATCAGCCAATAATAACAAAAAGGAGAGCGAGAAGAAAGAGTGAAAGAAAGAAATGTACATTTTGAAATGTTAAGCGGGATCAGATATACTTCAAATGACTCCGTATTCGGTTCTAGCGAAAATACGTACGATACTGGTCATTTAAACAGCCTTGAAAGAATTTTAATTTGCAGTAGCCATCCATAGGGGTATTACTTAACAAAAAGGGGAAAAAATTGTTAAAGACGAATCCAAGCCCACTCAGTTCGTAAATGCTCCGATTTCGAGATGCTGACAAGAATACTACTTCTCAAAAAACGACTAAAAAAAATCTTCAAATATTGTTACGAGTCTAAGATCTGGATACAAGCTTGTCTTTTATGTAATTCTGGTGCGCAGATTCTGAATTTGATGGCAGTTTAGTGGTAGTAGTTTAAAATGCACGGGGGGTCCCGAGTGACAGGGTTTCGTACGATATAGGTTATTTGATCCGCATTTGAAACATTTTTATTTTCAGTGACCATGTATTGGGCAAAGGGAAAATTAGATCAATCGGAAACATGAACGCAACTATCCTCATGCCTCGTTTTTTGGGTCATTGAAATCGAATCCGGGAACCATTCAGTCCGGTGATGCCCCATTTTAGAGATACTGGAAAGAGTTCTACTTTTCACAAACTAACAAAAATCAGGAATCTTTTTTGTAGGTAAATCGGATGTATAGATACGTCCGACTTTCATAATTATGATGTTTGCGAAATATGAAATTCAACAAAACATAAAAAAATATTCACACCTTGAGTTGCCAATTTAACAACGCTCTAATGCCGGCTCCACACGTTGGCCCCAACGTTGGCCCCAACGCCACTCGCCCAACGTGTGTATCTAGAAAATAGCGTTGGCCCCAACGTTGGAGCGACCGTTGGTAGTTGGCTGTCGATTGTCGGTTTTATCAAAGGAATCTCTGCCAACGTTGGCAATCCGTCCACATTTTGGCTCACTGGCTCAGTCTTGTTGTAACACGCGTCGAGTGTGTATGTGGAGATATGTCATCAACAACATCGCTACCCGCGTGGACAAACAAAAAAGTTGTATAATTTTTAGAGTTATACCAGGCGCATCCAATAATATGGAATGCCTCTCGCGCTTTTACAGTACTGATGAGTGCGTATACTTGTATATTTGTTATTGAAAAAAAAGAAAAAGCCACGTCAAAGGAGATGGTGGATGACAACGCATCATAAAACTCGGTACCAGTACGTACAGACCATACACTCCATTCTAGCAGCTTTTTACAAGGCAATTTAATATTAAATTATATAATAATGTGTATACAGTGTGTCCAAGATAAGGATGTCTATCATGAGGATCTTGGAAAACAAAAGTGATACGAAGATGGTTAAATTTCAAGCCTAACAATATGCCGTTTAGAAAGCTTTAAAATCCCGAGTTGTTCCGGAGGTATACCTAAAAAATGCTATTTATTACATGGCATACTTTTTTACGCGCCATATAAAAAATAGAGTTGATGATGGTTTCTCCGAAACGAAACGTCGTGCGGAAAATCTCTCAACGCTGTTTTGTAGAGCTTAAAAAGTAGCCATAAGAAAGTGTCTCTTGTTTTTCCATATCTCTTTAAATAACGTCATAAAAAAATAAAAACGACATCGGCAAATTTCGGTTTTACTTTTGTTTTCCAAGATCCTCATGATAGACAGTCTTATCTTGGACACACTGTATATACACATTATTAGATAATTTAATATTAAATTGCCTTGTAAAAAGCTGCTAGAATGGAGTGTATGGTCTGTACTTACTGGTACTGATGCGTTGTCATCCACCATCTCCTTTGACGTGGCTTTTCCTTTTTTTTCAATAACAAATATAAATTATACGCACTCATCAGTACTGTAAAAGCGCTTAGAGCAATTTCGGTTTCGGTGTCGGACATCTTCACATTGGACGCTTCACCAACTTAACCGACCAACGTTGGTGCCAACGTTGGGGCCAACGTGTGGAGCCGGCCTAAACGATTACAAGCTTCAACATTTACCTCTTGGTATATGTTATCATTATTGTGTCATTCATAGAAGTAGTCTTGTCACCTGAATTGGATTTACTAGCCACGTGATCACTTGTTCATGGACCCTAATGAGCCTGTTTAAGGAATAAAATGGCTCCTCCATTAACAAAATGCGCAGGATTCCAGTACGTCGATCTCCTTCCACCTTAACGGACATGAATCCTTCCTTCTATCCGAAACAATCCGTAAATGGATTTAATAAACGTGATTTTCTGTAGCAGAGCAGCGCACAGACGAGGCTGTGCAAGGATAAAAGACTGAAAATCCTATCAGGCTGTCGTTGAATGCACAATAATTTCTGTGTGCTTTATTTTCTTTATTATTCGAGCTGTCTTTATCCGGCTACTTCGGTAATTTTCAAAGCTCAGCTCGCGTCGGCCGTATGAATCGAGCGCTAAATCTATCCGTCAGAAAACGGCTCGCTATTATATGTCGGCAGTAGGGGGAAGTGGGGCAGAACTTGCCCATTCCAAGATGTTTGCTTGTTCCGTCTGTTGCTTTTTATGGAACATATTGGATTTTATTACTAAATGGACTTCTTCTGCGAATGGCTATATGCTACTGAAGTTCTAACAGTCCTTGATCTGCTTGCCCAGAAAAGATTTTGAATATACCACCCCTTCTGTGTTCACACAGTATGATGACTATAGTTAGCTTCCAGCAGTTCAGTTGATCACAAAAGTTGATGATGGCATGGCGAAAGAAAGAAGAACATAACAGAATACATTAAAGGCTTGCAAATTTCATTGATCAAAAACGTTTCCACCACAATATAAATAAAAAATAATCATATACATTGAACGATTAATTCTTGGCGAATAAATTACGAGGACGGTTCAGATACGGTGGAGACAAACGCTGTAGGTGGCGCGTATGTATGTCTTGAAGGTCGTGGCTTGAGTATGTGATAGCTGCGTCCCTTACGAACACTGTGGCACAGCATTCGTTATAAGCGCGTGTTTCACGCGCTTGCTAACGACCATGAGTGAAGGTCAAGGGCCGACCACCGTTGCGCAACGTATTGTCATTCGTTTTTTAGTATGGGAAGGCATTAAAAACACGGAATTTTTTCTGCGTTTGCGAAATTAGTTTTGTAGTGAGTGCCTGAGTAGGGCTGCTGTGTTTAAATGGGCCATAGCATTCAAGGATGGCCGCGAAACCGTCGAGAATGGGCCGCATGATCGTCAACCGCGAACCAGCATCACACCAGACAACATTCGCCGTGCTGTACGTCGACTTCCTGAGCACCAAACGTTCCATCAGTGCTGCATACTACTCTAACCTTCTAAAAACACAGGTGAAACCCGCTTATCGCTCGAAATGGAGAAGTATTCCAGCAAGAAGTGCGACCTCATGCTGGGCGTCCCACGCTCGATACAATATCGAAATTGGGGTGGGAGGTACTGGAACACCCCCCCCCCTATAGTCCGGATTTATCTCCGTGTGACTACTACATGTTTGGATCACTGACAAAAGCCCTCGGAGGTCGTCAAAGATTCAACACCGACGAAGAGGTAGAAGAGTTCGTGCGCACATGACTGTCCGAGTTACCCAAGGAATTATTCGATACCGGCCTTAAAAAGCTTCCAGACAGGTGGCGAAAAATGCGTAGCTAGTGAGGGAACGTCCCTAGAAGAACTGTACACTTTTGTAAATTTTTTCGATAGTAAATAAACGTGTCAGACCATTTGTCTCGATCATATTTGAACCACCCTCCTATATAAATCAATAAAATGGCAACTTATCTTTGCAAATTTCTTGCTTTATGGAAGGCTGAGAGGTTGGGGTAGCCTAGACTCGCAGATCTAAAAAGGAACGGTCCAATCGCAGATGTGGGCCAACACCAAGGCAAGGATCAAAATAAGGCTACATGTAAAGAAGCTAAAAAGTCAAGACTATGCCTTTAGTAAGGGCCAAGGAAAATTGCTCTCTTAGGTCCAAAAGAGAAGAGACCCAAAGGGCTGCGTAAACAAGGTAGAGGGTAGAATAAGTCCAAAAAGGATGGTAGTCCCTAATCCGAAAAAGGACTGGGTGCGTTAGAAATACGTGCTCTACTAACAAAAGAACCTAAATAGAAGATACTTTGATACTTAGACATGCCTTTGACAAAATAAAATTTACAAGTCAGCAAAAAGCTTGAAATAAAACAATGGTTATTAAAATATCCAATGCTGCTGTGTATTTTTAAAAAAATAGCAAGTCCACTTTTATCAGATGTAACATAATTGTTTCAAACGAAATATGAAAAATTTATTCGTATATAGAGGTAAAATCATCCTGTAAATATATTTGCACCATCATTTGTGCAAATTTATGGAGAGTGATTTGCAGATTTCATCGGTTCGCACCTCTTAACAAACATTCGTAAAAAAAACGAAGAGCAAATGAAACCAAATATTTGCAAAATAAAGGCAAATAAAGCAGTTAAGTGAAATATGGGATCAAACTCGCCATTTTTTCCAATTCGACACGCACATTCTTGCCTTTGCATATAATGTCCTTTTGCGTTGTTTTGATGTAAAATAAAAAGTTCTAACCCGAAATAATTTTGTTCAGGAGTCAGCAGTCATGGAACCCACCTGACTAATGCCTTACCCATGTTCAAGTTGTCGTGCAAGATGGTTTTTACGCTGGGTTCCAATATAATCAATGCCATACTGATGGTAGCGACCTTCACATGACGATGTTCGAAAACCATGGCTTCAACTTTTTTGAGTCATTTCATCATTTGCTGCTGTTTTAGGTCTTCCACTTCGTCTTCTATGGATTTACGCCCCCATAAAAACTGTTTCAACCAAAATTTTGTAGTCCAATATAATGGTGCATTATCCTCATAGACAACCATTCTCTCCAGAGCTATTTTCGGCTGATGGCCCTATTTTGACATAAATTTTGTGACACATGCCACTATTTGACATATTATGCTTATGCGTTTCAATTGTATTTTTCATGTCTAGGTAGATTTCTTTTCTAGTGTCCCTCGTACCAACCTTGGTGAAAAGAAATGGTGCCTGTTAAAGCTAACTGCTCAATTTATATGTCCTATAACTCTTCTGTTTTCTTTTATGACTGTGGCAAGGCTATAGATGGCGGTTTGTATATCCACCCGCTATTTCAAGAACTTGTATAACAATATTTTTTGAAGAGTTCTATATCACTGGTGCCGAGCTCCCCCAAGGATTTTCGTTAGAAAAGAGCGCCATTATGTGACCTGTACTGTGTATTTTCAGCGCAGCCGGGGCCTTTATTCTTTTATCTCGCCTTTCAACGTTTTCAGGAACTTTCTCATTTGTTCAGGTTATTCATTAACGAACTTGTGTTATATACTCTCATGCTTTATCAGTTCCTGAAAAGTTTAATAAAAGCCCTGAGCGATGCGTATGAAAGAGACGGAGAGGAAAATTCGTCGTATTGTCCGGAAAATAGGGATTTCCTTTCACAGAATTAGAAATGATTGCTTTGTAAGATGAATTTCTAAATAAGTTTTTTGATATCAAACAATTGTTTATATATGCAGGCAATAATTATATAGCTAATACGTAAGCTGAAGGAAAATACTGAAATAGTGAAACTAGACAGCTTTGGACCATGGCAAAATGTTTATTGGCTGGATGAGTAGTGCAGGTTTTTCTTAAACAATAATTTTTCAATTTCACGAAACATGGATCTAACGTTTGTTCAACGTGATCTACAGGGTGAGCTTTTAGCGAATGGGCTTTGTTATGCATGATACCTGAAAAAATTGGAAACAAAAATTGTGTCCAACATTATGCTGCTGACTGGGAAATATCTTTATCTATATAGGATATGGTATTTTGTTTCTATCAACACTACCCAACTTGGCTGGGCCTCACGTCGCTAACCCGCCATTAACTTTAATGCCTGGAATCCCTAACTGATTCATAGATATTAATTTGTCTTCATTGGCTGGTTGTTACCTAAAATGCAATAAAGGTATTGATTATTAGGCACAGAAACTAGACAAATATTTCTTCGGTTGAAAGTCTGCGTCTGTCTGTACATTCCATATATCTCTAAGAAACAACACGGATAACAAAAATATTATAACTACCTAAACTCTCAAGTTGACATCGGATCCCTGAAGGCAATACAAAAACATAACTACACAGCCACATGATATGTGTAACAATCTTAAACTCCACTATATCGTCATTGGCCTCTGTTTGACGTCATCAACGTCATTTTCCGATCAACGATTTGAACAGGATTCTTAGAACATTGCCCTACTTGGTTGAGCACTCACGTCATTCATTGGCAATTTTGTCATATGTGTTTTCATTAATTGGTCGTAAGGTACCTTAAATGAATGATAATACTTTTGTTAAATATTGAAGGAAATGTAATTATTTTTTATAAAAATGCTGTTTGGCTACCTGTTTTTGTCTGTCTGCCCATCCCGTATTTCTCTTATAGCCCAAGCAATAGGTAGGTTATCTTCTTACAATTTTGGCGCCAGTAATTTTTTTGCTGGTATCATTAGATTATTGCTTATACAGGGTGTCCCGAAAAAAGTGTGCAATATTTTACCAGCTGTTTCTAGAGCTTAAAATAGGAAGAAAAGTTTATATAAACATAGGTCGACAAAGGTCCCCTAAGGGCGCTACGGTCTTTTAAAGGGGCCCTGAAGATGGTTTTTCCTCAATATTTTCCAAACGTGTTGAGATAAAGACATAAAATTTGGTATTCTAAACTAGTTTTTTATGCTGGATTTAAAAATAAGAACAATTTTAGACAGGTTTGTTTGGAAGCATATGTAACAGGGACGGACTCAGGTTATTTTAGCTCCAACATTTTTGTGTGATTCTATTTTTGAAATTCAATTTTAGAATTTGAAAATTTAGGGTTTTCTACATGAAAAAGGTACTCTTATTGAATATAGATAAATTATGCCATTTTTGAATAAAATCAAACTAAAAAATTTGTCACATGATAGGAAATGTACTGCACAAACAAAACTGTCTAAAATTGTTCTTATTTTTAAATCCAGCATAAAAAACTAGGCTAGAATACCAAATTTTATGTCTTTATCTCATCACGTTTCGGAAATATTAAGGAAAACCCATCTTCAGGGGAGCCCCTTTAAAAGACCGTAGCGCCCTTAGGGGACGTTTGTCGACCTATGTTTATATGAACTTTTCTTCCTATTTTAAGCTCTAGAAAACGCTGTAAGAATATTGCATACTTTTTTCGGGACCCCCTATATACCTAATTGTAAGGAAAGCTCTTGGTAGCAAAGGCGATGGATATCAAGACATTCAGGTCTGAAAAGTAAACAAGAATAGCCTTTATGCTTTAGTGGGACTGTGCGTTGTACAATGGTCATTGCAAATTGTGTCGCCACATGAGCAGGCTGGGCATGGCGGAAGATGTTGAAGGCAGCTGTGTATGGAGGGAGACGAAACAGGACGAAACAGTTAAGCACGTTTTATGCAGATGCCCTGCAAATGCCAGTGTCAGGTTCTATATATTTATAGGGGGGGGGGGGGGCAGTACCTCCAAGTAGAAGACCTGAAAGGTATTTCTTCAAATAAGTTGACCCACTTCCTCAGGAGGTCGAAATTACTGTGAGAAATGTAAATAGTTGTAAGCCACAATAGACCAGCAAATCGCAATGAGGGATCGTGATTGACTGACTCTCAAAAAACCTGACCTAAATTATTGCTTTCTAATAATAGGTTTTGTCATCATTCTGTAGAAAGTAATACAAAAGTACACAAAATCTACGCATTTCTTGGCCCGTTAGTCTATACTCCGGTCTGCCAAATGAAGTTATATAGCTGTTAGCGAGGTGTTATTGACGCGGCTCGTGGTCTGCGGGCCTCATTCGAAGAGCGTTTTTGGGTCGCATTCCCAACTGATTGATGGACACGCAGCCTCCGACTGTGCTACACTATTCTTACAGTGACAGAGTGACAAACGCTCCAACAACTCTTTAGCGCGAACGAAACGGCGCTTATTTATTTATTTCTGAGCGATGGGAATTCGAGACATGGCACGTTTAACTGTAGCTGAGAAATGAGTAAAACCACATATATAATCATACGAGAAACCTTACTTTCGTGTTGGCTGTTTCAATTGTCTTTTACCGAGTCTTTTTCAAAGTATGTAGACTTCAAAAGACACAAAAAGCGTCATTTTTTTGGGTTAAATGTTTAATTACTGATACACAGAACATATTTATGAATCGTGAATCTATAAGGAACAGTTTGTTATTATGTTGCAGCTTCAAAATATAGTATTATGAAGTTCAGATTACTTATGAGAAAATTCACTGTATGGGGAAATGAGACAATTTATTCGCCATCATTGTCCAAAGTGATGTGGTTTTAGTAGCAGATACAAAGAAACTACATGGTGCGGCATCACTTTTTGCATCAAAAGCCTTTGCGTTCACTTAAAGTCACAGTGTGGCGTGCAATTTCCTCAGCTGGAAAGTCGAAGTGACAGAAAATTCCAACCGGTACGTAAACATGCTAGAGTCATTTTCCGACGGCTAGATAAGTTGGACTTGGGGAACATTTCGTTAAAATAAGATGGTGCAACGGCACACATTTCACGAGCATCGATGACTGTTTTGAAGGAACACTTCCCAGAGCACCTCATCTCAATTGGGGGCGATTTGGAATGTTCGGCCCGCTCTCCGAATTTGGGCCCTTGTGATTCCATTCTATGGACCTTTCAAAATTTGAAGAGCAACATCCAGGAAGAAATTGCCAACGTAACGCCTGCAATGATGGCAAGAGTCATGACAAACGCCAGAAATCGATTTACGCAGTATATGGAGAATGGAGACGTCACCTATCGGAATTGATCTTCAAGATTGATTCATACAATGGGCTTTATTGAGTTTTGAATAAAGGAAATTATGCTGCCGCACCTTCTATATACTAAAAACTAATAACAACATTCTTTGGAATTTTCAAACCAAGACTGTTCAACACAAACTCTCCAAAATAGAACCAGAAACCAATCGTTAATGCTAAATGATAAATTCGTCGAAGTAGCACTATAACCTAAAAGCATTCGTTGTATTTATAAAGCTCAGTTCACAGAGCAGATCAGAGATCCTTTTAGTTCTCAAAACATAATTTCTCCAATTTACGAATCAGATAAACAAAGGCAACTTCATTATACGCTCGTAAATATTTGAGCGAAATATTGTTAATGGGGATGGCGATATTCTCTTTGTGTATCAGCTTACCGCTTAATTGCAATAAAAACAATAACGAAACTTTAATGCTCAAGCGAGGGTTTGGTCGGTCGGTGTCGAGATGGCATCGCTCATTGGCGTACGATCAAATACTTCCAGGTGTATTAAGGGGTATCTGAAAACTATTTATTCATGTGATTTTTTAAGATATTTCACTGAGCATTCTATAAGAATCTACAAATATTCGCAAAAACTTGGGAAGAATTTATAAAGAAACACTGGTGTGTAATTTGAAGCCCACAATGTTCTGTTTTTTTTCTTAATACAATACGAAAACGTTCTAATCACTTCAACGACTGTTAGTTTGTGAAGAAGTATATAAATGCACAAAAGATGTACTGTTACTATTTGAATTTTCCATTACGGACTTACTTGCCACATCTAAACATTGAGTCAAGACTCTATACTTCCCACGCCTTCGAAACAATTTTTCGTGTGTAGTATCAAAAATATGAAAATTTGCCAGAACCATTAATGTACTATTTGGGTTTTTAATAAAAACAAGTTCCCTCAGATTGCAACAATGAGTACCTACATGGTAACTCCATTCCTCTGCTCTGTTTGCCAACAATGTTTGATAACTGATTATAACAGCTGTTGATACGTACTCATTTACTACACTTGCAATACATAATATTACTTCGCGAAATCAAGTAATCTAATCAAATTACACTCAAATCATAGTGATTGTATATATAGTGGTCTGCTACCTGCTTTTATCTCCCTCTGATGCATTACCAAGAATGCAATATTTACAATTCCATGTAGCGCTGCCAGTGCGACCGATAGGTACGCAATCCTTCTGAAAATGCTTGTTTTTAGGAAAGTGTACCGAGAAATCTATAATACGTGAAATACTTTTAACAGGTGCCTAAAATTATCGACGATGAGAAGATACAGTACTTTTAAAAAAAAATTCCCCTACTTATCTTTTGAATGGTTCACGTTAACAAGCTGAAGCTCGGGTAACAAAATTTATGCATGCAAGGATACTATACGAGTATGTATATTTGCATAAAAATGACATATGAAAATTTCAAGCTGGCGGCTGCACACCATTTTCTAACATTTTTGTAAAAAATGAAGATCCTCATGAATACTTTATAATCCTAGAAAATAAATACTATCTTTCAAAATGGCAGACTGGAAGGTTGTCAAAGTTGGTCGTTTTTTATATTTGGTCGCTTATAACTGATCAACTAATCTTCAAAATTTCATAACAATGCTCTTCCTTTGGAAACGCCTATCCGAATGCGCAAAAAATACTGAACATTCAGTTTAATTCAATCAATTTTCACATTTATTAATGGTATGTTCCTTGTGTTATTATGTTTTCGGATAGAACCTCTGCAAGGAAAAAGATTTATATAAAATTTGACTAATGCTTGGTTGTTGTATATTATACTATATTATAGGCGATTCGATTTACAAAATTGCTCAACTTTGACAGCATGCCAGTTCATCATTTTTGAGGATGGTGATGCTATATTCTATAAGTACTCATAAGGAGCCTTGAAATCAGGTACCACATGACCCCCGTTCTATAAAAAAAATCAAAATGACGCACTACCGCCATCTTGAACAGTTCAAAAAATGAGTAGTGGGATCGTTTTGAAAAACACTGTAAAACACCAAAATATTGAGATGTACCCTCCCCCATCCCAATCCCCAATACTCCAATATGACCTCGACAATTTTTTTAATCATCAGGAGCGTCTGAATCGTCAAAAAACGAAGTTTGAGCGATTTTTTATTTTTCATCTTTTGCCTGTAGCTCGGCAGCCACTTTACCGACAAAAGCTTTTTCATTCTTGGTTGTAACCTTGTGTCAAAATTTCATTAAAATCCGACTCTCCAAGTTATAGAAGATACAAGAATTAGCGGACAGACAGACCGACAAACTTACTACCTCATTTTCGAAACTTTTCACGATTACAATGCTTCGCCTGTTGGCGTTGGCCACGCGTGCGAAATGAGTTTCTAAGAGAGAGTGTTATCACGTAAGTCACTACTATTGCACATTATTCATTTCGCTACCCAACTAACAATTATCACTCCTATTAGAGTTGCAAGAATGATTATACAGTATTCCTTACACAGCACGTACTGTAAGAACATTGGCAAAACCCTCTTAGAACAGATATACAATCGGAATGGGCACACCTAATAGGACACTTCAGTCATTTAAGAGGTTGTATAAGGGCTGCAGGTAACAGTTATACAACAAAAGTGTAAGCCTCTTGCAGCCGCTATAGGAGACATTTGCCTCATTACAAGATTCAGTTTTTGTCAACTATACAACTATTCTGTTACGTGATTCTACTTTATTGCAACCAAACTATTTCTTATGTATTGTATAGACGAAGTGAAGAATATATAACTAACACATTACAGACATAGTCATCTTGTTTACTTACATATCAGCCATTGTGAATTTCATACACAGGTATATGATAAACTTCTACACTGTGATATAGGGCTATTGAATTACATGCGCAGCAAATTTTATTGTGATTATCGTGCAAAGTAGTTACGCAATTTCTACGGGCTTCGTATTTGATTCATATTTTGATAATGATCAAAAGTATGTCTAGATTTTTAAAATGGAAAACTGAAGTTATCTGCATTAAATCTTCCACAAGTCCTATATTTAGACACAATTACACTAATGTTTATCACTTTATATCTGTACTTTTGAACTGAAACATAATTATTTAATATTAAATAGAGGAATAAATGTTTGCCCAATATGGCAGGTGGTTGTGTATAATCATGGCATCGTCCATGTTGTCTTTAGTTTATTAGAATATTTTGGTGTTGCCTGCACAATTTGACAAATGCCTGAAATGAAATACCGACAGAGTCGAATGATTTACCCAGAATCTGTACCAGATCCATATCTTCTGTTTGAACAGTTGATGAAATCTTTTGAACCAATATGCATGCGTTGTTTGTCTTAAAACATTGGTTATGACATTTTAACAAAAATATGACAGCAGAAAGTTAGGTTATGGTGAAGTTGTATACCAACATATTTAGCATATGTACACCCTATAACAGTTACTAAACAACAGTTGTATAAGTGCTTCCGTTGGGAGCAATTTGTTGGCTAAAGTAGTAAATTGCACAGCAAAACAACAAGGCTCGGGTTTGTTTTATAAACGTTACCATGGATGCCACAACACAACCATTTTGACTAACGTGCAAATATGCCGTATAAAATAGTTGTATAAATGTTTATGCAACAGTTAAAAATTTGCCCTATAAGGTGTTGGATAACTATGCTATAAGAATATCTTAAACACCTCATTTTAGAGCAAATATGCTGCAGAAGGCAAATTTGCATTCCACACAACATTAAGCCAGCATTTTGGTGTTCAGGCAACAACAGTAGAGAGCTTTTATGGCTAAACGGTTCTTTTACCAAAAGCTTATACCACTACTTTGCTAGTTGGGTAGCCTTGTGAATTGAGAACAGATGTCATAAGCGCAGTAAGATAGTTCTTTAGCTCTCAGTTCTGCGACACTGCTATTCTCTGTTATTCCCAGCCCTGCGACCCGAATAAACATTCCTGCTAACGGGTTAACCGCATTATCCTCGTCAGAAGATTATTCCCGCCGTGTACCACCGAGTGGCGGCGCTACAGTCGCCGTACATAACCGACGAAAGCCGACCTGTATATTTTATGAGCGTCAGGCAAGTTATAATGAGGTTCTGTTTGAAGCCGTTTGACTTGGAACAAATAGCGAATATAAGACGGTCGCAGATGGGGTGGGGGGTTATGTTGGGGGTATAACGGGGGGCAACGGGGAGAGGGTTGAGTCGCCGCCGCGAGAGATGAGCCTTGTACCGGGTACTCTCAGCCGGATAACCCAATTACAAGGCACGCCGGTGCATTAACTGTCATGAAATTCTCATGAAGGGGGCACACAGACTTCATCTACGGTCTATGGGGTTAAGCTGATCAAGGGGGATGGGTTAAACAGGAAGGTAAAGACAAGGTGAGTTTCAACTTACATCAAAACTAATAATAACAAGAAAGGCATGGTACACACAAACCTAGCACTCAAATGTCAGTTAACAAGAAGTGAGATAGCACCATATCAAAAATATATACTTGATCGAATAGAAGAAAATAGTGAATGGAAAATATACTGGAGTAGGAGCATAATATACATAGGCAACAGCAGAATGCAAATTGAGGAGAAATTAAGCAACAGACCAGTTATGTGTGTAATTGCCAAGAGGCGAACCTGTTACACTTTGGTATCCCAGGAACACACAAAATAAAAAAGACGTATCAAATCGAAATAAGCAAATGTATCAACCTGGCCACACACTTAACGGGGCTCCTACAATCACGAGCACCATCTGCTGAGGTAACGGGGGGTGAAAAGGAAACAAGGGTAGGCTGGCCTTAGACGCTCGTCGGCGCTTCTTTAAAAGGGGGAAGGATGCCTGCGGGTGCCTACCGAGGTAAATTTTTATAATAATAGAGTCGGATTTCGATTAGCGATCTAGCCTGTAAATCGTTTTCTATTTTGGTACTCAGCAAGTGATCATTTAGTATTGTTCTACCCCTGTTATTGTTCGTCGATATTGTGTTGTTGAATTGTTGGGCTGTACTCTTGTTGGTGTGATTGTTCTTGAGTGCCTTTTTTTATCAAGGTTGATAATGGACAATAAAAGCTCATATGCGACAATTTTAATTACGAATGCAGTGAGTTTAATTCATGGTGAGGACGACAATAGTGTGGAGCAGTTCAACTCTATAATCGCAAAATACATTGGGGTAAGTAAATAAATTATTGCAAGAATAGGTCATACCATGGAAGATGTGCTGCAGCTGTAGTGAGCCACAATACCGAGTGGCCTGTCTATGTGGTCCAAATATATTTGCGTTCTAAGCTTACTCCAGCCTCGCATATCACAAAGATGGAACAAAGACTCAAACGCAAGAATCTTGAAAAGAAACGCAGACCAAAAAAAGCTGATATAAAAATAACTAACACTTCCGATAGCAATTCCAAAGAAAATTAATAGTTTCAAAAACCTGACATGAACGACATTGATTTGGAGGTTGCTAAGCAAGAATTTTTAGGGAAACTTAGAAAATGTCACGAACGAGATTTTGCAGATCGAACAAGTCACCAAATCACAGGACTATACTTTGTGGCGTCTTCATCGGAAGATGAGGTTAACAGCATCTCGATTTGGTGAAGTTTGTAGAAGAAGGCCGACAGCAAGCTGTAAAGTTCTAGTAAACACCATCATATACCCAACAGAGCTTTCTAGTTTGCTGAAAACAAAACCCCACAGGGCTATAGAGCCACTTTTTCATTTTTTTCACTAGGTTCTTTTTAAAAAAATCGCGAAGTGGAACAAAAAAAGTGCGCACTTTAATCCATCATAAAACTTGCGCAAAAACAAAATTCCAAAAAGTGCTCCTATAGCACCCTGGGCAATTATCTTCTCAACATACTGTATGAATTTCATTAAAAAAGATTGAAGAATAGAGTGTCAGTTTCGAAGCAGCTGAACCCTTATAAATGGCTTGAAACTCACTGCGTCGGAGCCGCCTTAAAGAGTGCACAGGATATCAAATCTGTGAAAATAATGTCTGCCATAATATCGTCTTCGAGCAAAGTAACGTCGACTAAATCAGAGAGCTAGGTATGAATGAAAATATCATCAAGTTCATGCAGATGGCATCAATAATCGGTACTTCCGGGATCATCAGGGAAGCACTAAGTCAAAAGAATAGATAACCTGGAAGTCTTGCCCCCGTGAGGACCGTCAACAGGCAAAGAACCGGAATAGTTTACCCGTGAGCTATATTAAACTTAACCACTAGCGCGAAAAGGTATACAAAGGTAATTTCTATAACATGAATGGCAATGTAGAGCATGGTACGTACACATTATGAATTGTTGTACACCTTAACGAAAAGCGAATGCATATGGTAATGATGGGGATCAATATTATGCAACGTCTATGCAGTGTGTTCCACTATGACTCTTTAATAAGAAACAGTTGATATATTTCTCAAATTGGTTTAAGTACCTCACTTTAGAGTTAGCATATATGCTGTTATAAATATAAATATTAGCAGCATTGTAGGTGAAGCTGCGATTTAATAAAGATGTATCATGGTGGGAACAGTGATTGTGCTGTAATGAACCATATATTTTTCAAGGTTATTGTTTGGTTACAGTTTATAATTCAACTTTATCATTTTAAATATAAACCGAGAAGCACACGAACACGCTTTTTGAATAGGTCAAAAACTCCTTTACATGGGCGCCTGCAGGAACTTTTTCAGGGACGAAATCGTTGGCTAGATATACATTTTTGTGAAAGTGTGCCTGTCCTCAAAACATTTTGAGGAGCAGGGGGTAGCAAGTATTTCCGGGGGGTCAATTCCGAAAAATCCATCTTCCTTTTTAAGCTGTGGTAATGGAATAATATTTGAGGGAAGGACAGTGATATTTAGATCCTCGACTGACTCCATTCTTGCTTCGTTTTGAAGCTGACTTTCTGCTAAAAAGTCTTGTTCTGAAAATATATTTCGTCTAACTGAATAAATTCCAGTAGGACTGAAGCCTTTCACTGCTCTCTCTCCTGTCTGAATTTTTAAATAGGCATTCCCGAATAATTCACATACGTCGAAATAAGTTATCGCTCTGTTAGTCGTTTTCATAAAAACTTTTTCACTGTAATAAGTTTTCAGAGCTCCCATTGCTGTCTTATAGAGCGGTTGCATTTTGTGTGTCGTATGAGGAGGCAAACAAGTAAAAGACACAAAATGTTCCTTAGCTTTTAGAATGACATCCAAATTTCTGGTACGAGTATGATGCCCATCCAATGTCAGCAGCATAGGACTTTCTTGAGTGGATTTGGTGTGCTCTAAGGAATGGTCGAACCATTGGGGGAACCAGCCCGTTTGGATCCACCCAGATGGATGAAAGGCAAAGAGCGACCCTGGTGGAGCCCTTTATTTAGGTTGCCCGCTAGATTTCTTTCTAGGAAAAATGATCATACACATTTCTAACAGGGGACCCCCTTTCTGCTGAGGTAAATGCGCCAACTTGCCGCTTTCCTCGCATTGCGATGACCTCCGGGTATCTACTTTGTACTATGCATAAGCCTGTCTCATCGACGTTATAGATACGATTAGGCGTGAAATTATTTTCTTCCATGAGGCTTTCTAACAAGTCAAAGAATTGAGACATTTTCCCTATTAAAGCCGACTGCTCTTGCCACTGAAGTTCCTGTTGGCTCTCTTACGCTGAAAAGCCATTCTACATACGTCCCGGCGTGTAAGGCCGAAATATTTCCGCTCCATTTCTAGAAGGTAAGTTACCAATTCTTTTTCTAGGGCTGGTGGTAAAACTGGCTTTCTTCCAAATGATGTTTTGTTAATAAAATCACCACCTTCCGTACAACAGCGCAGTATTGTGCTCCGAGGAACGCCAAAATTCTTGGAAGCCGCTAAATAACCCATCCTTTTTGTTCGTACAGCATCTATTGCATTGCGCATACTATCGACATTCCAGGTTTGTCTTTTAGTTTTAAGAAGCTTTTTAGGTACCATCATAAGTCTGTAAAAAATTGACACTGTAAGTACTTCTGGATTTCGAGTAATACGGCATATCGGGTAATATGGAAGATCGGCTAATATTGGATATTCCATATTACCCTCATCACATAGAAGTTATGTGTTCGTATACTGAGGTGATATTAATTACATATCCAAATATTTATAATAGCTAGTGCATGCACTGGTGTCTATAGTGTACGTACCTGATCGCCAAAATAAATTTCCTCGTAAAGCTTCAAAGCTATGGGAACAAAGTTGCAGCGTTACATTCATACATACCGGTATTGTTGAAGTGGAAACTTTAATCCCTCTACACTTTCCTGTACCATGAAGTTATTGACATTGTTGATAATTTCCTTTCCTTGACTCCCAATCGCCTTTCCTTTCACGCCAATCTCTTTCACAGACATTGTTTAGATCACTGGTTCAAAACTATTAATAATTTAAATTTGATCAATAGTAAAAATTTCCACTATATTGCAATCTATTTGACAATTTTTACACACGATACCTTGTTCAAATTAGTTTACAAACTGAACTTATGACTAACGGACAGGTTTATATATCTGTTGCAGGTAAAATAAATGTGATTGATTAACACTCATCCTCTTAACGCTACTTACGAACGAAGGGATTTAGCAACCGGGAATTATTCCAGGTAGTTCAATTTTACACTTGTTATTATTAGATTTGTTTCTACTAATTTTGTTTACCTACGCTTGATATTGGTATTAGCCTATTTATCTAGGTACTAATGATGCACTCTAGGAAATCTCATGATTGGTATAGATATAAGCGGATCACAGTCTTAGGATTAATTTAATTTCTTTCAGTTGTTTGCCAACTTTGGGGTTTTACCCTTCAATATTGTGTCTATTATATGTAGGTACCTGTTCACTATTTTAAATTTTGATTTATGGATCTCCATCAAATATCCACAAACCCCAGAAGATTAATAATTTTCAACACAATCAAATATAAAATATGATATGGTTAATAAATAAAAAAATAAATAAGTCGAAGAAACGTCTCATCAGATCCCAATTGTGTCAACAATCTCAACTGACTGAAACTTGCACTAAAAAACGTTCCGCCTATGGCTTTCTGAGAGTGGGATGTCCCTTAACAGCGTCAACAGCAACATAATTTCTGGACATTGAAGACCACATACATTTTTAAGCTTTCTACGATATAAATATTCGCCACGATTAGTACTGGACCACATTAAGAGGGCGGTAACAGATGTCCATAAATCTTACCAGAGAGTGTCACAACAATTTTCTATATTCTTATAGGGTACAATCGACGCAAGGGAGGGGGTATAAAGTGATGACGTAGCGGGCATAACCTTAGGCTGTTCGAACTCTACCGAAACTCCGCATGCTCGCCGAACAAACTTTTGCTAATGGCCGCTCGTCGACAGTAGATCTGATTGACCGAGTATGCGCGAGTAACAACAGGTGGCGGCACGTGTTCAATAGGCGAATCGTAATCGAGATAGTGCTAGTAGAATATTAAAATAAACGCTATCCCACATTACTCGGACTATCCCATATTCATCGAACTTCCTCTAAAGTATTGTCTACTTTTGTATCTCTTTAAGGTAGCAACGCTATCAATTCCAAGACTTTATTTCGTAACTAGAATAATTTGATTATATTTTGTTTCAGGTAAGTTAAGAGGCTTGCGATGAATTCAAAAGGCGGTAAGTTACTTAATAACAACACATTTTTATGTAACCCACTATCTAATTTTTTGCTTACGGTTTGAAATTAACTGTCTATAAAGAGCTTGTAACAATTTGGAGTTACGCACCTCCCTTCCGAAAACTCAATCGAACAGAGGCAATATTTTCAGCTCAGAATGTACGTACAAACAGCACATCCAGTATACACGCGACTCAATACTCAAGCTCCCAAGGAAGGAAGAATATTATTTTCTACTGTCTTCTTGGAAATCTAAATTGCATTTGTTATAAGCTATTTAATTTTGCTATACTATACTTATCAGTTATCCCGAAAAACTTTTGTTAGTCTATTCTTAACATAAAAACACGCTACAGTTGATAAGTTTCACAGTAAAGTAACTCGAACCCACAATATCGTTTGAAAGATATTCATACTCGATGTATAGTCAGCGCTATCGGTGACGTAGAAAATTACAAAGGTCCTGTAATTCGGCTAAGAGATATCTCGAGAACCTACCTTTATGAGAACTTGCTATAGTATTTTTGGATACCTAGTACTTCTGCTGCATGAATGGTCAATCGCACTGTATACTATTCTGGTAATTGTAATTGTATACAACCCAGCACCCCGGTGCAGACTCTATGGGCTTACCAATCAGTCACAGTGAGCTGTGCGAGTTCGAATCCCGTACCAAGAGCATAATTCTCTTGGCTATGAATGCCAGGTTTGTTTGTAGCTGGTAGACGTTCTTGGACCGTTAAGCGCGTAGGTACCACTTGGTGTATCTCGAAGATGGGGTCATATGTGTGCATGGCATGGTGTTTTTTCGATAAAGTCAGTAAACATACACTCTTTTCCCTGTATGCTCACATAGCCCCACGATACCCACGGCATTAGGCCTACATGCTCAAGTATTTAAAGAAAATGGCATAAAGATAATGTTCGGTGCAAGTTAGTCTCTTTGAGCTAGCTGCGCATGACAAAAAAATTATAAGGGTCAAGTCAGCCAAACAGGTCCATATACAATTAATACGTACTCCATAGTCCCCATCCACTTGATAATGCTAACGCTAGTTTTGTCACTATCCTAAGTATCGATCATTGTCGCGACCGACCGCGTGTCTCATCTATAACTTATAGAGGCAAATATACGGGGGAATCCTTAATGTGTGGAATATGTACTGATAGGTAAAATTACTGGGGTTGGAGGCATATAAATATACCGCCGCCAACAAAATGAGATTTACCTACCCCTACCACTTGACCCCCATCTCCCGATTTCCAATCCCTACAGAAATTTTCTGAAAATGATCGGGAACCTGTGAAACGTCAAAAAACGAAGTTTGAGCGATCGTTTTTCCGTGTTTTTGCCCCTAGCTGCCCACTGTCGATTTACAAAACTACAAAACTCTTTCGTCCTTGGCAGAGTAGTAAATTTGTGTGAAAATTTCATCCAACTACGAGCAGTACTTCACAGGTAATAGGCGGTCCAGATATTATCGGACAGACCAACAGAAATAAATGGTATTGCTTTTCGTGATGTACAAGTCATAAACAATATGACTATGATCTATCTCTCTCATTATTGAAATTTTCAGCCTGTATCCACTTTGTAGATTCGTCCATACCTGCTTTTTCCAATCCTAGTATTTCCGGACTGATTGATTAAAATAATATGCTAATGGCACTATAGATATAAATCCTCAACATTTTCACCTCTGTTTGGAATAATTTATAACACATCTTACATCCCACACCTATAACACACAATTAATGTGTTCTATGGACACCTGTTTCGACGCCTTGTTGGTGTTTGGTAGAAACGTTCATTCATGGTATATCTGGAATATCTGAATCAGGCAAGATTGCGTGTCAACCGGCAGTAAGCGTTCATTTTAATATTGTTGCTTGGGCTGTGGTAGATTTTTGTTGCTACTGATTTATGTATCGGTTGCTAGAGATGATATCTAATTGATCTACCTTCCCCAGATGGACGACAAAGGATACAGTTAGGATGCAAAACGACAAAATATCGAAGATATGAATAACCAATGAATAAAATGAAGAATTTGGGAAATAGAAACACCTACATAAAGGATAACAAGTTACTCGTACAAAATTAATTTGTTATATAAAGTGCCTTATTTAGTATGAGGTTCTTTAAACAAAGATGAGCTGATAATCTGTTTAATGCTCAAATGTAGTATAATATACATGACGCTACATAAATACATCGGACTCTTTCTATAAGCACTGAGAATGATGTCTATGCCCCATTCGTAGTCCATTTACGCCCAGGCAAAATACAACATGCCCAAAAGCGAGATTGTACAAGTCCGTATTTTCCTCAATGGTCTTGGAATAATCTAACAAAATAAACGATTATTTTTATAGAAAGAAGTGCACATGCTTCTCACAACCCTTTATTCGCTGATAGCATGTGAATTATCGTCCGAATGGTTTATATTAATTATTACAGGTTCAATTTGAATCTCGATCAAATTGTTCAGATCCCACATCATTGTTGCGATTGTCCCTTGAACGTGATGGATGCAACCTTTCCAACGGTTTGTCGTCAGTCTGTTGGAAGCTTCCTAAAACAAATTTTTCAGGTCAGAAAATTTGAATGTTCTATTGTTTGAAGCCACATAGGCTTTTATATTTACCCAAATCGTTTCAATGGGATTTAATCCGATAAGAGGTAGCCTTAAAACGGCCTTATTTTGGTTTTTAGTACTTCGTCAATAACATTAATATTATATTTATATTTGTGCTGCCTGACTAGATGGATAAGTTCTGCTTTGACCAGATTTTCATTGAAACTAATGTCTTTTGATAGGAGCCGTTAGTGAGTTTTCTACTGTGGTATGCAGCATTATCAATTACAATGACGGAACTGTCGTCAAGCTTTGCGAGCATTTCTTCAAACCATCGTTCAAATGAACTCCCGTCCATTTCTTCATGGTAGTCGGTCGTTTTCTTTGACTCAGATGCCCATAGGGCAGTGGACACAAAGCCATCTTCACTGCCAATATTATTTCATATAGTATTCAAGAAAACTAATGATAATACAAGCAGGGTATCTAACAGGTGCTCGTTAGAAATCTACCCGATATAGCTAAGTTCAGTGGAGCTAAGTTGTCAGCGTATACTTGATACCATTTTCACAACACAAATTCCGAATTGGTTAGATACACGTACCTGATGGATTCTTTAGGCCAGTGGTTAGTCCATTTAAGAACGCTTATCTTGTTGATTTAATTGTACAGTCAGCCCATACTTTGGGATTTGTATGTCCCGCACTTATCCAGGTTGCATCCAAGTAATAACTCTTCCTGTCCTGGTCGCGGTATTTCTTTATTGATTTTAAATAATTTCTTCTCCATAAAATAATCTCTAAGCTGTATATCAAAATACTATTTCTGCCCCATTTTCTATACTCAAATTGAAGTTCTTTGAATAAGCTATAGATTGTGGTCCTTTTTCAAAGTAGGTAAGTGTTCATCACTATTAATCTCCTGTCTATGGTGGAAAGTTCCTGTCTTTCAAAAAATTGGTGGACTTTGCGTCTGATGGCATTCCGATCAAAGTTATCAACTGTATCCAACAGCTTCGTGTAATGCCTCTTGTGTGGTGGAGACTTTTTTGTTATATATATATATATATATATATATATATATATATATATATAGGTGGAAAATAAAGCTTCCGCCTTTAGTTGGGTACTTCGACAAAATTCAAGCAATGAGGACTCCTTATACTTTATTAGTCTCTAGCTTTCAATGGACTTTGCCATCTTCATCAGGAGCGGCAATAACATTGAGAACAAATAGCAACTATTGTGCAAAATGATTTTAAATTAACTTACACTAGTATGTAAGATTGTTGCTAAATGTTATTAACGTTTAAGTTGAGGGAAACATTTAGTAGCCTGGTGAAAGCTGGATACATGGTACATTCGTTAAAATTAATATAAAATACACACAGCTGTATGTCAGGAACAAATTAAAAACGATTAAAAATATTTAGAACGAAAGCTAAAATTACATCGTGAACCACCTGATGCTGCACAAAATGGTGGGGCAGAGGATCATAAGTAAGATGAAACATTTGACAGATGACAGAAGGTTGGTGGTGTCAGGGTCGATGATTGGACGAAAATTTTTGTAAAGTGTGTGGTATATTGCCAAATCACTTCCAATGGTGTGACTTATCAAAACATGTTAAATAGGAATTTGTCAATAAGACCAAATACAGCTGTGTGTATTTTATATTATTTTAACGAATGTACCATGTATCCAGCTTTCACCAGGCTACTAAATGTTTCCCTCAACTTAAACGTTAATAACATTTAGCAACAATCTCACATACTATTACAAGTTAATTTAAAATCATTTTGCACAATAGTTGCTATTTCTTCTCAATGTTATTGCAGCTCCTGATGAAGATGGCAAAGTCCATTGAAAGCTAGAGTCTGGTAAAGTATAAAGAGTCATCATTCCTTGAATTTTGTCGAAGTACCGAACAAAAGGCGGCATATATACTTATATATATATATATATATATATATATATATATATATATATATATAACTTGAGACGTGGTCATTGTCGTCTAGACCAGTTAGGTGAAAAATTAAAGCTTCCGCCTTTTGTTGGGTACTTCGACAAAATTTAAGCAAAGAGGACTCTTTATACATTTTTTAATTCTCTCTAGCTTTCAATGGACTTTGCCATCATCATCAGGAGAGTAGTATGTGAGGATGTTGCTAATTGTTGTTTACGTATAGGATGAGGGAAACGTCCAGTAACATGGTGAGAGCTGGATAGATTGTACAATGGTCAAAATTATATAAAATATGACAAGAACAAGTTAAAAACAGATTAAAAATTATTTAAAAAAACATTACAGCATTACATCGTGAATCATCAAGTGGCTCTTTGCTTAAATTTTGTCGAAGTACCCAACAAAAGGCGGAAGCTTTAATTTTTCACCTATATATATATACATATATATATACAGGGTGACTTAGAAGTTGAGTCATTAATTTTCAGATAATGATTGTAGAAGAAAGATAATCCAAAATATGTGCGTAAAAATAAAAAAAAATCAAAAAAAGATGTTACCTTGTTTTATAAAGTATCCACCCGACAAGTATTTCAGTGCGGACCTGTATTTGATCGTGCGGTCTTGGAGCACCGGCATGCGCTCCCCTGTGAGGTCTTAAGTCACCTGATTCACGAGCCCTTTATACTACATTAACAAAGGCACGAGGGGTTGGTTGCACTCGATTGGGAAACCGATCCGTATAAATCCGTGATGCCGCGGCAGCATTTTTTAAAGACTCCCTCCATCCCGTAAATAAGAATCATGTCCACAAGTTCACCATTTTCGTAAACATGTGCCATTTTTTATTTCGTTTGAGCCACGCCACAAAGACCACTATTCACTCAGGCGTTACCGACTGACACATTGACTGAATACAACTAAAAACATCGTGATAAGCGTTTCAAATTCTTTCGCTTTTTTGTTTCCGATGCGATCAACCGATAAGGCGGATTATATCCGTTGTTGCCAAACACAAGCCCATAATATTATTATTGAGACAGGGCGGTACTCAAACTTCTAAAGGGCTATAACTTTGTTACTTTAATTTTACCAGAAAAATGTTAAAGGAAAAAAACATTTCTTTTGATCAGATCTACTCACTGTTAAAATAAATGACTCAACTTCGAAGTCACCCTGTATATATATATATATCTTTAACAATGTTGAAAATTGTCTTAGGACATAAGCCTGTTTTGTTCGCCATACCTCTTTCAATATCATCCATTTTTAATTTAGAGTGCTCTAAAATGTTGCTCTTATAAACGTTAAGGACAATTTATTTTGCTTGAATGTTCAAATGTCCCTTCTTGTAACGTTTTCGGGGACGAGACGTCACTGAATAGGAAACATGACTGTAGGAAGCATTGGGAGAAATGCTAACGTTTGAACACACGCTATGTGTACACCAGATATTAACAGCACCTGCCGGCGTCGGCGTGTCGACGATACCCTGAGCCTGAGTTCTATCCTGTCGAATCCTGCACTTGTTCTTAGTTTTATGGGCGAATGAGCAATAGCTATTGCAACGCTTAGGCGGCTGCCGCTTTGCCGCGCTGCATCTTAGTATTGTAGACGTTGCATGTCACTGCGATGGGGAATACATTTGTTTTCTTTGACAAATAAGCATGACTCGTAGATCAATATTGACCATAGCGTTCAAATTTTATTGCCCTAAAATACTAGTCTACATCTGACCAGTCGATTGAAACCAGAAACTAATGTAACCAACCTCTTTTGTTGAACTCTCTATGCCTCAAGGAACGCCACAATATATAATTAAGTACGTTGTGTCACATTATGCTCAATACAAAGTATCTAAGTATCTATGAGACGACTAGCTAGTCCCTGTAGATTTATTAATGCAAAGTAAGCTGAGTTAAGCTTACTAGCCATATACCCTATGTGTGTTTCCCAAGAAAGACCCAGAAATCTGTGGCTTTCTACCTTCTCTATGGAAGTACTGTTTACCCTGCTGAGTGTCATGGCAGGTGCAGCTCGCCTTTTACAGAAAACTACATGTATACTTTGTTTTGGATGTATTTTGCTATCAAATTATTTTCCTCCATCCATTCTGAAACACAAGGAACTAGCGTTAATGTCGTATAATTATCGAGTAATCCTCGGTCTCCCTTTCAGAAAATATAAATGATGGTCATAGATTAAATATTTAACATAAGGGATATACCAAATAGCCAGCAACAAACTGAATCACCTTAATCGGTCTGCCACAAAATGTGCCACCCATTGGTTCGTTCTTGAAGTCATGCAGTTATGATGGTTACTCTCATGGAACAATGTCGTTAAGAACAATGATGATGTTAGCTTATTTTATGTAAAACTCTGCTCTCTGAAGCATATCCTCAGCAATTTTTGCAAAATATTCCCCAAAGATATTTGCGACTTGTTGAGGATCACAACCGATTACCATATTATCTAAGATTATTTGTACTGCATTTTCGATTTACCTAATATACTATCTATAATATTTCACATTTCCTTCGGTGGGTTGGCTGAAAGGTCGATTTTAGTCTGAAAGGATTCTTGTTTCTTCAGTTGTCGTTTTGACGAATGTTTTCTTTGCTTCCTTATATCTCTCATTTATCCCCGGATTATTTATGTTGATTGAATACCAAAATAGATCATTAAAAAAGTCAGTATAGCTTAACTTGGTTTTGGTTAAGTGGCGAAATGCAATATTAATAGCTTTGGAGTTCCTCATCGGAAAAGTATCCTACAAGCGATCGAAAAAGAAGGCATGAAAGCTTTCCATGCGTTCATGTGATTTTTAATTTTACTGCCCAGGCAGCACAGGCACGTGAAAATGACCTTACAAACTGGCCATGTAGATATTGTAAGAAGTAATTTCTACTGTATATCGATTAGTGACGATGTTAGTACAAACGATATCCTCTAGATTATGCACAGACTCAAATTCACCGTGAAGCGATATTTCTAAAATATGAGATGCATGTCAAAACTTAATGAAGAGCCAACATTTTTCTGGTTGACTTCCAAACCACTCCCTATTTATTGGTCGAAACTATGTTTACTTCCACGCCTCTTTACGCAAATACTATATGATATTCAGAATTCAGACGTTAAATTGAAGTATTTATATACTATTAAGTATGAAATTAGTCGCCTTTGAAAAATGTAGGTACATTTAAATGTGAGCATACGATAATGGACTTTGATAGCATCTGCAGCTGTTTTGCAATTAACTATATTAGGATAAAACCATTGTGTATTGATGAAGATAGCTATAAAAATACAATAAAGTTCGATGTTGATTGGAATAACAGAAATCTCGAAAAACTATGAAATAAACTATTATGTACATAGAAGAATTGAAACAAGACAGCACAAAGTGCCATCTATTACCAGAAATGATCACTGCAAAAATAAAAGAAAGAAAGGTGTCTCTTGGAACTGCATCCCAGCTGGCATTGTCAGCCGGGTCACTACTGTGGCCGCTATATGCCGCCGATTCTGGTGTTATAGCAGACACAGTCTACTCGCCATTGAACAAACTAGAAATGTACATGTAGCTTTCGTTCGTCCAAGCACAGACAGCGAACCGTGGACAGCTGTTTTGTGCTACTTACCATGCTGAGGAGTTGGCAAATAGCACGAAACAGCTGCCTATAGTTGGTCATAGTTACGACGCTGCTGACAGTGCGAGCTGGGATACAGTTACATCAAATAGCTATTAATATTTTCCTCTTTCCGTCTGTGCGATAAAAAGAAGCGATTTCGTATAGTGAAATTATGGACTTACAGATCATGCTAAAAATCATGACTAAAGTCCTTCCCGGACATAAACTTTTTCGCTATATTCGTTGGTGATGTCGAGAAGGTATGGTTCCTTTTAAAACTCTCAAATCAACCTCTAAGTGTCCTTGAATCTCATTTTCAAGGTATTGACCTAGGTCACCGTTGGATTGTCATCTCAAAACCGTGTAACTTTTGTCTTGGCCATTTTTCTTTGTCAGCAGTATTTTTCTATCACTATACATTCATACATTTTTCTGATGTAGTGAGTCCTGAGTAGGATGAGTAGAGCTATATTTTCGAAAGCCTGGCATGAACAAATAACAAACTTCCTTGTTTGTGTCATTCCACTAGTTTCATCTGGGACGTTGAAATTCGTCGAATGTTCACCAATCAACCAAGACCGCCCCCTTCCTTGATTACAGTAATACATTGCATCGAATTTTGTCACAAAGCAAGCATACGGTAATACATTATATAAAAATTACTGTTTTAAATTGCGCCGCCACAGCTTCCCAAAAACCTTCGTATTAATTTGCACATTTTTCCGTAGTCTGCACAAAATTTTAATTACAGGAAAACTCTCCGGCGTACGCCATTGTTGAACAAATTACACAATTTTTAACGAGATAAAAGTCCATTTTAAACGTTATTAAATACAGTTACAAAGCTTTCAGGCTCCGGTGTCCTTTTTGCCTGACTGCCAAACAAAAAAAAGAACTGGAAAGCAGCTCCAGACAAGCATTTTTCGCCTGGAAGCCTCCATTCCGCTCCCTACTAGCTGTACGGTCTCTCTGTGAAGTTCGTTGGTACAGAAGATTCAAATCAGAGGCGGCGCTGATATAAAAACGGATAATTTAATTACTTCTATTGATAGGAGTACCAATCCATACCTATACGCGTGATGGAGCTTTTATTCTTTGGGCTTTAAAGTGTTAAGAATATACTACAAACACCTATCAGGAACAGATGTCAAACATACTAAGGACGTTCTAAAAATTAGGTGGTTTGGCAGAATTATGTACTATATCCAAGAAAAATATATTCTGAGTATGTAATGTTCAGAATCCTCACACATTCTAAGAATATTCTCATCAGGTGACTTGGCAAAATCTTCCCATCCAATGGGTGCCTATTAGAAGTAGGGGAAACCCGGGCAAAGTGAATACCTTAAGCTGTTTTTGGTTATTGTAGATTAGTTATAACCGGGGAAATTAAAACAAATATTTATAAGCAGTCTTTATTTAAAGGACTAACGGAATTGTATAAGATTCTTCCTAAATATTAATTAAATTAAAAGTTATTAATCGAATTAACAAGAGTGACTAACTATCCACCTTGCCCGGGATTCCGAGTAAAGTGAATATGATACCAGGGCAAAGCGAATAGCAACATTATTTGGCTTGAAATTAAACTTACAAAGGAAATAAACCTTGAAAATCAGGAAAAAATATTTAAAATAACATGTTTCTAATTTTTGCAGTTATCGCAAACAAAATCGTCACTGCCTTCGAAGGCTGAGCACTCTTCATGGCACCATTGAGTACAAATACTACATTGTATCCAGTTTTCCGTTGGCTGATCATCTTCTTCAATGTACATTTCACCACAGAAAATGCAGCTGACATCATCAAATTTCCGTATTTTTTTCTGATTTCCATTTTCTTTTGCACTCCTCTTTGCTTTTTTATCAGTGATTTTAGATTTAACAGTTTTTTTGTTACCAGTCTTCAGAGAAGTTTTCGTCGAAACATCATCTAGTGGCTTCATAGCAGGCTTTTTTCCTTTTTCAAATTTCTGTTTCTGCTCTTCTTTTACTGGAGTACTCGTCAGTATACTAGATCTTTGTAACCTCCGTTTACGTGTTGTTGTTGGTCTAGCAGGCTGAGGAATAGGTCTCAAAACTGAAGGACTATAGTAGGTCTTAGAACATCCAGGTTCGGGTGAAGCGGCGGGAACAGTATTGCCATAGCTTTCTTTTTTAGTTTCAGATCTAATAGGAGTGCACGGTCGATCTTCAATATATATATTTACTTCGTCTTGAGACTGAAAATCACCTAAAGCAACAACTTCACCTGATGACGCAATAGGTAAAGAACTAACAGATTCTATAGTCTGTAAGGTTTCTCCTTCAATAGGGTTTATGAATGAATGAGAATGTTGAGTGGCATTTGCAAATGAAGGTGATATGGGCTGATCTTGAGGTTCAATCGAAGGTAACGCTTCAACAGCGGACTCGGGTAAATCAATGCTTTCTATTGGGGCCAAAGTTCCAGCTTGACTGTTTAAAGTGGATGTACCTGCAAGTACCTCGGCTGGTGTGAAATGCTCATCACCAAATGCGTGCTTGTTTACAGGCCAAATCCCAGGTTTTTCAAATCCATGCACTGCATTGATGGCCACGGCAGCTTTGAGATAAGCTGGTGCTAGCAATCTAGATACATCGTACTGATTAATGATGCGGCCAGGGTGAGATTTTTGGAAAATGTTAACTTCCCTTTCGAAATGCGTTTTCAGTGGGCCATACACAGCAACATCCATAGGTTGCATTTTGTTTGTAGTATGCGGTGCTAAGGATAATATTACCACGTTATTCTTGGTGGCATACTCAAGTGCAGGATAATATTTGTGGCTTTCATGGTTATCCAATATTAGTAGAACCTTTTTATCTGCTGTTGGCCACACTTGCTCTACGAAAAAATGGATCCAGTTCAAGAAGACTTCCCCTGATGTCCAGCCATTAGGAGTACACGTTGCTTGAGTCCCTGGAGGACTACCATCAAGAAGCCTTGCTTGCATCTTCTTTCTTGCAAAAATCAGGAAAGGTGGAAGAAAACTGCCAGCAGCATTGCAACACCCGATGACGGTTGTCAATTGGCCGCGTTCTGCACTTGCAATCATACCCACTTGTTTTTTCCCTTTTACGGAGATAACCTTTGATATTTGATATTCCGGTTTCGTCCATATTGTATAGTCTGGAGGCTTCAATGTTATTTTTCTCAATGGCAGATTCAAGATTTTCATAAAAATGGCTCACTTCGCGGCGATTAAATCCTTTCAGCCTCGCTACAGATGTTGATTCTGGAGTTCTTAGTGTCAAGTTGGTATGACGTGATAAAAACCTTTGCAGCCATTCTTCTCCAGCTTTTTTATTTTTATTCCAACTCTCAGGGTAACGCAAATTGTTGCGGTGTGCATACTCAAATGCTAGACTCATGAATTCATCCCGAGTAAGGCCAAAAAAAACTGCGTCCATATCTTGCAGGTATGTCACCAGTTCAATTTCTTGATCCTCCGTGAATGTAGGACGAAATCGACCGAGCTGTGCGGAAGCGTTTCCACTTTTGACATGTCTGTAAAGGGTAGCATACGCAAGTCCATATTTGTTGGCTGTCCCTTTAATAGATTCTCCAGCCCTACATAAATTTATTGCAGTCTGCATAACGTCTCTACTCCAAGTACCTTGCGTCGTCTTTTTTTTATATTTATTCACCATCTGTAACAGAAAAATACTTGATATAATATAAAATTGTATGAAATTATATTACACGCCATGACCGGGCAAAGTGAATACAGTATCCGCCTTGCCCGATCCGCTTTGCCCTTCGGGTACAGCTTTGAGGTTATGCCAGGTCATAAAAAAAACAGTTTATCTAAGTTCATCAACTACACATAGTTGAAAGCTCTATAACCATGCATTGAATCCCCTGCATAAACAAAAACATGCCACCAAAAACATAATAGATATAAGCGAAACACTTACCTCTGTAAATTAATATTTCTGGTACAGAAACACACTTTGTCCACTCAATGGCGGCATGCTACGCAAATTCGCGCCAAAGTGATTTCCGCGAACTAAGCGGCAACAGGCGACTCTTGATTTGACAGCGCGGCTGCCGGCCAACGAAAAATTTGGAAGTAGTGGGGACTATTCGCTTTGCCTGGGGTATCCACTTTAGACGGGTTTCCCCTACACAATGGATATCCAGGATATCTACTGAACAGACAGATAATATATCCAATGGATATCTATATGGATATTGCAATACTGATGTCTTGTATTTAATTCACTTGAAGACATACACGATGCGCGCTGTTAGATACACAGGGTTGGAATAAAACAAAATGGACGGCTTGCTATTAAGCTGTTGGTCGTTTTAACACATGCACATGCACTGTAGGCCGAAAATTTCACCTGATGGATTCTGATGGAATGTGCTTAACACATGCCAGGAATTTCCTTTTTATTACTAGGTGGAATGTTACTGTCACGTGACAAGAAGATAAGGTGCACTAGACTATATATGATATTTTTTGGAACCATTAATTTGTATGCAAGAATAGGCTTCTTGTCACACGTCGAAGAACGCAGAGAAGTATCTCCTTGTTGGATTGGCCGAGTAACAGCCTCGATATCAATAAAGAATGAGTGGGAGCTGATGGAGAGGAGAAGAAATAAGTAATTACAAAAAATACATAATTGTAGAAAAAATTATAAATGTGTGGGATCACCATGCTCAAATGTAGTCCTGCATTGACAGCATGACCGCGCAGAATAAAAGCAATGAGAGCGGCAAACTATGGTTCTGCTAAATATATTAATATCTTTTAATGTAAATATTTATTCTCTTTGAAATTTTATAAACACATTTTATAAGTATCTATGATGTTTAGATGCTATACATAAATAAGTAGTACATACATACTAAGTATAAATTAAATAACTGCATCTGCTATATTAATCAATGCTAAAGTTGTGAGACACCCGACAATTAAAATTTTGCTGAGAATCCATATTGCCTCTGATAATATGTATTTTGAATTTTGTCCTTGGAGTGACTATACAAAGCCTTCAGATGCCTTCATAGTCACTAACTGACCTCTGATTCGAACCCCGTGACCAAGAAAACCCAAAAGGCACACGTAGTTGGTTTCAAACGATCGGCTTCTTTGGTGGGCCCTTGATATGTCCATGAAGTTACCTTCAAATGCGCCCCTACAGACAAACTAACCCCGAATTTGGAATTATCCTGCTGTACTGGATATCGTGTTTTGCACCCAATGTGTGATGGTGAGTTAAAAAGAGCAAAGATCTCTCTTCAGATCAACGCAATGACTATTTAGTTTACCAAGTTTGACTAATTGAGCATAAGTATTTTTAAAATTAAACTGGTGCCAGCTGCATATTACGTTCACCATTTCATGTATCAGTTCGGATGACTCCATTTTTGCTGAGTTGTGCTGTTTAACAGTCTTATCAGCTTATTAGTTTTTTAAATACTAGTTTCTATTCAAGTATCTATATGGGCCGCTTCACCAATATGGACCATTCAGGTATTACGTGAGCACTAAAGGGGGCGGGGGTCTTCGATTTGCTTATTTTTGATGATGACAACTATAGATGGTGATTATGACAGCAATATTTTTCGGATTTCCTACTAAATTAAGTCAATTAATTTCTGAAATTAATGAAGACTTCCAATTTTGGATTTGAGGAAGATGTATTAGCAGAAGTATGGAGTACCTACAATGAAAGTTGATGGTTATCAGGTTACTGCAAAGTATTTTGTATCGGGCAAGATTTTCCAGACTTTAAATGGCATTCAGAGCACGTGCGTGAAGGCCAAAACTTGCTTCAAATTTCAAAATTTACCAAAATGTTTACGTAAGCAGTAGGGGGGCTAAGAGATTCGTTACTTTTGCTGACAAGGGGTGGAAGGGGGGGAGGGGGGTTAGTAGTCGTGGATAACCTGCTTACGTAATACTTGAACGGCTTCAATGCTTGTATTCATTTTGGCTTCAGTACCATCAATATCAGTTCCCTTCATTAAAAAGTCTTATCACAGGGACCAGCAAGGAGAAATCCTTACGTACGTAGCACGTAGCTTAACGTTATACCTAGTGATTTCCGATATGACACTTCACTGCTCACTGCGATCACTACAGATTTAGGTGACTCAGGCTATAACCATTGGTTCTCAATTGGATGTGGCATATGTCCCGACCTCGGCTATCATACCTATAATTCCTCTCTGAAGATGGTACAAAGACTGTAAGTTCGTTTTCTACCCTTGATTCACGGAATCTGCACACATCAGATTCTTGTTATCTTTAAAACACAAGCAGGTCTATCGCAAATGCTAGTTACCATTCTTGTATAAAGCCTTCTTGTCTATCTCAATTTTTCTATGACATGAAAAGTTTTTACGGGCCCTCTCTAACAACACAATTTCGCCTTTTCCGCTGCCCCTATTATTAGGATTGTTTTGTCAAGTACTTCAGATGGATATAGATGTACCAAGATGAGAAGTAAGCTTGAATTTGACCCTTCTTCTTCTTATTATTATTTGAAAACTCGATCTCGGTATCTTTTCAAATTTGTACCTTTGAGAAAGCGTAGGTAATTAATTTGCTTTTTTAATGACTTGGGATCACGATGACTTTTAAAATACTAATATCCGGTGCCTGAAGCCAAGACGGCGAAAAATTCGGTTGCATTGGTAAAGAAATACAGGTGACATCCCTCAAAATTAAGATTATATCCAATTACCAATCCCTCTTTTACAGAAATCAAGAACCCCATAAATCATGGGACAGTGTCACTTAGAAGGTCCGACACAGGTAGATATCCATAACATCACACATCCAATCCACCTGATATCTCTAACAAGGCGATTAGTCATCGGGAGACAGATAACAGTTAAACCAATAAGCTTCCGCCGAAAAATCCCCGGCCGCCGCCACAGAGCCGGACAATTCAATTACAGTGGCCGTTACATAAGTAGGCCTACTCTGCACCCCCCACCCTTCGCAGAACCCCGCCTGGCAGCCAACCAGGCTCGAGGGCGGTTCGCACACGTGCATTGCAGGGCGGGGCTAAAAGGAGTGGGGGCGCCGGACCGCCGGCGGAACGCTCAGACGCATCTCGACACGCAGTGTGTACGCACGTCACGCTGCCTCGCGTCCTCTCTCTGTCTCGGTGGATGGAGAGCAGTGCAGTGGTTTGCCGGAAGAGTGTATGAATTTAATGTGCGAGGATATTGTTGGTGCGCGTGCGGTTAACTGGGTGATAAACGTGACAAGCTGGCGATGAAAATGTGCTGAATTCGAGCGGCGTTTGGTTGAAGGTAAGTACTACAAGTGCATTGAGATCGAATTGCCTAGAAGAACACTGGAATGCCTCACAAATTAGTTAAGAAGAATTAGTCGCGTGTGTTCCTGATTGGAGACTTCAAATAATCCTGTTCATTGGCTAATCCCGAATAAACAATGTAGAGATAACATAAAAATATAAAGTCATATTCGAATAATATATGTAACTTGGAATGAGAAGGATCGTAGCAACACTGCTTAGGTGCTATATTAGTCCATAGAGTAGATACCTAACTATTCTACTTTCGATTGTGATATAAATTAACTATAACAGTGTCATTTTCAAAAGATTCAAACTCAAGATTTGCCAACTACCATTCAATATTTTTTACTCATTTCAATTTTAAAAAACATTGATTTTTAACGAGTTTTTAATTTTCGGACTGATTTATCATGTCAATACTAGAAATAAGAGTACCATGTGTGTGACAACAGCAGCCTCAAAAGCAAACGCCTGTTTAACATAACGCCGAATCATGTTAGCAAGTTGAGTAAAAATAAATGACAATTGTATTTAAGGACCCAAGTTGCAAATGAATAATGAATAAGCTACACATGCGATATATATTGAAACATTAGGCGTTTTCATATCCGTAATACCTAAGAGATGATGTGATATGATTTATATATGCCTAAATCCAGCAAAATGCCCAGTTTTGAGCTTTGTGGAATCGCTTCGATATGTTAGGTGCATAATATTATCTCGGACCCAATGATTTATCAACATACTTTGATTGACTGTAAGATTTTTTAAGTAAAATCATATTCAGCGATATTGACTTTGATCACAAGAAGCATCCACCATAAATTGAAAACATTAAATGATCATTCACCAGAAAATAATAATGTGCTTAGATACCAGCAGTAGGTACCGACAAAAAATTTGGTGACTAGCCTGACAGCGGCAGCCGCTGAAAAGTGGTGAGTTTCTCGTCAAGATTTATTCGTTTTTTCATCAAAATGGTAAACAAAATGTTAATATTCTGTAGGTGGCCCTTATAAAGATAAAATGTTGTCAAGTCATATTTTTGTCATGTACGTATCTTAATACTTTAATCGCAGTGTGAATTAATTATTAGTTGAAAATAAAAGCGAACAAATTATTTATAACCGGAACTTCTTGAAAGCTCATCAGTGTTAATCATGGAATGTGATATTTATTGACTGTGTAGCCAGAACGTCAGCAACTATTGATGTATTAGGTCGACGCTCGACTTTGTTGTAACAAATACATACAAGGACAGTTACAAATGGCTTATCCAACGATCATTCATACTCAACCAGGTCATATAACTAATTATTATGTCAACCTAAAACCTAACCTAAAGGAAACAATTAGGTAAAACAGTGTCTGCTAAACCTTAATCTATTCAGATCTCACAAACAATATAATCATAGGGGAACAAGGGATAATGATGTATCCTAATGAATAATTAAATAAACAGCAAATATAACATAAGGTCAGGGTATGGTATAAGTAGACCAACTCATAACTCTAGATTATTCAAAAATCACCAATATTTGCATGCAGTAAGATATATAATCTGCCCAAAGTTTCCAAAAGATCTTGCATTGTAAAAGCACTTGAGAAAGTATCTGGTTGACAATCGTTTCTACTCTTTACATGAAATTTTTAACATGTAAACATACCTGTCTTTTATAAATATTTTAAACGTCTGCTATCTTGAGGTGTCTAATGTCCGACTCAGGTATTTTAACTCAAAAATGTATTTCTATGCTCTCTTTATGAACTGTCTGTCACTCTCATGCGAAGTATTTTTATAATCACTGATTTTATTTTATATGCATATGCTATTATTATACCCTCTTCTCAGCTATGTCACCTAGATCTCAATGTATACTGATACTACTTTACTCGTTAGATCAATGTTGGGTCTTTGTGAGAAAATCACTGAATATGTATACCTCTTAACCTTCTCACCGTTTCGTATCGAATGCTTTTTAAAATTTAGTGTTGTACATGATTTCACTGCTTGAGTCTCATGCATTTTTTGTACTGTATTGTTTCATAAATAACTTTTATGTTCCCTGTCGACTGTATTAATTTTATACTTACGTTTTCTTTTCTCTCCATATGTACTAGCATGCAGATATGATTTTTCTTTAGAAGATGAGAAGTCTTATATCATGTCAAATGATCAAGAAGGCAAAGTACCTATCTAAGTTGAAATGTTATATAAATGCAGAGGACCTAGACCGCCTAGGTACCATTTCGGCAGATCAAAAAAAAAAAAAGAAATCGTACATGTAATTGAAACAAGAGAAAAAGTATTTAGGCGTTCACTTTCATAGATTTTTCAGAACAGTTGCTGATAAGGTTTTCGTTAAATTAATTAATTAATTCCACCGTATTATACGTGAAAATTTCTATAAATAAGCTTTTTGCATGCGTAACATTTGCCTTACTATTATCACTATTAATTTTAATATGTAGGTGACAGTAGGTACCTGTAAACCTCAAGAGAAACATCATGGATATATGATATAGAGGGTCAGAGGCAGTAATGCTGCATGTATTTGCAAGTAACCGCTATGCTACTAAGTCCTCTCTAAAGAATCGCCGGCGCCGGCATTTTGACGCCACTCTCATAGCGGTACCATCAGTTTGTCTGAGTACTTCCGTAGTTTTACATACATAGGTGTGATTAAATCCCTATTACATATATCACGCATGTCCTCGGAGGCATGAAACATATTCGTGGTCAGGTTGAATGTGCCCACGTACCTATTGTTTTACCGACACTTGTGATATATAAAGCTTGCAATCTCTAATTCTAATCATTAGTTCTAATTTATATATTTTGTAATATATAAGGTGAATGTATTTTTGAACTGATATCAAACAATATTTCTTACATTGCTGTTTCCCATTTTCTTAAAGTTGTCGCGCGCCTTTTATGAATGTCTGCTTTCAGTTATGAAACAATTGCTTAGGAATACATTCAAAAAATATTTAAATAGATGAACTTGTTCATTATGAGTATTTACACAATTATGACTGGTGCTTACTACAAGTAATTTTCTTCACTTGATTAGAAAAATTCCATAATTTATAACTTTAATGAATTGAAACAATTGCTGAATACAGCTTTTCGAAGTACAGGCTTAGTCTTCAATGGAATTACCATATTTGTCGTCCCATTTATACTGTTGTGTTTTAAGAGCAAATATGTATAGTTGTATTTATTGTGTTGTTGCATTTTTTAGAGGTCATCACTGGACATTATGAGGGACTGGTCAATAAGACCAGAGGGAATTCAGAGTAATCTTTTGAATTTGCTGAGCAGCTTGCTGCGTTACAGCTATCCTAAGGCGCGTCGAAACCTAAGAAACGGTCCCCCACTTCATTTGGATGTGGCCCGATCATGTCTTTCAGCTATTCCAAATATTACTCGTGCCAGTATCAGCACACGTTAGTCCTTAATTGGGGACCAAAACATTATTGGAATTTTACCCTTCTTCATCTTCTCAGTTGAGGCTCTTACCGTTTAGATATCTTGCTTTTCAATGTCGGGTATAGCGTAAAGAAAGAAGAAAAAAGCTGAGTTAAGGTCCGTATCGTCAGTCGTCCCTACAATTGTAGGGCGCGTTTATGGCCTCCTTGATTGTCATACTCTTTTCTCTCCTTCAAAAATTTCTAGATTACACTCGTCCCGTGTCACCGTCAGCACTCTCCTATTGTTAAGATATGCTTTCCTTTTAAATTGTAGGAAATTTCAGGCTGATAAAACTCAAAAGCAAGCACAATTTGATGCAAATAGATGTTTGTGACATAACCACGAAATAGAGCGCTGACACGGAGAAGTAAAAAACTATGACAATCAAGGAGGCCATAAACGCGCCCTACAATTGTAGGGACGACTGACGATACGGGCCTAAATTAACCACGGGGAGTCGGTATTTAGGCTTTGCCAAGTGAGCTAACTCGATTACTCTATACAGAGGTCAAATGAACCTTGACTAGAAGTAATCTCAAAAAGAGCGCTCTTGGATCAAGGGCACGGGTTTTCATAAAATTACATTAATTCGAGATCCCATTCAAGTAATGGACACCAATACAATAAATATGTCTTAGCAGCATAACACAGTCAGCAGGATCCCACTTTCTTGATACTCTTCATACTCCAGCGGCAATGCCCTAGATGTACTATATATCTGATACTGAAGGCTACTGCAACTACTCCTTTCCGGTTCCTACATATTCTGAGACGTATCTCAATAACTTGAATTCATAGTGTGTCCTGAAATTTGGGACGTTCCTTTTCAGAAACAAACAACAAAGCTTACGAGCGGTGAGACAACAGCAAAAAAGTAAGAAAATAAATAAATGAATAAGTACTCACCGTTATTGAAAGATGTCTGCTATAGATTCACACAATACGTCGATATAGCCATGCATCGGTGTAGGCTTTCAGAATAGACTGCCTTTCCCGAATGAATGCAGCACATTGCTAAATTTGTACAGGTAGTTCGACAACCGTGAACACCGCGATACACTAAACATTTCATTTCGCCCCAAACAAAAAATGAAGTCACGAAGGATCCTTAAGAACGATCTGCATACACTCGAGAAGCCTCGGTAGCATTTCGAAGACTCTCACCGTAAATTAAAATAATATGGACAACTCCGATATTGAAGGTGCATGACCGGATTAGGTTTAGGTTTGATTGATTTGCGTAAGCTATCACTTTGGTAATCATAAGACTTTGGTGCCTATGTTACTAAAACGGCATTACTTACTTTTTCTAAGGTCTATACGCCATGTTAAGAAAAGTCCCTGACAATACAAAACAAATTCGCATTAACTCGTTTACAGCGAAGTTGCGACAATTCGGTCTTTTTTATTTGCCTTCGCACCTAATTATCTCACTCACCAATTCTCGTACAACAAGGTGAAGAACAAGATATATAGCTTGTTGTGTAACAACTATCCCAAAGTAGTATCAGAGCCGAATGAACGCGTCGGTATGCTACAACCTTTTTTTTTTTAATCTAGCCCGTATCATGTCTTAACTATTCCAACGATGACCCGTGTCAACTGTCAATCAGATCAGCTCTAATCAGATCACGGATCTAAACGCAGTACTCAGGATCAACCTATAGGTAGCTATTGTATCTTCATTAAAAGTCTATGACTTCGGGTTAATCTATAATAACAATGCCTATAAATATCCCGATTTTCGTTGATAAACCGGAACAAAGTCCTTTCTAATGAGACTATTATTAGACCATATCCTAATAGTGTATGTTTCGTCATTCAAAAATGTTTTCGATTAAAGCGGCATCAATTTTTTGTGGTCGTTAATATCTGAAGTGAAGAGGTTAAATTTAGAAAAAGTGGGTCGGCCGTCTTTATTTTACAGACCATCTAAATATGCTTATGTGAAACATTTTCCATCAATCTACATACCTAACTGATGCCTTCGGGCATACTTTGTAGCTAAAAATAGTATAGACTATATTGATTCTATAAGAGGATGCAGAAGAAAGAAATACGTTTGTGGTATCGAAATCAGACAAAGGCATGTCTAAGTGCCACACAAATGCTGTTGTGATCTTAAATGAAAGAACGACTGAAGGTTAGAGCCAGTCGATTATTCATTGGAATCTACTTCAAATGTATGTATAGTATGTGTATCTATGAGCTTTTAAGGATCATACGTGACGCTCTTTAGTTTTGCAAATTCCTATACGTAACAGAGACTAACCCTAGGTATATGGGCATAAATTTTTTTAATAAATTGCCGTCAAGCGTAAAACAACTCTATCGCTTTTAAAAAAGGATAAGAACAATTTTAATACAAAAGAGCTACTACTATTCAGTTAGTGAATATTTCAGTGATTTCAATATTTGCTAGAGTTGAAGCTTTAATAATTATTTTACATTTAGGTACTTATTTATGTATTTTAATTATTGATTCCTTTTTTTTCACACATTTTATTCTTGTTCTTATAATGTCATGTGTATTTCAATTTAGTTAAAATCGTTGGATGATCGACTGAAGAAGTATCTGTTTATCTATCTATAGCCCATTCGGGAAAGGAGAAGTTTTTCAAAATATATGCCGACGAGAAAAACGCCCTGATGATGCTTCACAGATACTTTGATTGCACGTGTCAAGGCAATATGGTCAAAGAATTGAAATTTGTCAGGTTAGCGTCAATAACAATAATATTTTATATTGCAACTGTATAATAGAAATCATAAATCAATGTAAAGAAATACCTATAGAGTTCCAAGTTTTAAATTTAATTTTAAATAATATTGTTTATTTGCTTACGCTAACAATAAAATGATAGCCTAGTTCGTAGGTTAACAATATAATAACAATATGTAAATATTTTAAAATTAGCTTAGAAATGTAGAGGAGTTGCGTGTAATACGATCCCTGGACCTCTATTCTTGAGTTTGAGGGAGTAGAAATTGTTAGAGAGAGAGGCAAAAAGCGGGTGTAGCCAAGAAATCCAGTATTCTTGAAATCAATTCTACCGGAAAATGATAGAAATGAATTCACTTTAAGGAGTCGCGATTTCTCTTGGTACCGACCAAGAGAAACTGGAAAAATTAGTAGAAAATAGCGCTATATAATCTTAAAATTGACGTATTTGGCATTGTTATTGTCGTTCCTTTCTAAACATATTGCAAAAAATTGTTAATTTCAATGAATTGATGTATTGGAGCGATATTATTAACGAAGATGTAGAGGAGGCAGTTGAAGAATGGGAGATTGAGAGAGATATTCTTGGGCACCTAGATCCTTTCATAATTTCGGATCGATAATTTGTACAGATGTTTAGGTTGACCAAAGATTTGGTGTATGAATTGCTGGAGATATTTACTCCATACATACAACCACCCCCACGAGTTTCTGCAGTTTCGATCACAACAAAGGCAAGAGTAGATACTAAGTTTTAGTCATTCTAAAACAGTATCGTTTAATCTATGATTGAATTTTTCCTGGTGCATTTGGAGGTGCTCTCGGAGAAATTCCTTTTGTTCATTTGTAATGTGTTTTTTTAAGTTTTCGGCTTCATAGATAAAATTATAAGGAGGAAATCTTGACCAAAATCTTTGGTTAGTTTTTGACTGTCAAAATTATCTCCATTTTGATTGGTTTGACACGGTCCTCAAACTTGGCAGCCCTGTGTCTTGATTTCCTTTCTTCTTTCTACGGAGCCCTTTCAAGAATACAGTGTTTTCGAATCGATAGAAAACCGGGGGAGTAGAAATGGAGAGGGAGTGTGATTTTCTATTAAAGTCAAGAATAGGGGCACTGGAGGTAAAATGATTCCCCACCGTTTGCGAGTGACTACTAGTGATATCTATCTAAATACATAAGTAACGTCATTCCCACAACCCCGCCAATTGCCTCTTGGAGTGTCATGTCGGTACGAGCGCTCAGTTTGCTTTTCTTATAGATAACTAAAGACTGTGCTTCGAAACTATGCTGAGAATATCTATCGAAATTCATCACTTTCTTTATTTTAAAATTTATTGTAATGTCAGTTCATTGATGGATTCCATTAAGGTTCAGCTGTATTTAAGGAATGTTTGAATACCGCACATTGTATTTGAATGTTATATTTTGATCGACGCTTTGAAATTTTGTATGTGAGGTGAAATGATCCCTTTTTGTGTGTATAAAAAAATCCCTGGAGACATGTTACCGCATTAGTATGTTTTATTTTTACACATCATGCTACGAGCTTATCAACGTAAAACCAATTGGCAAAATTGGTCTGAGAAACAAATGCTAAAGGCTCTAAACTTCGTCAAAGATGATAGAACAGCAAGTAGGGAGAGCGGCGATGAACATTTTATTTGCCATGTTTGCCTTTCTAATCGTTTTTAAAACGGCAAAACATTGAGGCTATAGTTTTTTTTATGTTCCACATCACAGGAATCATACGTCCCTTTTTTAATTTAGAAGAAAAGTAAATTAATCAATTGAATTTGTCAATGCTACAAACCTCAAAAAGGTATGAGTCTTTTTTGTTTTTTTTTATTTGGAAAAAGAGTTCATTTGCTTAATTATAATTTGTTAATTTTACAAAGTTTGTTGCATTTATTTAACGTTTAGTTTTATTGATTTACTAGTAACAAGTTAAAAATAAACAATGATCTTCAATGTAATTAGACTTAAAATGTTATGCGTAACACGCTTACATGGTTTTGTTGCTTTAAGCAATACATATGATTTAAATAAACATCTGTTTTTTTTGATAACATAAATATCGTAGGGTATAAAATGATCCTTGGGATCATATCATGATAAATGAGTACGGAGTTACAAAATGAGTAAATCCACTATTCATAACAATTTAGATCTTGTGCTTTTGTCTTGAACTTAAAGCGCAGTAAAGTTTTTCCCTTAAGGGGATCGTTTTGCACTTATCTCCCCTATGTAAGTATATATTCAAAAACTCTGTATGTATATTCTATTGTCAAATAAACATTTTTTCTATCCAATAATTAATTCGTTTTTGACCGGGAGGTATTAAGAAGCTTATTTTTGGAGAAATTGATCCTGAAGCTTCTCTTAATTCAATTCGGAATTTGTCTACCAAACGCAATTAATTACGAAGCCTAAATATTGTATATTCTTTGGCAAAATTTCCTAAAATTTTAGTGCTTAATATATACGACCACTTCATCACAGATTTATGAGGTTTAATACTGCGGTTCCACGCATTTTGTACCTTGCAAAATGACTAATTTTTAGTGTGTAAGAAATAAAGTCGCCTAATGTCATATACCTGTATGTCTGAATAGAGTTCATCAGAAGGTCTGGGTTTAATGAATATTTTCTCTATGAGATAGTTTGTAGAAAGATATCTAGATTATATATAATCGGCCCCCATGCAAATATACCATAGGTTAGATATGCTTCAATCAATGTATAATGTACGAGCGCACACAAGTCGAAGTTTTTTTTTTAAATAAGGAAAGATAGAATACTTATACGTAAGTGAGAATCTACTAATAATCCGAGATATTTTATGCTTGGTGCTCTATTAATTTGGAGTTTTTCATTCCTTACGGTCAAAGAGGTATCCCTATAATTTGGCAAAGTCAAGCGTAAGATGTACTCGTAGTATGTTCGTGTTCCCCTCCAAAATCCTGCATAATAAAATCACATGAACGAACTAATAGCAGAAGAAAAATGTTAATTACAGTGAGCGAGATAATGCCGATAAAGACACTACGATCGACACATCTTCGAACTATTGACTGTACATGTCATTACTCAGAAAATCGATAATTGCGGCATTCTTGACAGTTGTTCGCGCTCTTATTTTCCAGCTTCACCAAACTGTTAAAATTCTCACCGGCACTCATCTGCAATTTTCATACCATGAATAGTTACAAGTTGGGAAAAAAGATGCATCAAGTGGAGACAATGCTCGTATTGTCCCCATTGTCCGGCGAGTTCAAAAAACGTATCACCGACGACAGTTTAATCCCAGTAATGAGCTTTTAAAACAAACAAAATTGCATAAACGCTCCCATTGTGGGTCGTCGCGTTGCGTAGCATGGAAGAATGGGTCTTTGTATGTCTGTCGGCAGCGAACACAATGATGCCACGGCGAAACAGCCCATCACCAGACAGATAGTGATGATACGCGGACACACAAAGCTGATGGATATGTCAATGGGTAGCTGATAAGCTGCTGATCGGGAGACAATAGGTGTTGTTTTTAGGATGGCCTACTACTGGAAAGGGGCGCACGATGCATTCATTTGTGTTTTGCTCTTTTTTGCTTCTTCTCTGAGAGGTCTACTTCTAATTTATTGGGATGAATGGAAGAACATAGGGGCATTCCAACGAATGGGATATATCGACACATCTATACCGGGTGTTTCAATGGACCATCACTATTGGGATCTAGGAAACGATATAGTGCCTTAAACGGGGGCAAAGTTGTATAATAAAGTAAATGTCACTTTGAAAGTTTCTAAATTCAAAGTAGTTCCGGAGAGAGACGGAAATTACCGAATTTTCCAAAAATCTTTTTAATTTTTCCCTGACTTTATTTGTAGTGGTCTTTCAAAATGAATTGCACATTAGCATTGCCACTTTTTCTCCTTTCAAGATGGCATAATTAGAATTTCAGTATGACTTTTCGTCTCTTGTCCACCAGCATCAACTTTATTTTTTCTTATAGACGCCATATTGGACTTCTACACAGGTGAATAGAGTTTATAACTCTAATTTCCGGAAATGTATGTCATACATTGACATTGCCAAACCTTAGTTATTCCAGAAATTCAGAATTTCCTAGGTTGGGGTTGAAATTATCAGTGTTTGAAAGACTGAGAAGGGAATCAAACCGAACAGTGAATAATGTACAGAGAAGAATCAAACCGAACAGTGAACAATGTACAGATAAGAATCATGCCTTGTCACAGTATAACAGATAAGGTTTTGAACATCTACTATGATTTACCTCTGCTTATTGATGATTATTATTGTTGTTACCATCAATGAAATTTTCATTCCGTGTTCAAGTTTCACCACACCTTTTTATCTTCTTACAATTTCCGTTCTGAAAAGTGACAATGACTTCATGAAATTTACTTGGAAATCCCATCTGAAGTAAAATCAGTAAAAATAGAAAACGACAGCCAGAAATTTGGTATACGAAACATCATAATTTCAAGGCGTACGTACCTAGAAAATTCTGTTTTTTTTTAATTACTAAGATTTGGCAATGTCAGTGTATGACATGTTATACACTTCTGGAATCAGAACGAGAAATTCTATTCACCTGTGCAAAAATTAATAAAAAAAAATAAAATTGACAGGAGGACAAGAGACGAAACGCCATTTGGAATTTCAATTATACATTCTTGTAAAGGAGAAAAATGGCAATGCTAATATGCAATTCATTTTGATATGCCACTACAAAGTCAGGAAAAAAATAAAACGATTTTTGGAAAATTTTGTTTTCCTGTACTTCCCGGAAGTAATTTGAATTTCTAGCCTGAAACACGTGGTACATATACTGTTCACCGCTTATAAGGCCCACTAAGGAGTTACCCAAGAGTCAAATCTAGGATATTTACCCTTTCTGTTATACTTAATCGATCTAACTATCGACTTTCATTGTTCAAAATTATTGTATGTATACGACTTGAAAATATATCTCAGTAAAAGCTATCATTACTGCCTTGTCTTGCAGCAAAATATACTGACAATATCTTCATGGTCCCAAGCTAATCATCTCATCTTAAATGCCGACAAGTGCTTAGTTCTATCATTCCTGAAAACGTTAGTTTAAGCGTCAATATCAAATCCATGAGTTGGGAATTATCTTAGATCAAAAAAACTATTTTCTGCCCATATACCATAGATACTACTGTTTCGTCAGCTAATAAAATTTTGGGGTTTACCATAGGGAATGCTAGAGATATCTCTATCTCAGTTCTTAAAATTCAATATACAAGTTATGTACACAGGAAGTATGGTGTCTTGATTAGTAACCACACTGTGCAACACATAATAGTAAAAATTATTGAAATATAACATTTGGTGTATTTCGTGGGCGTCCTTCTCTGAACACAAGTCGCATTTTTCTAACAACGGGTTCATGAGAATGTAATACGTAAATTCTGTTAAGGTACCCTTTACCGTGCCCCAGAGTAATTATAGATATTTTAGGGTGTTTTGTTGTGAATATGCTATAATTTATCCAACCAAGGTAGGCAGTGATAAAACAAGTGACAGGGCAGCCCGATTTACACCGCACATCTACCTGCAAAACCGACGCCAGTGGCGTGTAGCTTTTAAAATTAATTGAGGTACCATTTAATTTATTTTCACTGTTTCTTCTATCTTTTCATTACTTTCAAGGTCCTATAAGGTTTATTACATTGATATATTAAATATGCTGCCCCAGTTTATGATTCGTTAACTTTACATATTTTTTATATTACAAAAATAATGTTAATACATGGGAAAAATAAAGAAAAAGTCTCATAAATTAAATTCTTTTTTAGATTGGATTCTAGATCTTCTTAGCATAATACCTAATAATGAATCTACCTGCATTCATTACCACATTTCGACGGCACTATCCGGATAGACTTTAAAGTGGATTATCCCAATCATGTGTAATCCTGACCCTTTATTTCGGAAATCCACAAGTCAAACCAAAAGTGATAACGTCAAAATCTTAGCCAGAGGGCTCCTTCGAGATTAGCGGTCAGGATTAACACAGGATTGAGAACCTACTTTGAAGTCTATCCGGATAGAGCCGTCGAAATAAACATGGTAATTATGCAAGTATGTTCAGGGATATAGGTCCTTCGTCATTATCCAGTAAATATACAAATTACATTTATTAACTACTAGCTATCACTATCAGTATAATCTAAAGATTCTGAATCGTTTCCTAGGTTAATAATGCTGGTTCCCATACATTGGTCAGTTGTCCACAGTTTTTTCTCCCTCCTTCTCAACATGTTCGATTGCTTTTTTCCAATTTTCCGGAGTTACATTTTGTACCGCGGTGTAAAAAATCTGCTTTGCATCTGCGATCTTGAAAGTTGTGTTTTTTCTGGAAACTTCGTTTTAATTTGCCCCCAAATTAACCCGATTGGGTTAAACTCGCAATGGTAAGAAGGCAGGCGTAAAATAGTCCAATTGTTAGATTTAGTCATTTCGTCCATGACATACTTGTCAGCACTTTTGTTGCCCTTGACCAGATTTAAAAGTTCTGCTTTGACCATATCGTTGTCAAAGGGAACATTATGCCTTCGTAGCCATTCCTGTATTTTCCCTTTTCTGTTTCCACTGTTTGGTGCTTTATCAATACGCCTACTGTGGTATGAACCATTGTCCATAACAATGACAGCGTTCTCTTCTAGACGGCTTATAATTTTCAAGCCATACCTCAAATAAATTGGCATTCATATCGGCGTGGTAGTCTCCTGCTTGTTTTGATTCAAATACCAATAGTTCACGAAGCCATTATCAGATTCGATATGTAAGATCATTAGCCGTTTTCCTTTCCCTGAAAGAGTTTTTAATCCCGTGAAGAGACTAGCCACGTAGACGTGCCGAGGATGCTCAACTGATGAGTCCACCAATACTTTGCTAACAGTGTGCGCTGCATTGAGCCAAGTCTCGTCTAGCTAGTATATCTTCCTGCCTTCTTCTTTATACTTCCAGATTTCGCGTAAGGATCTACGTCTCCAACTTATTATCTCGTCCTTTTCTTTCAAGATGCTATTTCGTTTCCTTCCTACAAAACTAAAAATTACATTAAATCTTTAAATTCGTTAATTCAATGAACCACATTATACGAATAACGAATTTCAGGTGATTCATCTTAACAAAATTGCAAATTTAGTCTAGTCATAAAGTATAGATAAGAATGATAAAAAACATAAAAATTTATTTTTGGGTGTGAAAATGTTACAGAATTTTTTGGTTTTGTATTTTACTTTCAAGGTGAAATAATTTTTTTTTGTACAACACTTACCGAAAATTAAGTTCCTTCATTAATGTAGCCAACGTCGATCTTTTGAAGTCTGGCAAGTCGTCGTCGTCGTTTATTGGTAACAAAATTTTGTCCAATGTGGGTGGTTCGTTTTGGAAGAAAAATTCGTGGATTTTTCTTCGGGCTAATGCCTTAGTTTCTTGTGAAATGTTGTCCAAAACTACTCTGGCTATATGGTTACCTTTGGGAGGAAAAAGACTCTTGCTTCTTTTGTACTCTGCCAAAATCTTATATACACTGCTAATTGATGCTCCTAAAAACAAACTAATACATTTTGCGTATATTATACATACATGCATTAATAAATAACAAAAATAATTGAAATTAAGTTTTAAGAATCAAAATGTGTGCAATAGAAGTAGCTATCATGTTAGTGGGTAAGATATTTAAGAGAAAATAACTATTATTTAGAATAATACATCAAACTACTAAACATTTTAAACTATAGTTCAAAGCTAAATCCTCAGCTGATGCTCTTCAAACAAAGGCTACACGTTCTGTCTGAGTTTCAGTTGGATAGCACTTCCGAGAAGCCATATAAATATTTATAATTGTTTCTTTTTCAGAAACCGACAAAGCTCTTCATGCCCGTATTCCTTGTCATTGGTCCTTGTCTAATAAGGCACTCATGTCGAAACATCCTTTTAAAAGTTGTCTCACAAAAATGAATGAAGCACACCAAAAAAGAAATTCAACCGCACGCCACAGTCCTTCGGAAATTCTTCTTCGGAAGTGCTATTGTGAACTTGCCGGCTTATCTACCGACAACGGACCAATAGGAACGAGGCGCGTGCCGATCAGATAATTTATTACTCCGTACGTTCGTTGGATAGATTATAGAACCTATAGTTAGACTAAATAACTTGTTTCAATCATTTGAATAACTTCACTATATCCATTTAATTTCGGATTACCCTACATAATATGCTATGATCCAAGTCCCTTCCTCATTCCCAGCGAAGTTATGTCTAGTCATGCGCTTCATCCTATTCCAATGACGAGTAGACCGTATCTATAGTTCGAACAGCCTAAGGTTATGCCCGCTACGTCATCACTTTATACCCTCTCCCTTGCGTGGATTGTACCCTATAAGAATATAGAAAATTGTTGTGACAGTCTCTGGTAAGATTTATGGACATCTGTTACCGCCCTCTTAATGTGGTCCAGTACTAATCGTGGCGAATATTTATATCGTAGAAAGCTTAAAAATGTATGTGGTCTTCAATGTCCAGAAATTATGTTGCTGTTGACGCTGTTAAGGGACATCCCACTCTCAGAAAGCCATAGGCGGAACGTTTTTTAGTGCAAGTTTCAGTCAGTTGAGATTGTTGACACAATTGGGATCTGATGAGACGTTTCTTCGACTTATTTATTTTTTTATTTATTAACCATATCATATTTTATATTTGATTGTGTTGAAAATTATTAATCTTATGGGGTTTGTGGATATTTGATGGAGATCCATAAATCAAAATTTAAAATAGTGAACAGGTACCTACATATAATAGACACAATATTGAAGGGTAAAACCCCAAAGTTGGCAAACAACTGAAAGAAATTAAATTAATCCTAAGACTGTGATCCGCTTATATCTATACCAATCATGAGATTTCCTAGAGTGCATCATTAGTACCTAGATAAATAGGCTAATACCAATATCAAGCGTAGGTAAACAAAATTAGTAGAAACAAATCTAATAATAACAAGTGTAAAATTGAACTACCTGGAATAATTCCCGGTTGCTAAATCCCTTCGTTCGTAAGTAGCGTTAAGAGGATGAGTGTTAATCAATCACATTTATTTTACCTGCAACAGATATATAAACCTGTCCGTTAGTCATAAGTTCAGTTTGTAAACTAATTTGAACAAGGCACCGTGTGTAAAAATTGTCAAATAGATTGCAATATAGTGGAAATTTTTACTATTGATCAAATTTAAATTATTAATAGTTTTGAACCAGTGATCTAAACAATGTCTGTGAAAGAGATTGGCGTGAAAGGAAAGGCGATTGGGAGTCAAGGAAAGGAAATTATCAACAATGTCAATAATTTCATGGTACAGGAAAGTGTAGAGGGATTAAAGTTTCCACTTCAACAATACCGGTATGTATGAATGTAAAAGATTTTTATAATTATTGTCAATTAAAACTGATTAACCCATTTAGGAAACGTGTGTTAGCTGCCACGGGTATAAGTAAATGTACTTATCAAAAAATAGCTAAAGAGAGCAGAGATGGAATATATTCAAGCAACTTTTCATTTTCATCCCCATCTAAAAAGCGGCAACGAAAATCACCTGTTGTGGATAAAGTGACTGCAGGCCAAATTGAAGAAATCAAAGCAATCATATACGATTTTTATATTTTGGAGAAAAGAAGACCTTCGCTGAAATGTAAGTTTTAAAATTGTAACCGTAGCATCTAGTCATATTTCATTTTAAGATTTTTTTAGGTATTTACCAAAAAATGCAAGATCGACAACTTAATTTTGAGGGTAAAATAACGACTTTGAACAAACTTTTGAAACAAATGGGCTTTAGGTCAGTATTCATACACACTATAAGGTTTTCGATTTACAACGCTATAAATATAATTTATATCTACAGATGGAAAAGAACTACTGATAATAAAAGAGCTCTCATGGAAAAATATGAAATTCGCTTGAAGCGAATCGAATATCTGAAGCAAATTATGAAATATAGAGCTGAGAACAGGAACATAATTTATACGGATGAAACATATATACATTCTAGTCATACCCCAAAAAAAGGATGGTCAGATGACAATTATGACAAGGAACTAAAAACGCCTTTATCAAAAGGACAACGAATGATTATTGTGCATGCTGGTGGAGAATTCGGCTTTATTCCTAACGCCTTGTTGATATTCAAATCAGGTATTATTTGTGTTACAATGATGTAAAATATTTCCAATATATTTTTACATTTACTGGATTATATGTATGTATTTTATTTTCAGGCTCAAAATCTGGGGACTACCACAACGACATGAATCATTTGAACTTCATGAAATGGGTAGAAAGCCAATTGATCCCAAATTTGCCTGAAAATTCTGTGCTTGTAGTTGACAACGCTTCTTATCACAATGTCCTGGAAGAAAAAAATGTAACGTCTTCTAGCCTGAAATCAGAGATGATTGACTGGCTAGAAAAACATCAAATTCCTAGTGAAAAGTCATTGACTAAGGCCGAACTATATAAAAAAATACAGGAAAATAAAAGAAGATTTCCAGTCAAATACAAGCTAGATGCCTTAATGGAACAGCACGGGCATAAAGTTTTACGACTGCCTCCATATCATCCGGAGCTAAACCCAATCGAGAAGATTTGGGCTCTCGTAAAAAACTGGGTTGCTCCACGAAATGTGACATTTAGGTTGTCTGATGTGGAGCATCTGACCCGTAGCAGGTTTGAAGAAATTGGAGCAGATGAGTGGAAGAAAATTTGTAACCACGTGAAAAATATGAGCAAGCTCAAATGGAAAAAGAACATCTTCTCGACGATCAAATGGATACGTATCAATTCAATGTGAACACAGAGTCATCATCAGAAGATAGTGACGAAAGCGACTCAGATGAAGATTTGAAGCTAAACACACTATCATCTGATAGCGATTAGATTTTTTAATGATAATATATAATTTGAATTATAACCGTCTTTAGTTTGCTCCCTCTTCTAATTCAAATTTGCTTCCGAACAACTTAATGCGCATACTAAATGAATATAATAATACAAAAATCAATTAATGATCAATGTCGACACAACCTATTCACTTTATTTTATACTTCAAATAAAATAGAACGCCACTGCGCTCTGTCGACGACCGCGTGATGAGCGGACCCGCCCACGATGACGTAGCGGTCATATACTAAGAGCGTTCGAACCATACTATAGCACCAAAATCGGCAGCATCTAGGCGCCACAGTGGTGACCCGGCTGACACTGCGAAGTGGGATAGAGTTTCAACAGACAGCTTGCTATTTTCACTTTCACAGTGGTCGATTCTGGTAATAGATGGCACTTATTTCGATAGACCTTATACTCTGAATATGGTAGTTTGTGGTCATCCCTGGTATTTGGCAGTCTGGAAAAAGCCATCGTTGAAAAAAAATCTTTCGTGTTTCTATACAAATACTCGTAATTCATTGTTCGTCTCAAAACATTCAGTGTTGTCTCCCGTCTTGTGATATCATCAACCTTTAAATGAATATTTCAGATCATTTTGAAGATACCTACTCCGAATAAACATATATACAGCAGACTCTTATAACTGTGCATGCAGTCCGCTTACTTGTTTATCTATATACAAAGTATATTTCCGATGAGTATTCAATCGAGATGCTGTTCAATGATTCACTGAGACGTCGATGCAGAAGTTTATTCAACGTCTGTAAGTCGGAACGAAAAAATAAGACACAGCATTCAAGCGATGTTTCGTGCCGACAAAGAAACATTGTAACTAATACGTTTTAATCGATGAAACATTTATTTTGCCAAGTAACCGGCGGTAGGTGGTATTTGGATTAGGCATGTCTGGACGTTAGGCTGAATTTACATCGCACTAAATGGTGGTTAGCTATAGCATTTAATACAAGGGAACGCATTTTTTTCGAAAATCGATAATAACAATATTATTCCCTCTATAAAGCTTCGTAATTTAGAATTAGAGCTTTTGTATGTATTTTTGTTGATAATAATATTACAATGTCCAATAAGTCACTGGTGAACAAAATTAAAATAATTTTTGTTACATGGACAAAACAAGGTGGTTATTATGTAAAACGTACCCAAAAAGCCGGAAATAGTATTCGATCTTTTTCTATCACCCACGGTTTTCTTGCAATAAGGCATTTTATTTGCTTATACTCGTAAAATATAAGGATATGTGTGTAAGAGTACTAATGAACACTCGAATATACATTAATCTCAGAATGTTGTTACCGATGTTTTACGGCGATATGTTGCTCCTGAAGTATCTCTTAACAATGTCCAGGAATAATCAGCAAGCAAATTGACACTCCAATTTGTCTTGATACCGTTTTTCCCTAGCAGAAATGTCTTGTGGAACCGTTCACCATGTTCATCACTTACCTCACCTAAATTTTCCGGAAAAAAATCGAGATGAGAATCCAAAAAGTGAATTTTTAGAGACATGTTACATCCCATTCCTTTATGAGCTTTAATTTGTACAGTCACAATATCTTTATAATTGTCTGCCTTCACATTGCCTAAAAAACTTGCAGTCACTGATTTAAAAGCATTCCAAGCTCGTAATTCAGTTTCATTTAGAGCACTGTCAAATACATCATCCTCTATGATTTTCCGTATTTGTGGACCCACAAATATGCCCTCTTTAATTTTTGCCTCACTAAGCCTCGGAAATGTTTGTTTTAAATGCAGAAACCCTCTTCCATTTCGATCCATAGCTTCCACAAAATTTTTTATCAGTCCCAACTTAATATGCAAAGGTGGAAGCAACACATTTTTGGGTTCAAGTAGTGGTTCATGAGCAATGTTTTTGTGGCCCGGAGTTAATACCTGACGTAGTGACCACTCCTTCTGTTCATAATGACGATCTCGCGCACAACTGTCCCATTCACAAAGAAAACAAAAATATATGGTATATTCCAGTTGCATTCACAGAAGAAGGGCTATTACCTTTAAATCTGCACATATGGCCCATCCATATTCATTATAACCGATATGCTCCAACAGAACATGCATATTTTCGTATGATTCCTTCCTATGAACCGCGTGCGCTATAGGTACAGATGGATATTTATTACCGTTCTGTAACAATATCGCTTTTAAGCTAAGCTTACAGCAATCAATGTATGTACTAGCACCAATCATTTGGATCATGTTTCTGTCCTAACGCGTCAAACAAATTGTTGACATCGGAGCAATATATCAACTCTTGGCGGAAACAGTGTGTGAGGTCTTGTTGCCGTTTTCGGTAAAAAGTAATGTTACGTCACAGTGGAGAAGATTCCATCATTTTAATCTTGACGCTAAAAGTTCTGACTCGGATTTTGACAGATTTAATTCTCGTACTAAGCAGCTGCTTCTTTAAGGGGCAAGCTGATGTAGCACTCTATTCCCTTAGGTAAGGCTTTTTTTTGTTTGTAAACTTTGTATATACTGTTTAATGAGGGTAATAAATATTATTATTATTATATTATTATTATATTATTATTATTAAGTTCTCCCTGTGTGATCAAATGCTGCGCTGTTGAACATCCTGGCAGGTCAAACGAAGGATCGGACATTTTTACGCTTTCTGTACCGTCACTTTCAGAATCGGTGGATTCGACTTTTTCATCCAAAGACCAATAAGTATTCTGGTAGAACTTTGACAGAAAGTTTATCACTATACTTAACTGGAATCAAACCTGATGGTAAATCAAAATACTTAACAGTATGTTTCGATCTTGGTCCAATACCTTTAATATTTGTGAGGCAAAAATAGTAATCAGTTGTATGGTCTCTCGGTCCTTTCCAAACCATTGGTACCTCAAAGGGCATTTTACGATTGTCGCTTCTTAACCAACCTGTTAACAACGTTACACAAGTCATACAACATATATGAGGGGCCCATAGTTTATCTTGGTCGCCAACTTTAATTCCAAAATAAATTTCGTATGCTTTCATCACAAGGGGAGTAAAAGTACGTATTTGGGATTTAAAAGTTATCTCTCCGCACACATAACAAAAAACTGTTCGCACTATACACAGAATTTCTGGGAATTGTCCATAAAGCTAGTATCGATCACAATAAACTAAAAACAACACACCATTTTAACAAAAATTAACAGTAATCGGAACATCTCATTACTCTTCAACACAGAAAATGCAACAAACTCGGCTACTATTAGTCTACTAATAAACGCAATATGCCCTCTAAACATCGAGCTCGCATATAATAAACAGGAATAAACAGGTCTTAACATTATATATGTGCGTCATCGCATAAACGCCGACAAATGTGGGTGATAGAAAAATTCTGTTTTTAGATTTGATTTAAGGGTCTCAAAATACATAAGATACACCTAAAAACTGTCATGTCACAAATCCTGTGTTTATCAGTGAAATAACTAGGCATCCGTTACTAAGTGACAGCTGAGATCTTCATTTTACACGTTGCCAGCTCTTTCAATGACAATATGCAATATAATCAAAAAATACAAATAATTTAAAATTTTGTATATTTGGTCTTCTTGACGTAAACCACAAAACCAAGATAATAACTAAAAAGTAATCCTATATTTATATTTTCAATTTGACTTAAGTTAGCCCAACAATTTTAAGTAAAAAGGATAGTACTTTTGTGTCGAGAAAGTAACCCATTTTGAAGATATAATCCATAATAAATACGATTTTAGTCTGTATGCAATTAAAAAAACACTCTCATTTAAATAAAATAAATATTGCTCTGGAACAAGAGTTAACAGTCAGTCAAAATCTTAACATGTAAATCCCAGTGATGCATCATAAAAAATTAACATACCTATATGTTTATAAAAAGTGAAAGCTTTTTGTGCAAGTTTTCTAGTGATATAATGGTGGTGCAATGGCACATCTTTTAGTGCAGTTCATTCAACATTTGTACCGAACTCCATAAAAATAATGATCTTGTTAAGTCACATCTGTCATAGGCTAAGGTGGTGTCCAGAAACAAATGGCGCTGAAGAAGGCAGCTTTTGTTATGATCTGGTCCGGACCATGTCCTCCAAGGATTGTCGCCGCTAAGTGCAGGGCTAGACCAATCTAAAGAATAGCGAAGCAAAATACCAAGGGTAATTAGTCGCTATTGTAGACGTATTTTTACTGCCACATGATGTGTAATTACTAACGTACCCTAAAAAAAAACAAACATAAATTTACTTTTCTAGGGATAAATGCAGACCCGCACGGGTATCACGTATCTTGAAAAGTGACATCATGCCGATTTTTTTTGCATTATGCTGTTTTTTTTTGACATTATGTAGGTTATTCTACAAGATGTTACCTTAGCACTTAGTTGTACGTGTTGCCTAAACGTCATGAGGCTTGTTATCAATCTTTGGCTCTGATGTGATGTAAAATCTGCTTCTGAGATGGCATTATTGGATGTCTAAGCTGTAAGTTGTATGTGTTGATGATAATTACATTGAATTCTTGTCTCAAATACACTTGATTGAGATTCAAAGCTAGAAATTCGATGCGCATCCACTTTTTCTTATGCATTCTGGAGATTACATAATCTAATTTGCTGAAATTCAAAAATGAGAGAGATAAATAATTATATTCACTGTACACTGTCGAATTACAAGCCATACACTGGTACATGCTAACAGTAATTACACACAACGCGGGCGCCGTGATGATTTCCCGTAATTCTCCCCAGTTTTTCGTAATTTATAACTTTGAACATAACCTCTCTTCAGAAAGCACAACATATAAATAACCCGTCATATTCGGAATATTCAGTAATGATTTTCTCTCACAGCAAATATCACTGGTTTTATACACATGCAGACCAATACACATAATCATCCAGATGCGATCTTGCTATTCAACCAACTTTCTTCTCAGAGATAAAAACTACAGACCCGGATCACTCAGCCTCACAAAATCATGCAACCAATAATGCGTAGTTTAGTTGAGTGATTCCTCCATAGATGGACGTTCACAACGATCCCAGTGAGCAAACATGGAACGACTGCGCCCTAAAAACTACCTAGTCTGCAAGTTGACATCTTATAGGTTTTTTTGACGTTTTATAGGTTTTTTACATGTTACCCGTGCCGATTTTCAACCCTCACAGAATTCATTCTGAAAATGATCTGGATCCTATGTAACGTCAGCAAACGAAGCTAAAAGCCATATTTACTTTTTTGTTTTCCGCCGTTTTCCTGCAAAACTTTCTCGAAATTATAGTAGTAGGTAACCTTGTGCGAGCATTTCATAAAAAAATCAAGCAGAACTTTCCAAGTTGTAGACAGGCCAATGATTAGCGGACAGTCAGACTGACCGACGGAAATGATGATATGCATGTTATGAAACATCCAGAAAACGTAATATCTCATTTTCGATTTTTTCGCGATCGCAATACTTCTTCGCCAGTGGCGTAGGGAGCAAAAAAACGGTTGTTAACCTTATCATAGCTGTAATCATTATCTATGAATTCAATCTTGCACTACCCTTTAGTATACCTCGCCCGTCAGCACAGTGTTACAGCCGTCAGTAATAAGAAAACGGTATTAGATACCAATTACCCGCACCGTTGCTAATTAATTTATTATTCGTCTGTATGTCGCCGTATCGACATATTAAAAATTACCCCACTCATACCGCTCCAAAGCAAAAACGGTAATATCGGTTGTAGATCATTAGAAATTCTTCGATTTCGCAAAAATTGTATTTATCCAATTAAATTAGCTTAATTGACAATTATAGTTGCACCTAAATCTATGTGAGTATAATGATCAAACTGTTACGTAATTACCTTTTCTTCTTCCGTGAATTTTTATACTTAATTACTGAAATTAACAACAACAGTTAAGCTACCAGTATTAAATCGTATTTACCGCTTGTAATAAATTCGAATATTATATACATACATAACAGGCAGAGATATTTAAATTTCTGGATCAAGATTGTATTGCTGAGTAAGATGATCATAATGAAGATTGGTGTCTAATTAGATATTTTCAAATCCATGATTTATGAGGGATTAAGAGGATATTAGCTCATTATACAATTTCTTACAATCGGTTTTCAAAGAATAGGTATGTGTCATCGACCTGCTTCAACTAGGCATTCTTATGCTAAGAGCAGTGAAAGGAGATACAAAAATTTTATGAATTAATCTTTTATCACAAGGACAAGGCAAATTGAGGCTTTCTGAAATCAGATTTTACAAACCACATACCTTCGTTGTTTGAAATTTTTGATTTCACTTTTCTGTACCTTGTATTGTCACATCACGATATCGGGAATTATCAGGCTCAAACAAAAAAGAAACATAACACTAACCAAATTTCTGTTTTTGGATTTACCAGGGTTTAGATTAAAATCCAAACTTCACTTTAAGGCAGGTTACCCAACTATCTCACAGTAGTTAGCAGCTATACGCACAACATCCAAACATCATCCAACCTCACTTTTCCGCAAGATATAATTGTTTTGTCAGTCAGCATATCCAAAACATAAAAACTGTGCCAAAAGTGTGTACCGCATACCATTAGAAGTTACGTTAAATAAGAGCTTCTCTACAAAAATACATATTTTGTCCAACACTTGGCTCAAGCTATGTTAGATATCTTATTGGCTCGTACACACTAAGAGGGGACCTCAGAGGTTTCAAGAAGAGAGCAGATATATGTTTGACTGATAAGAAACTGAATAGTCGTTTGGAATAAGATATTTGGGTGCGTGAGAATTACTGAGGCATTTTTGTTAAACTCCATTTTATATAATTATAAAACCCATACTCCTGACAGTGGAAGTCACAATATCACGTACTGCTTATTTTTTGATTTCGCGCCTCTTTGAATTAAATATACTATTATGGAATCTTATTTCTATGGGAAATTGCTAAAATATAGTATTTGCTAATGTCTCGTACTTTATAAATATAAAAACTGTTTATCATGGTTGTTAATACTCACAACAGCCATTTATGGGTGTTATGCAGATATTGACCCCGTTTTTTATCTCAATTTTTGTTTCAAATTGACCGAATATATCCAAATATATTTGCAGATAGTATGGATCGCGTAATAAAACACATTTATTAGTTTTTCTGAGATAACATTAACCATTCCTCACCCTAATCTGGGAAAATGATGTATACAAAAAGTTTCGGAAATTGAGCGATCCACACGATAAGGCTATTTAAAAAATATCTTCATTAAGCATTTTTGCAAAGTATGGGATTTCTTTAACCGGTAGCTCTAGGTTGAGCGCTTGCCGACATACAGCCGGCGTCCTCTATTATTGCCATTATATTGAAAGCTCTAGATGAAAGAGCCATAGTACTTGTAATATTTTTGTATGTTACTTTGAAATGACAAACATTCCTAGAAACCTTTATTTTAACTGAACACCTGAAAATTCTGACTCGGGTATTATCCAAACAGCAAAATCGTCCACTATGTGAGCAACGCCCGAAAAATGTGTAGTCTGCCCGATGCTTCTGCCAGAATGTTGTAAATACCCAATAAATCAATGCTATTATTATAAAATGATATAGCAATTATTCTAAGATAACAATAATACGACACATCACGCACCATGACAACAAATATATTATTTTTAGTAGCAGGCTATGCATGTTTTGAGAATCCGGGGATTTACAGTCTACATCACTCCATAAATTAAATTACAACAATAGCAGATTCCAGGCTGATGTGTATTCAAACGATTCTTTTATTGTTTTAGAACAGGTGCATTGCCAAATATCGGTGATTTATAACCAAGGAATTGTTATTTCAGTTCCAGACATAGACGTAGTTACAAGGGGTTCACTATTTCATGTATGGTTTTGGCGACAAAGTCAGAGATAAACAAAATATCGCTTAACCTTTGAATGTTTCTCAGTAACTATATATAAAATATGCACAGTTTTATGGCCTCCAGAAAAACTTGAGGTAAAATTTTGGATTAACCGACTTCGACTAAGCAACTAAACTAAACTAGAGTTTAATAATGAACATAGTATGTAGGTCAAGAAAATTGTTCAAAGGTCTGAAGGTTCAAAAATACTAATAAGTGACTCCAAAAGACGTACAAACAATTTTGGAGTGTAATGCAACGTTTGAGTAGTGGCATCAGTTCACAAATAGCAGAGCTGTTGAAAACCATAGATTTTGAATGGTACAAAGCCACATCTTTTAACCTTTTAATAACATCTCACAAGGAGGCCAGTTCTTCATAAGTCCATATCCTAGCTACAAATTGAACGACAATTGAAATTATCAACCTCGTGACAACAATGCATTTAATTGTTTATTGTGTGAACACTTAAGATTAATACTATTTCAGTTTCATGTTTTCGTAAATTATTTTAATGTGGCTTCTTGGTAATGTGATCTCAGACATCACATCTTTCTTAAAATAATCGATGACGAAAGACTGCAAATGTTTAATGATTACTAATCGCCAAAGATCCTTACAAATTTGTGTTAACTCCTGCTCCTACTTACGAATATCAATTTCCTAGTATTAATTCCAAACCGAGAAAACCACTCCTGTCCATAATATATGACAGTATTAAAACCGAGCTTAAAATATTTGCGGAACAACTAAGGGTAATGATTTGTGTCTTAACTACATTCCCCTTATACACGCGCCCGTTTATGCGAAATTTCGTCAGAGTTGAGCAAAAAATACTATATTATAGATCCTCATAAATTATCCTGGTATGAAATAAAGCTAATTAAAACAGATTTCACGTAACTGGCCAATACGGTGACGACAATGTTGAAACAAAAATAATAACGCGTATTTTAAGCACATTGATGCTCTCAATAATACACTTTTTATAAGCCTTTGATGTTTGATCTTGTTAGCAAAGTAGACCGCAGACAAGGTGAGGTATGCGCCAAATATCCTAGAAATCCAGGATAACTGAAAAAAAGCGGTCGTATGAGGAATGACCTGAATAATTATCTATTATTAATAGAAATTAGATAAAAAGACAGGAATTATCTACATGCATTCTGACATCAGAGTGGGCTCAAGGTGCGGCATCCACACCGAAAGTTTCTTCTGGTAGAGTTTAGTTGTATGTTGTTGGAAACGTTTGGTAGATTTTCTTCCACAAATCACCACATGACATTTGTAGACAGTTTGAATGGCCTGTTTCCAGGGAATTGGTTTTGCTGGTTCAAGCTGTTCCACAATATCACAGAAAAATTTTGAATCAACAATTTGACGTACTCAAAGCTTTATTTCAGTGCTCAAAGTTGTAAGTACTCTTAAATATCCGATGCACCCCGAAATATTAGCACCACGCTTTTTTCTAAAGGCTTGTACAGAACCTTCAGGAGGTCGCAAAGTGAATTTATTGATGATATCTAATATAGCCTAGAGGTAATTTGTGCCTCAGTTCCACAAATTCAATAACATCCACCATTTTTGACAATTGGTTTGTCAGCTTGACGTTCATACGCGAATCGGTAGTATTTGTAAGACAATCGATACGACTGGAAGGTGCACGAGCGTCCTAGTGTAACGTAGATGATGAACTCATAGATACTTTGGACATTTTTGACAGCAGATTGGCAATCAGCTCGATATTCTACATGAGAATCAATTTCGCTCTGAGCGACAGGGTGCACTGCTAAGAAGCCAAACAAGCACGTGTACCTCATACAACATTGTTTCATACTTTTTAGGAATCATCAGTACAGTATACTGTTGTATCCTGTTGCCGTACATAGGGGTCGTACCACGACTGGGATAGGCATAGGTGCTATGTCATCGTTGTCTTTCGGACCTAACAATAGAGAGCTTTTTAGTAGACCCATATTATCTTGTTAGCTTTTCATCATCAATCTTCAAGAAACTAGAGCTTTACCTTACCAGTGATTGCTTAAAGGCATGAAGCGGCGATAAATATGGTTTGTTATGATCGCAGAGAGCAGGTCTTGTTCTGATCCTATAAATTTGCCTAATTCTTACCCATCATGATATGATATGCACAGAATATATTCCATATGTTACATTTATCTTCTATGCTCGATTGACTAGCCTACAACTCTTTTGTGTGAATTCATCCTGCTGTTGTTTTATTTTTAGATATCACTGTAATGAAGCAATAAAAAAGTCATTTTTTATATGAAATAGGCTATAAATTTTAAAATCTCGCAGTTTCGAAAAAGCATTCCGTTCAGATTTATCATAATCACTACTACTAGGCAATAAAAATAATAGGCAAGTATGCTTATCGTTGTCTATGACAATCGTATTATGAGGATATATTTTAGTATCTATTATTATCCTTGATAAATTTTATTATGGAATATAAAATGAGGAGTTTTTATGGGTAATGTGATTACGAATATGCTTATTTAACTGACAACCGGCACTGCAAAGCAAGTTTCTCATATAATAATGGGAGTGGGATATACTGTTTCTTCATGTTGCTGATGCTAATGAAATATTGATACAAAATTTACCGAATGTATTGGTATTATTCTCTGATTAAATTTAACACATAAAATTTGGGGTATTCAGCATAAAATATACAAAAAACTAGGAGTAGTCTCGACAGACTAGGAAGATGTTTTATTAAAAAGTTTTGTATCTATCTACACGTAAACCTCAATTTAGTGTTTTTCCGTGAGCCTTTCCTGACTGAAGTCTGAAATTTTTCGAATGTCAGCCAGAAAACATCAGTAGTGTTCTGTCTTACAGTTTTTATCGTCATACATCCTGCTGAGCATGATTTTTTAGACTACTGTTCAATGGCGAACTACGACGAGGCAGATGGTGCGGACTAAGGGGGGCGGATAGGGGGCCCGCCTCGGGGTCTTCAGTGTAAGGGGCCTACAAATTTTGAAAAGTTCAATTTTATAGGTATTGAATAAGGTATTTTTCATAAATGCTTTATAGAATAAAGTAAAGCAGTTAAATTTCTTGATTTTTGCGAACGCATCTTGCAGGCCGTTTGAGCTAATTTAATCGAACTTGCAGATTACACAATTTACCCATCAATGCATATAGGCAATCATTATCTGTTGAACAAATGAATGTGTGATAGTCTCTGATGATCGTTGGTTGGCCATTATCAACTGTTGTTATAGGGAAGGTATGAAGTCTCCGATTAAAACAATAAGCTTTTGTTATACTTGGTTTAATTACCATTGGTTGTACGTTTTTTCGATTTAATTGATTGTCACTATTTACGTCGGGTGAGTTTTTTTTAGAAAAACCTTGATACAAATCTCTAATCACCGAAAAGTATGGTGTACTAGTAAAGAAAACTCTATTCTAGATCTCTGATGCACGCTAAGTTCACCTTCGCCTCGTTCAGCAATTTGCATTGTCAACGGAGAATATCTACTTTGCCACCAAATATTCACGACTCTGTTATTATGTCTCTACATCAGGGCAAACAGACGAGTCCAAAAATGTTGGGAAAGCACTCGATCTTTGGGTGATTTTTATATCCCAAAAATGCAGTAGGTAAATCGCATGTTTCAAGTTCGGATATGGGATGCTTTAGAGCTGGTGGATACCGGCACAGGTATTACGTATCTTGAAAAGTGTCATTATGTCGATTTTTTTGACATTACATTGGTTTTCTGTGACATTTTGTAGGTTTTTCTACAAGATGTTAACTTGGCACTAGCTGATGGACACGTTATGCACTCGTTTTGTAGTTGTGCCTTTGCCTAAACTTCATGAGGCTTCAGCTATCAATGTTTGGCTCTGATCTGAATGTGATGAAAACTCTGCTTCAGAGATGGCATTACCGAAGGTAACGGCAACATAGGTGCATAGTGAGGATTTGTGTGCTAATAAATATGTGTTGATGATAATGGTGGTAATTTTCCGTAATTGTCCTCAAAGTTTTTGAGAATACAAAAAAACGTAATTTATAACTTATAACCTGTCTTCAGAAAGGACAACATAAATAACCCGTCATGCACAGCTAATATATAATTATATATACTTCATTGGCAACATATTCAGTAATGATTTTGTCACACAGCAAATATCACTGATTTTATACACATGCAGTCCAATACACAATAATCCAGATGAGATTTTGCTAGTCAACCAACTTTCTTCTCAGAGATGCTTCACAAAACATATGCAACCAACTATGTGTGTAGTTGAGCTATACCTCCATAGATGGATGCTCGCAACGATCCCAGTGAGCAAACGTGGAATGACTGTTTGCACCCTAAAAACTACCTAGTCTACAAGATAACATGTTATAGATTTTTTTTAACGTTTTATAGGTTTTTTACAGAATGTCCATGCGGGTATTTGTTAGGGTCCCAGATGCAGGTTTCTAAGTCCAAAACGTTAATTCTAACTGCGCAGCCGGAAATATTGAGTGCGTTCAACAAACTTAAAGCTAGGGGTGCAGCACTTTAATTGTGAGTAGCGGTATATAGCCGTGGAATAGATCTTATAGATCAACAGACTATCAAATCTGACAGACAAGTGAAGATTGCGTGTCTGACTAACAAATGGGGCATTCCACGTGAAGCGTACGCCGAAAAAAGTGACGTTTCAAAATTCGCTGACATTGGGCCAGTTTATATATCTAGTAGTATGAGAGAGAAAACCCGCTTTTTTTTTGGTGGCACGTTTCTTTGCTAAGTTACCGGCTTCGAAAGTATAGACGTACTTGAATTTGGGAATTTTTGGAAGAATTTTTTCGAATTAAAAAGTATTACATTAAGATATTATATTTACATAGGTACCTAATTCTTCGTACTTTTCGATAAAAATATCAAATTCAAAATAAAAAAGGAAGATGCTAAGCCGGAAGTAAAAATGTCAAATCAAAATTTGGGTAATTAAAAAAAGATATCTTTAAGTCTAATTAAAATATGCATTCACTAAGGAGATAGGTATTTTTACATACATGTCGCAATGGGTGCTGGGTATGACGTTAGGCGCTTGTTTAGGTCGACTGTATTGCGAGATATTGCATTAATAGGTAACAATATAAGTATCTGTAAACTCTGGTGATCATTTTAAATATATTTTGATAGTTTGAGATCGGGTGCAAAACTGGAAGTAAACGCTCATTTAAAAAATTAATGTTCGTGACTTCTATAACTTTTATTATTTTTTTTCCAAAATGTAGCCTAAAGTGTGTTTAAAATACACTAGTAGCTGGGGGAGGATGGGAGTTAATCCATCAATAGGTATTTTTATGTACATGTATGTCGCATGTTTATGTTGACTGGTTTGCGGGATATTGCATTAATAAGCTAGTATATGAGCATTTTCGAGCTCTAATAATGATTTTCAATATATTTTCATTTGGACGAAAGGTGCTGTAATACCCTGTTTTAAAAATAGATTTTCAGTTCCTACATTTGCTGAAAACTGCTACATAGGCATCTTGTAGAAGAAGATACAGTCACGTGCAAAATTATACAGGGTATTCATTTAAAAGCTTCCCACCACGGACTTATCGAAAACCACTCCAAGACACGTCTAAAGATTTGTCAAGAGAACAACTTTTTAACCAAAAACTACTTCTTCACCCTCTGCCCCAGGGTCATCCCCTTAGAAATTTTAAATGACAACTGGGTATCGAGTAATAGCTCTGTCGAAGTCCTTTATTTTGATGTTTGATTTTTTAAAATCTATCGATTCGTTTTCAAGAAAATTATAAAAACCTTTATCTTAATTTGTTCAGATAGAAAACAACAACACACGAAAATATCACACAATGATATAGGCGATGTTCAAATTGATGACTTTAGAAGCAATGCGAATTATATTTTTACCCAATGTTCTTAAACGGTCAGGGACGCGTGCCAGCTTACACTTGCCTATAAGGGCAATTGATTTGTATTTTTCGACAAGCAGATAATTTTTTATTTTAACATATCTTCACTAGGAACGTTGATCACTAATGTTGTGCGAAAGGGCAGCTCCGCGCGAGAAGCCACATGCTACGTATGACGATTGTTCGAAAGTGGGAAAGACACAGCATCTGACTAAATAAACTGGTCTTCTTCGTCCACCCTGTAGCCGCAATTAACAGGTTGTTTTGTAGCGCTGAGTCGCTTCTCCGAGAGGACAATTGTTATGTTAATCGAGGAACCGGTTTGAAATTTTGAAAAGGTTATTCACTTTATACACACACTCACATACATATATATAAAATAGCGACAGACGCTGCGCGACAAGCGCGATCATGGGAAATCATCGTCTTCTTCTCCTCTTCTTCTTCTTCGTCTCATCTTCGTCGTCGTTCTTTATAATTTAATGCAAATGTTGTTTTTGAAGATACTCGCATTATATAATTTAGGAACATCGATATAAAAGCGTATAGCGAACCGAACACCACAAAGGTTTTGGTATCGCTAGACAATATCCATGCGAGGTCCATATGGAACCAGTGGCGGGTCGTATGTAGGGATTTATATAATTGTGATTTTCCCTATACAATTGACACAATTACGAAAACTCTACTAGTTACTCTACACTGAGAAAAGGTAGTCAGTTAAACAGTTGTTCTGGAAAAGTTTCATTATCCGTAATACATTTTTTTAATTATTTAAGTAACTAAATTATTCGGCTTATTTAAACTGAATTTTCTGAAACCAGTTCAATCGAAAGTAATATACGATTAAACTAATTTGCTTGGAAATAGCAAACTATGCACCTATTTTACTAGACTGTTCAATTAGTTTACGTATTTTATTATAATAAAAACAGTTAAACTATTTATTTGAATCGCTGACTCGGCAGGATTCGGATCTTCATTCGTGAATGATCGGGGTAAGCGACAGACGCATTGCCTTTCACGCACTTCGAACTCCTCAGTTTCATTTGTGATTTCCACGGGTCGCCTCTTATACGAATGTTTTCGTTGTTGGTGTACTAGCTGCAAACTGGATCAGTTTTGGTGATCAACTGAAATGCTCGAGCATAGAGCGCTAAGTGACCCATAACTATGGTTAGAATATTTTCCGCTCCTGATGAAACGTTCTGCATAGGGGAGTTGCTGCTGACTTGACGGAATGGGGAAGACTTTGAAATTTAATTCATGGAACCATATTAGAGACAATGAAGGACATTTATATCAAATATAAATATAAATATGTGCTTAACATAGGCCTGATGTGGTTTTCTATTATTCGAGAAGATGCCCAAAAATAACCGGCACGGGTATCATGTAAAAAACCTACAAAACGTCAAAAAAACCTATAAGATGTCAACTTGCAGACTAGGTAGTTTTTAGGGCGCAAACAGTCATTCCACGTTTGCTCTCTAGGATCGTTGTGAACGTCCATCTGTGGAGGAATCACTCAACTGAACTACGCATTATTGGTTGCATGGCTTTGTGAGGCTGAGTGATCCGTGTCTGTCGCTTTTATCTCTGAGAAGGAAGTTGATTGGATAGCAAGATCGCATCTGGATGATTATGTGTATTGGTCTGCATGTGTATAAAATCTCTGATATTTACTGTGTAAGCAAATCATTACCGCATATGCCGAATATGACGGGTTATTTATATGTTGTGCTTTCTGAAGAGAGGTTATGTTCAAAGTTATAAATTACGAAAAACTGAGAATTACGGGAAATCATTACCGCGCCCGCGTTGTGTGTAATTACTGTTAGTATGTATATGGCTTGTAATTCGACAGTGTACAGTGATTATAATTATTTCTTATCTCTCTCGTTTTTGAAATTCAGCAAATTTGTATATGTAATTTCCAGAATGGAGAAGAAAAAGTGGATGCGCAACTAATTTCTAGCTTTGAATCTCAATTAAGTGTATTTGCGACAAGAACCCAATGTAGTTATCATCAACACATACAACCCAGAAGCAGATTTTACCTCACATCAAAGCCAAAGATTGATGACAAGCCTCATGACGATTAGGCAACACGTACAGTTAAGTGCTAAGTTAACATCTTGTAGACTAACCTACATAATGTCAAAAAAAAAACAGCATAATGTCAAAAAAATCAGCATAATGGCACTTTTCAAGATACGTGATACCCGTGCGGAATAGCATTGCAGTATGCGGAGCTTGTGTAGTTCACATGTCTGACCCTATAGGCGTAGAGCGCAACTCATTACCAGTTCAGTGCCACCTGAGTTGTCGATCTGGCTTGTTTCGTTCCTCTGTAGTCATTGTTTTTGCTAGAGCTGTTTCGTGCTTGTTTGGTTTTTTACGATGCCAAACTTCAGTGAGCAACATGCAGCTGTGAAATTTTGCTTTCTAATAGAAAAAATTCGAGAGCTTGCGCTTGCAGACCGCCGACTGACAATCGATCAACTATCCGTAAGTGGTGGGTTGTCCTGGAGTTGTTCGGTTCAGCGAAGTTTAACAGAAGATTTGGTGAGGGTTGCTGCCAAGTTTGTTCCTCGAGCTCTGATTGACAATCAAAAAGAACACCGAGTTGAAACATGTCGTGCTTTGAAACAACAGCTTGAATCTGATCCAAATGTTCTGTCAAATATCATCACTGGTGATGAGACTTGGAGCTATGGCTGTGACCCAGAAACGAAGCAACAGTCAAGTCAGTGGAAGACGCCATCGTCACCCCGTACAAAGAATGTCGCCAAGTCAAATCAAACATTAAAACAATGCTGATTTGTTTCTTCGACGTCAAAGGCGTAGTCCATTCCGAGTTTGTTCCCCCAGGTCACACTGTCAATCAGACCTTTTATTTGGAGGTTTTAAGACGATTGCGAAACAGTGGCTCCGTGCGAGTTTTTCTTATTTCCACGGATGAAGAGGGGCATGAAAGGACGCGGCTTTGACGACATTGAAGAGGTCAAGAAGAAAACGAGGTAGGAGCTGTCAGACATTTTTAAGGAAGACTTCAAAAAATGTTTCAAGCAGTGGAAACACCGGTGCGGTGGGACAAGTGTATTAGTTGTAGTGGACAGTATTTTGAAGGAGATAAGGTTACTTTGTGAAAAAGTTGAAAAGAAATAGCTTTTACAAAACAATTCCGGCTTTTTTTGGTTACCTCCTCGCATTGTATATAGAGAGTGTAGCCTGCTGTTGGTACAGACTTTGTAGTACTTATTTGAGAATATCCTAGTTTGTTTAAAGTGATGCCGAACTGATTTATATAAGTGCGTTGAATTCGGTTGAGTGCAATATAGGTTTCTTGTTACAAATATACTCGTAAATACAATTTTTGTACACATATTCAATTCCCAAATCGCCTTAGTCAGTTTCAGTTATCCCTTTCCCTACTTTCTGGATTTGAAACAAAGAATTGCATCTAGTGAATGGTGATGTATTATACCCTGTTTCTAGGCAATCAAACAAATACTTGGTGAAACTTGATCCTCTATATAGTTAGATCACAATCGATGAGCATAAAAAATACCGAATTTTGTTGGGGTTACAAGATTCGGAAGTTTTTACTCTGATTTGAAGTGAGACTAATTTCCGTCAGTCCATATTCATCTTTGGTATTATCGGAGTTTCGCCCTGTCTGTGATTGTCGCGCAATCAGTAGTGATGTTGAATCGATTTTGGGAATCGCTTGATGTGAAGTATTACGAGGTGGTGCATTAACATTTTTGAAAATTGGTACATGCATGGCAGGTGTATCAGCTCAAAAAGCAATATTTAAATCAATGTTGTCGTCCTCTTTTGTTATTCTTCTGTCCAACGCCTTTATAAATATATGCGGGTGATGTTTCGTAGCTACGAGCGTTATACAATTTGGGAACTGGATATAAAATCGTATGGTGAACTAAATGCTACAACGGTTTTGATATCGTAATTTTTGTGCGATATTTACAAATGACCGAGGGTACGAAAACGTCAGAATTACGCGTTTAAAGAAGGAAAATTTATTTCACTCATTGCCGTCAGTCTGTATTAATCCGTATAATGGCCGATGAAGCGCTAGTCTTGCCCCTTTCTACATAGAGGAAATATGCTGAAATAACAGTCTAACGCAGGGGAGACTGAACACCTCCTTCTACATTACTGTATATTGTATTCCGTTCACGGATTTTGACGGTTAAGTGTTACGTCACATTGTTACCATATCCAGAGCCGAGATCAATCAAATTAACAAATAAAATTTTGCAAAGAACTCTCACATATGGACCTTTCCCAAATGATTATAGCTACTCAATAATAACAATAAAGGCCTTATTGCACTAGAATATTTAATTTTTCAAAATAGATTCATGTCATTACATGGTAAGGACTGAGACAAACTACTTTGCTCATGTTTGTGTCAATCCACTTGACTTTTATTTTTCATAGGTGACGTCGATTTTGAATTCAAATACACATTTATAATAATATTCTATTCTGTTTATGAGACTGGCAGCCTCCGTTTGCTCAAAAGTTCGTCTCGCGGCTGCCGGTTCCATTCTCCCCTATTATAATATGCATAACAAAATCCGCTTCCGAAAGCAGGTCGACTTAATTCTATGTTGGTTTCTCACCCACACACATGGTCCCGCCATTAACTCTCGACTCGAGTGCCTGATCTGTTTGAGCAAAAACAGATGTGCTTAAATCGACAACAAAGATGCCTTTCTTATATTTTCCACTCGACCACAAGAAGCTTCTTCTCTTTTCAACCGACGTGCCTGTTGTTTACAAAAATTTGCCAATTTAAATGAGACGGTGTTATGCAACATCCTGTCGACGCTGGATGTGATTTTCAGGCTGTATAGAAGATAAACTTTTTAAATATCATTTCTTATACATAGTCCATTAAGTCCATCTGACCGCGTATCAGATGTATAATGGCATATGTCAAATATTGAGTTTTAGATTGAGAAAAAACAAATCTTTAAAGGTGCATTCCTTGCCGATGTAGCGACCCAAGTAGGGCTGCCATCCGTCCGGGATTCCCCGGATTTGTCCTAGTTTAGATGGTGTCCGGGATTTTTTATTAAATTGGCCGGTGATTCTCCAAAGGCGTTTTGTGTCAGGCCAATGTTATGAAATGCAAACGCATGACCCAACAAGATGTTTTGTTGTACATCCCAGTGCAACGATAAGCATCACCTTCTACAAGCACATCCGCACGGCCCTCTACAGCTAACCAGGCGATGCTGACGCAGTACGCGGGCGCAGACAATCTGACGTAACAATTTCGTTTCATATCCGGTATGTCAACCTGGTGAGTGAATCTGTGTTCTGTTGCGGATCACGTTTACATCTGAGGATTCGACACGGCCTGTCAGCTCGTCCACCCGGCGATCATTCTTGTTCAAATATAAATATTAATCCCTTCTAGGTGGTGTTTGCTTCATGGATTTTAAGTATATTCCGATAAATATATGGTAAACGTATCCTGAGGTCATAAAAGTATTATTAAATAACACCATCCAACTGTGATGAAGTTCATAACTGCTGAAGAGCTGCGTGAATAGAGTTTTTGTTCCGTTAATAAGTGGCGGTATTTTCTGATATCGAGCCGCTTGTATTAATTAAAACGGCTTTAGCCAGATAATAGGCATCATTCATCGAATCTCTCGGTATTTCTCCAATTCCATTTTCCACCTGTCTATGGATTCATTGGTACAACCTACATTTTGGCTTTGTTGCTAACAAAAATAAAAACCAAAAACAATCTAAAAGATGTATGTTTCCGGTATAGCTTCTGCCCCCTTTCTACACGAATGTGAAGAAGTTTTTTTCGGGACCAATAAATACGGAACTATTTCTTCAAACATTTTGGTACCAAACAATTGCATACATTTCTGATACAATCGCTATTTATAATTCCGGTGCAGACAGTACGTTAGTTTTTGCTTTTTAAGAACCTAGTTATATACTATAGTCAGAAAACGTTTTTTGTTTTTGTTGATGTTGGAAACTGTAATTTGGATGGTTTCATTTTGTTTATGGTATCAACTAATCGAGATTCACTTGAATGACAAAATGGGATATAGTACAGTAGATGTGTGTTTTAAAAAAAATATCATTTTTTATTATTAATAATACTACTGTCTCACCATATTCAATGAAATACAGACGAGCTTTGGTTTGCTTATTGATGTCTGGTAATAATGACGGTGTTCTTCCAGTCTACGTCCTCGTAAAAACTACATAGACTACATTGAATTCATTTTTTTTATTTTTGGTTCCACCCCTTTTTCGGTAAAAAATCTATAAGTATCTGGATTATTTTAATAAAATCGTTTTCGGTATTTCAGGAAATGTCTCATTTACCGGAAAATCGGTAGGTTACCTGTGTGTGACAATTTTTACAATAATAATGCACCTCTCATAAACACTGTCTCACAACAAAAAATAAACTGACATTATGTGACTTCTTTGACCTTCTTTAGCTTACGCAGATGTGGTATTCTGGCCGATATTGTCATCTGCAGATAAAAAGCTTCTTCACAAAAAAATTAAAATGCTTGTATCAAATCTCCATACGGACTGAGAAAATATGACCATTTTATCGAATTTCTTGAACAATCTGGTTGGCTTACCTCGGATGGAAGGTACTTAAAGACCAAAACATTGTTTAAGTTTCTGATACCATAGCTATTGAATAATTCCAGTACAGACAATATGCTAGTTTTTACTTTTTTATGTTCCTAGTTCATTCATGAGACACTATAGTTTATAGAATAGAAAATCTCTCGTCGCTTCTAGTTTGTAAATTTATTAGTAAAAGTCCCTGCGACCTAACATTGTAGTATGAGGATTTTATCATTTTCTGTTATTCATAACCCAACTAGCAAAGTAGTGGTATAAGCTTTTGGTAAAAGAACGGTTCAGCCATAAAAGCTCTCTATTGTTGTTTCCTGAACTCCAAAATGCTGGCTTAATGTTGTGTGGAATGCAAATTTGCTTTCTGCAACATATTTGCTCTAAAGTGAGGTGTTTAAAATATTCTTATAGCATAGTTATACAACACCTTATAGGGAAATTTTTAACTGTTGCATAAACATTTATACAATTATTTTATATGGCATATTTGCACGTTAGTCAAAATGGTTGTGTTGTGGCATCCATGGTAACGTTTATAAAACAAACTCGAGCCTTGTTGTTTTGCTGTGCTATTTACTACTTTACCTAACAAATTGCTCCCAACGGAAGCACTTATACAACTGTTGTTTGGTAACTGTTAAAGGCTGTACATATGCTAAATATGTTGGTAAACAACTTCACCATAACCTAACTTTCTGCTGTCATATTTTTGTAAAATGCCATAATCAATGATTTAAGACAAACAACGCATGCATATTGGTTCAAAAGGTTTTATCAACTGTTCAAACAGAAGATATAGATCTGGTACAAATTCTGGGTATTTCATTTCAGACATTTGTCAAATTGTTGTATAACACCTGCAGGCAACACCAAAATATTCTAATAACCTAAAGACAACATGGACGATGCCATGATTGTACACAACCACCCGCCATATTGGGTAAACATTTATTCCTCTATTTAATATTAAATAATTATGTTTCAGTTCGAAATTACAGATATAAACACATTAGTGTAATTGTGTCTAAATATAGGATTTGTGGAAGATTTAACGCAGATAGGTTCAGTTTTCCATCTTAAAAATCTAGACATACTTTTGATCATTGTCAAAATATGAATCAAATACGGAGCCCGTAGAAATTGGGTAACTAATTTGCACGATAATCACAATAATATTTGCTGCGCAAGTAATTCAATAGCCCTATATCACAGTGTAGAAGTTTATCATATACCTGTGTATGAAATTCACTATGGCCGATATGTAGATAAACAAGATGACTGTAATGTGTTAGTTATATATTCTTCACTTCGTCTATACAATACATAAGAAATAGTTTGGTTGCAATAAAGTAGAATCACGTAACAGAATAGTTGTATAGCCGACAAAAACTGAATCTTGCACTGACGCAAATGTCCTATAGCGGCTGCAAGAGGCTTACACTTTTGTTTTATAACTGTTACCTGCAGCCCTTATTCAACCTCTTAAATGACTGAAGTGTCCTATTAGGTGTGCCCATTCCGCTTGTATAGCTGTTCTAAGAGGGTTTTGCCAATGTTCTTACAGTCAATGCTGTTTAAGGAATACTGTATAATCATTCTTGCAACTCTAATAGGAGTGATAATTGTTAGTTGGGAATACTACTGCGACAATTTTTACAATAATGATGTATCTTCACCATGTAGAGTTTTACAAAGTAGCTCATGTTTTCAATACATGTATACCAATAGGCTATAAGGTACTTGAATGCAGATGCAAGTAATAGGCGGTGCAGATGACGTTACTGCTAATGGTATGAATCCTTGTAATTTGAATGTATTACTCGAACGCGTGGTACCAGTTCAGACTGCCTAGTGCGCTGGTAGACAATCAATAGCTTCTCTCACTTCATCAGATCCCATTCTAAGGGACGCATCTTCTTCAAATTCCGCTCTATAATGCCACCACGTTATAAACCTGCCAGACGCACTACGCGAACTAGAATATCAACTACAGCTTAGACAGATCCAAAATCAGATCAACGATGTCTTCTAATCGCAATACAGTAAACAGGACAATTTAAACCTTACAAACTTTAGGACCTGCTTTAAACCAGACCTATTGTACTTTCGATAACACGACCATCGTACGACTTTAAGAACTCCGTTCCAGCTCGGCCAAGAAGACAATAATAATTAATCGTTAACACTATAAAAAGCGAGTTTTTTATGTAGTCCGTCGCTCGTATTTTATTCAATCTCGAATAATTTAAAAGCTATGAAACCGCCGTTATCCGTTATCCAAATCTACTTTTCTTAACATTCCCCAAATTAATTCAGCTGGGCGTGGATATGATGCTTCCATTTAGGAACTGGTTCTTCTCCATCCGTTAATCACTTCCTTGTTTCGATCATATCAATTATTCGTAATGATTTCGATAGTTTATGTGAGAACATAAAGCTGGGCTGCTGATAGTGTATTGGTTGGATAGAGAAGTGACATCGATATTTATGAGCTATTTTATGCATACTAAATGTTCCTAAAAAACCTGTATTCTGTTTCGTGAAAGGCCGTAAAGTGTTAAAAGTACAAGAGATAGAAGTGAATAACTAAATAAAATAAGAAATTCTGTACTACTTGCGTTGGTATGTTCATATTTAATATATTTTTAAAAAGTTATATTGTCTCGTATTAAATTTAATACATCAAAAACATTACGAGATCCCATACTTATACCAGACCTTGATCAAGCCACATTTAGCCTAAGCTATATTGACATTTGGAGCTACATGCTCCACTCGTATTTATGATTTGAATATTTTTCAAAAAGTGATTTTTAAAACACTGTTCAACAAACCAAAATTATATCCAACTGATATCTTATACGAAGATATGTACACGTTTGTGATAAAACAACTTCATCTACTACATGCCACCAACTATCACAAATTTATTAATAACGTCTGAGAAATTAAATACAATCACCATATAAAGCGTAAACTAAGGGGAGCAGTTGTACCCAGATTAAATAAATCTATAGCTCAACGATCATACCTTTATTTAGAAGCAAGTTTATACGTAAGTTTAGCTGACGATATAAAGAGCCTACGCTTTGGGAATAATTTCAACAAAACATTAGAGGAATGGTTTTTTCTCTGTTAAGACCAGACGTACACTAATTAATAGTAAATGTAAACATCAAATAGTTCATTGACTAGTTGTAACTATATCCATATTTTAATACTATACACCTGTGCACCCTTGCTTCATATTAATTTACTCATTCTCTATATTGTGTTTTAGAAGTAAATAAATAGTATTATTATGCTATCATTCGTTCATACAATATAGTAACTTAATTGTTGTGTTGTTTAGTTGCTAAAGAGGTTATGTCATTTTGAGATTCTATGTTCATTCTGTAAAGTTTCTATGTTCGCAATTCCTTCAATCCTGTGTGTTCAAGCTTCACCTAAATGAAAATATTGTGTTTTTGAATATTTTGAAACGAATGCCTCAGTTCAAAAAATACGTTTCGGAAACATAAATCGCGTTTTTCTCACTTCATAATAGTTACCTTCGATATAACGGCAGTACCTTCTTCAGTCGGTATGATCCTTTGCACCTTCTCAAGCTTCATTGAGATGCAGCTCAAAGACTAATGTTCCTCGCCTATAAACTTTAACGGACAGTGATAGAGATAGGTTTAGCAGAAGCCAAACATGATCAAGAGATTCCAGTTAAACATTTTCTATACTAAGTGACATAAAAATCCGAACACCCAGTTTAAATGGTTTTATTTTAATAAAATTTTGTATAAGTACTTAATGAAGCATAATAAGTAAATGATAAAAATTTCAAAATGATTTCACTGCTTTAAAGCCCTTTGACCTTTAATAATGTGTGGATGCACCCTGATGTGCTACGCATTCTCCAACGCGCCTAGGCATGCTTCTGATCAGGTGGTCAATGTCCTCCTGTGGTATCTCATTACAGGCAACCACCAACTCCTCTCGAAGTGCTTCTAGAGTCTGAGGAGGACGTTGCAAATTGAGCAATCTCCTACCCATCATATACCACACGTGCTCAATTGGGGATAAGTCGGGAGATCTTGGTGGCCATGGTAACAATGTGACATCATTATGTTGAAAGAAGTCTATTGTGACTCTTGCAACATGTGGTCGGGCATTATCTTGTTGGAAAGTTGGATCTGCCAGGGTGTCAAGATAGGGTAAAAGATGGGGTTCTAGAACTTCGTGGATATAACGCTGCGCGATCATGTTACCACTGATGAAGATTAAAGGTGACCTGGAACCATAAGCTATAGCACCCCAAACCATAACTCCAACAGTGTGATGAACATGTCTTTCAACAAAGAACTGTGGATTCCTCCTTTCACCACGTCGCCTTCTAACCCTGGCACGACCATCGTGCATGCCTAAACAAAATCGAGACTCGTCACTAAAGACAAGACTGTTCCATTCCTGATCCCATAGTGACCGTTGTCTGCGCCACTCAAGGCGATTACGTCGGTGTTCTCGAGTTAAAGGGAGGACCCAGTGTGGCCGGTATGAAAACAAGCCAAAACTTCTCATTCGTCGGTAAACACTTTGCATTCGAATAGGTCTTCCGTGTTCTGCAAACCATTCATTTGCAATGGACCTGGTAGTGGAGAAACGGTCCCTTAAGGCCAATAATCTTAGGCGGCGATCTTTACGGTCTGTTGTTCTACGGCGGCGTCCAGTGCCCCTTGCTCTTTGCGTACGGCCTTCTCGAAGCCATGCCTGACAACACCTAACCACAGTGTCTACACTTCTTTGCACTCTAACTGCAATTGCCCGAAAAGAAAGTCCAGCTTCCCAAAGTCCCACTATACGGCCCCTATCAAACTCACTAAGTTGACGAAATCGTAACCGATCGTAAAGGATGTCAAGAACCAAAGTCCGCCAACGTTGATTCTTTACTGCGGCTGAAATATTCATTTTTAGAGCGTTAGTGAATTAAAAAAAAGCAGTATAAAAACCGGAATGTCCAACTGATAAGGCTGAAAATTTTGTCACTTCTTATTTACAGTACGATAAATACATTCACCAACTTTTATTAAAATAAAACCATTTAAACTGGGTGTTCGGATTTATATGTCACTTAGTACTTGTATATCTTGGTAGCGTGTGAGAATTAACCAAAATAACTTATTTTTCTATCAAATTTAATTTGACATTATCTATTTCAGGTAAGTTACGAGGCGTACATATACAGTGAGATGCAGAGGTGGTAAGTTACTGTGCTTTATACTTCTTAAAAACCTCACTTCTTTAATCACACCTTTATGAGTCTAGCTTTGCATCAGGCTTTCAACTTGACGTTTACTAACGTGGTAGTTTTTGCGAAAAATAAAACTGGCAGATGAGACATTAGACTTGCATACTGGAAATATTATAAAAAGCTTTGCCATTCTTGAAGAACCAGGTAAGACTATTGTTGCATGATCAAAGTACCTAGTGAACAAATAATGATTTAATAACAAATAATTGTTTCGTGAACAGGTTATTTTCATTTATTTCAGTCCACTTCTTTTGGTTGAGTGTAATTAATCTCTATAAACTCGGATCTGCCTCAAGTATCCTAAAAGTATCCTGAAATGAACAATACAAACGATTTCAACTGATGTTGTTTCAGTCTTTTGTAAGTCTTACCAGTGTAATAAAGCGTACGATCCAGCAGAGATTGCACCGAAAGGTTTTTGGTTATGCTCGCTCCTCTCTAGGTACTGTTTGGGTACTGCGTGGTATTGCAAGAAATAAATACAAGTATACCTAACAGAAAAAACAGAAAATTTCAAGAATATACGTTTGCATGTCTATTTCATACTCTACCAATCGACATCGGAATGGCACAAGCCACTTATAATATCTAGTTAATGAAATTCTTCCATATCTTTTTAAATTATCCACTTTCCTCACCTGTCGGTACCTTTTCACGGCTAGTTGAGTCGCTAATTGGGGGCACAGGTTAAACGCCCTCGTTCACAATTTATTCTTCTTCCTGACATTAAATGGTCGTATGTAACTGAAACGAGCGTGCATCGATTTTATGGAAGCGTTCTATGTGCTTAACATCTACCTAAACTCTGCGACAAGAGTTTGTGAACGGCTGAAGTTCGTCTCAAAAAAAGCTTGATATAGGACTCCGTCCAAATTTCTTGTTATATAACTTAACTACGAGTATATCTTGACTTTCGGATGCCCAAGTAATCATAAAACATAAAAGTATCCTTCCACCACTTACGTGCTAGGATGCAACGACTGTAACCGACTCAGGGCTTAGGCAGAGGTGCTTCCCTATACTACACGAGATCAACATTCAGGCATAAGACCGTAAGACGGATGCTCTTGTCGCTCAACATCAACAAAGCTTCTGGTCCGGACTTCCTATGGTTGTACTGGAGAGACGTGCAGCAGAGCTTACTCCAATTCTTTCGCATCTCTTCTAGACATATTGCGGATGCGGCACTGATCACAGAAAACTCAAAAAAAGAGTCCCATATGTAGATTGTCATTCACTCTTCTCAGAGCATAAAATATGTTTATAGTGTTATTCAAGCTTTGTCTCTCCATATATTTGCTTTTTTTGTAAAAAAGTGAAAACCTACTGGAGAAGTCGTAAAAGTCAGAGGTATGGAGAATATTTTCGTTTTGAGTCGAACTATTCCCTGGCTAGATTAGACCGAGAAATGGTTTGTGCTTATGTTACCTATCTCTGCTCAATACCAATTCCTAACGTCCTCTATCCCTGCAAGGGGGATATTCGGACTTATACCTCTAGTAACTACATGTTATTTTATACCATTTTCTCAACACTATTTCGACGAAGAGTGTACAAAATAGACACAAATGCTTTTCCTACCTACGGCGCTATTCGTCTCGTATGTCCGGAGAATCTTCAATGATATGTAATTGCAACAAGATATTTATTACTAATTAACATATTTTGTAAGAGAAATTATCTACGGGGCATCTTAATGCGGGATGAATATAGTGACGATTTATTTCTACGAACGTACTGGTAGGTATCCTTAATAAAATTTAAATGGTGATGAGGTGCCTTTCCTTTTGCTGTGCCTGGTAGACGATTATTATTTGCGGAGATTAAGTGTGTACATTAGGCAAATGATACGCCTTGATGTGAGATAGAAGATAACGATTAAGCAGGTAACGCTACACTTGTATGTTAGAAGATTAAAAATCAAGCTTGCAATTGGAAGTCAATATCGTTGAGCTTTTATAAAATAAAGGATAAAGTTGTGGCTCATGCAACGACTACGGTTGAAGACTGAGCTCAAAATGGGTTTAGCTTGGGCTACCAAAAAATAAACATCAGCAACAACAACTGATAAAAGATATTCAAATGAGTAAAAACTTTAAAAATAATAACAGAAACACAAGAAACTGATTATCTAACTCAGTATTAGGTAGATGTCCCAATAACTACTTTTAGTTATAGAGACGACGGCTTTCGCTAAACTGATGACATTCATAGAATTAGAGATAGAGAGAAGTTAACCCCAAATAATCAGGAAATGTGGCTAAACTTTCACCTCTCATTTTTTATGCCACTAAATTCTGTTGTTCTCTTTTTTCGTGTTATTTGTTTCTTACACCTCCTACTGCTGAAAGTAGCTCAAACCCTGACGTCATTGGATAGTAGAAAAACGATCTCATAAATGCCCATATAAAAGCATTTATAAACCCTATTTTATCCGACACCCCTTCAAACTTCAAACTGCCCTTTGTATGAGTGCAGCAGGTACATAACATCGCGACGTTTTTTCTACGGATACATGCCAGTTTTTTTGTTAGAAAATCATCTAGTATTCACCCTCCACTTACAAACAAACCGAAAGCCTTAGGGTAAGAGGCAATGCAGTAGAGCTAGGGAACGCAGATTGCCACAATTTATGCCGAATCCTCGCGTTAATCTTTTGTCCACCATTGAAAATAAAATTAACAATCATGTTTGTTTTCAATAAACGAAAAACATTAGAAATTTTGAAACTGATTGTCGTCAAGGGCAGACAGAGTCTTCGTATTAGCTCGGACATAGAAGTTTTGCAGAGCTCAGTGTCGCCACTACATGCAAGGATCCTTAGGCGACTCTAAGACGAAAGAGTAGTTATACAGAGATAACAGATGGACAAAGAGAATAAAATTAGAGAGAGATAAAAGATGACTCCAAAAACATGGCCTCCACAAAACAGCTGATGGCGCCTAAACAGGTGCTGCCTTTTTTTTGTCGGAGATAAATACGGTATTTCCAAGTAGAAAACCCCGGCGAAATAATTGATTACCACCTGCAGCAAACGTACTTTTTTTTCAAATTCACTTTTTTGATGCATTCATTTATGGTGGGGATTTGTATCATCCGGTTTCACCCTAAGAAATATATGTTGCATTCAATAAAGTGATAAATGACATTTTTTGCGAAAGAGGGTACTCTTAAAGCCTGTAAGTTGTCACATAGCTATTTGACCTTTAGGGCCCTGAGCGAAATATTGCACCACTTGCTGTAGTAACAAAAAAGGCATGACAGTTTGAAAGTCAAAAGTTTTCTAACCTCAAATTTCTCATTCGGTGGTTGTCATCTAGACACGCTGGCCTTAAGACAGTATGTCCACATAACACCTACTTTATAAAAGAAAGTTAAATGAGTGACTTTAAAGGTATGTCTGGTAGGAAACCATATATTCTTATATAGTTAGTACGGAGTACAACCACAGAGTGGCGCTCATCCTGTATTTTCCCGTCGTTCTTTTTGACAGACAAATGTTCAATGCTTTGACGTTGACGACTTCGTAATGTTGAATTGAAAGTTGAACTTTGTGCGGCGCCGGCATTTTTATTAGTTTTGTGTCTGTAATACTGATATCTATTGAGCGTTAAACTGAATTTAAATTTACAGGCGTAATCTTTGTAGTGGAGGCTTATAGGAAGCGGGGAGTTAAAAAGTGCGTGGTGCCTGGTTTTACTGATGCAATAAGTAAAATGCACACAGTTCCAAAATATGATGCCGCTCTTTTGAACAAACAGATCGAGCAAGTGTGAAATCCAGTTTTGGACAGTAAAAGTCACGAACAAATTTATAAAAGCCATTTGACGTGTGACATTTTTCGGAAAATGATAAAGTACCTGGAACCAAGAGAGGTCAGCTTTTCCTAAATTACGTCTTCCTGAACTTCAATCTTCAAGTAAGTAATACATATTATATAAACCAGGTACATGCACTGTGTATTCAGTCAATAATCAGGATTAAATGATTCGAACATTTTGGTGTTCTAAAAACTTTCACAGTATTTACGGTTTCCACATTTCTCGGAAAAATTCACCTAGCATAATAATAAAATAATGAAATTCAATTCTTTTTTAGGTATGGTTTCGGAAAATGTTCAGAGTAGTCCCGAATGTCATGAAGGGGGTAGAGAAATTGCTAATTGTAAATTTAATGGCTCATTTGTTCTCAAGATTTTTATTTTATATTTTACACAGGTACCACCACGTGCAGAAGACACATGGACATCGCATATCTCCTCAACTATCGATGACCTTATACAGAGATAACAAGGGACTGTCACACTGTTAAGAGATCTTTGGCAATGCATGCCTGATAACATATTAGTTTTTTATGCACGCGATGGTATATCGGTAATACCGTTTATTTATAGATTACTAACAACTGTTATTTTTGTGTATTGTCTTAAAAAAAATAAACATTTTAAAAATAAAATCAGGTTGAGCCTTATTTTACTTTAATTCAAATTTAGCTCTACAGTGTAAGAGGGAAGTCCAAAGATGGCGCTAGGTATTCTATATTGTTAAAGGGTTCTATAACAGTTCGTACAGGTTCTATAGAAAGTTCAGAGTATATCCCAGGTATGGCGCTACAAACCTCGTGACAAACCGTAGCATTATAGATTCTCTTATAAAGTAGGTGTTGTGTAAATATGTCGTATGGCTTTTTAACGTAACCACCAAAAACCGTGAAAAGGACTAAGCTCCATTAAGCTCAAAGTAAATGTAGCATTTTCTTAACATTGTATGGCAGTTTTACACCTCCTCGGTACATGCAGAGTCATCTATAGGCGAGTTAAGTTTTGGTTACATCGCATACAGATATGCAATGTTAAAAACTGGTCAACCCTAATGAATGTTGATGGTAAACATGAAACTCGGGAAGTATTGATCGACCAGCCAAAGATTGCTAGGGACGAAAGGGGGAAATGCGATGAAAAAACCTTACCATTAGACGATTTTATATGGAGTCATAGGCGGAGATCGGAGAGACTTGAATTATTAATTGAATTTATATTTTATTACAACTGGTAGTATTAATATTTTTTTGCGATTCATAATGACGTGATACCAAACATACATTATAAGAAATAAATATACACAAACACTGAATATTGAGAACAAAATAAATATATTTTTTAGGCAACAAGTAATATTCCTATGTACGCATTATGATTGAACAGCAAAACAAATTATGCATTCTTCTAAAATAGAATACAACAAGTCAAAAATATCTGACTGAATAGAAAAATATAGGAAAACAAAAAGTAATTTCTTGATGAAATAACCCATAAACAACACATAGAATTAGACTTTCTACTGAGATACTAAAAGCCACAAACCAATAGTATAATAAATGAATATCTAAAAATTCTAAAAGGTAGCCAATCTAGTATAGTTTCAATCCTGATTAGAGTCATGATCACTGTCTGAGGAACTGTCATTGCTATCACTTTCACCTCCTATGTTGATTATTATTTCTTCCTGTATTTCTTGAATGAGACTGTCTTTTTCCCAATATTCATCTTCAATTTTTATAACATGTCCAATAACCTTTTGCCAGTCACTGGCACTTACTGAAGCGATGGCCTTATTAGAAATTTCATCTAGTTTTTTTATAGTAAATTCGCCGCTTGTATTATGGCTTCTAATGAAAAATTTTACTTGTGCCCAAATCATCTCTATGGGATTAAACTGACACATATAGGGTGGCGTTCGAAGTGGGGTGTGTCCGAAACTTCTTATTAAATTATCTATCTTATAATTTTTCTCATCAGATGGTGGCCTATGTAGACAAGCTATTTCATAAAGCTCCATTTTTTTAGCATTAGGATCATGCTCTATACCTTTTTTGCTCAACCACGTGATGATGTCTCTTTTTAGAGAAGATCTAGTTGGAGGCTTGTCTTCCAAAGCTGAATGGTAAGGTGCATTATCCATTATTATAATACTATTAGGAGGAATGTTAGGAAATAGTTTTTCAGTAAGCCACTTCGTGAAATTTTCTTGGTTCATTTGACCGTGATAATCACCAGTGGCACAGCCAGCCTTGAAAATGAGACAGGCTCCAGGAACAAAACCATCTTGCGAACCCGCATGAACAATTATAAGTCGTCCTGGAAATGAATAAATAGCCTCATTTTAGTGTTATTTTAAGTTTGCCAACACCTTTTTGAATCACTATGTATAAAAAACATATTTTTGAGAAAAAAATACTTGCAAGGGATTATGTATTCAATTAGACAAATTAAATGAGCACTTATTAAGAATATTCCAAAATTGAGAAAAATGTATAATAAGCAAAATCGAGGTGAAAGAAACTTTATTACCTGTAGAACTTATATTGCTCAGGACACCCATAATTTCTTCGCTTTGCCAGCATTTCTTGAAAGTGAGGTCATTATCAACCCAAGTTTCGTCCAAATAAATAATATGCCTTCCTTCTTCCCGGAACTTTTTAATAGACCTAAGATACTTGTATCGCCAATGTAAAATACTGGGTCTTTCCATTAGTAATTTCCTTTTGTTGTGGCATTTACGCCAGTAAAATCCTTTTGCTTTTAAAAGCAGCCTCAACGATTCTTTACCAAATGGAAATTCCATTTCTTCCTTCAGTTTGATTAGAAGTTTACTACAAGTAGGTACCACTTTAAAATCACAGTAAAATTTTTCTATCATTCTCCGAATAATGGAAAAATCGACTCCATCAATTTTTTGGATCACAGAAGGGCGTGATCTCTTTTTTCCGGGAGAAGCTAAAGGCTGTGTGGAGGTTGCATTTTGCCTGTCTTTATCTTCTTTTCTAATTTTACTTATAGTTCGTTCACTAACACCCGTATAATATGCCGCCCTTGCATTTCTAGCTACCAGTGGATAAACGAAAGTATTGTTAGCCGCTTCTGCATCGCAAGCACGTATCACGTTTGCTATTATTTCCCTTGCCTGGCTGTGAATAACTTTCCCATGCTTGAATTCCATTATCACCACTAAACAGTAAATTATATTTTCAAAGTATTTGCCAACTGCCTACGCCTATGGGAGTAGGTTTATAAATGACCGTGCCATCGGCACGTTATTCTAGTTTCAGATAAGATAAGAGTTTTGGACCAATCAGCGACCGGATGTTTACCTGCGGCCTGGGTTTTCCAGCTACATTGCCAAATTCAGCGGAACAATTCTATATCTTAAATATGTTAATATGTATGGACCGCATTTTATGTAGAACATCTGACAACTTCGCAATTTTTTGTCCGCATTCTTTCGGCTTGCAATCTTTCGCTGGTCCAACTTTACGACTCTCCTACTATAATGCAGAAGCGCCCAAGGTTAATGAGGCCGACCGGGAATTATAAAGACATTCCACGAAGTGCGTCCTTTTATTATAACTACTCTTTCCTAGGGCTTTCCGGGTAAATGTGACTACAAACAAAGATTACCTAACCTACTTTTTGGGACAAATATTGCATCCTGTTCGATGGAACGAAGTCGGGAACGGCCCCAAAATAGATTCTCATGCATGTAAGCGTGTCGACAAAAAGCTTTGCGCATAGCAAGATTTGGCAACCACGTATGTTAGGGTGGCTTAGCTACACATTTGCAACCACCGGCAAAGCTCAACCTGATTTATTGAAAGCTGGGTCAGTGGTGAAATTCAACACCGTGGAACATGTGTGTGCGTGTGTGGGAAGGTTATATGCGTATTTGGGGGAACGGACGGGATAAACGTACGTGAATTGAACTTGGAAGGATGTTTTGAAGCTCGTAATCTTTTCGTGATTATGTGGCTCATATTTATAAGAGAAATATCGAATACTCGGGTGGCTCAAATACGAGTAGTTGTAAACTAGTAAAATATAGCTTTCGTTTGTCCAACCACAGATGGCTTACCATGGACAGCTGTTTCGTGACTACTATTTGGCTACTGCTCACCATGTTGTGGGAGTGGTTTCCAACAAAAGCTAAACAATTCTACTCTATTCAAAGTATCGAAATGGTACATTAATCGGAGAGATAATTCCGATATGCATTAAACCAATTTGCTCAAATTAACGCCGATAGATATATCAGATGACAGAGGTACCCACGGGGTTTACATCGGGTGTAATCTCAATGAGCTCGATTCCGTTATCAAAGAAGGAAATTTAATTTTCATTCGACCAGTTCAAGAAATAGGAAATGATAGTCTAATTGCACATATAAAAGCTGAAAATAACATATACGTTTTATGGAAAGTAGAAAATAGAGGAAACGAAAGTACTCGTAAAATGACACAAAGACGAATTTGCCCAGAGGATTATAATGAAATACAAACAAATGTAAGTGAAGTCTCTACGAAACATCAATGTTACAATTCTCGAAATCGTAATAAAAAAATTGGAAATAAGGAAGAGAAAAATATTAAATATATTATATATATATATATATATATGGTAAAGTCGTACAAAGAAATAATAGCGAAGGCAGAAAACTATGCATTTCATAGTTTATAACGTATCGTGACATTTTTCTTGCTCAGTATAGCGAAAAATATACGAATACCTAAAATACAGTAAAGGGCTTCACGAAGCAGCCATTTCAGAATTTGTGGTTTATTGAAATATTTTATATGAACCGACACAAAGCAGGGGCATGTAGGGGAACTCAAAATATTGTGATTTAACGCTGCTCCCCTATATACTAAATTACACCCCTTAGAAGTTATAGGCCGAAAAAGTGGGGTACAACCTTTGAAGAAATCAACATCTCAGTTGATCTTGAACTTAGAAAAAGCAAATTTGGTACAAGTTTTGAGTATATCAAAGAACATCAACATTCAGTTGGAGCATTTTTAAGGGTTTAAAAGGGATGATGCAGCCAAAAAATATTACTGAATTTTTTAACACGTTGCGTTCTTGGGACATTCTTACTTTATTTTATGTCTAATCTGTTTCTAAAACTTTTTTACTCCTGTAATTTTTCAAAAAACCTTATCGTTTCCAAAAAAACATCCAAATAACTTGAAGCATACGCATCGCAACTGTATTATCGAGAATTCAAACACTGGCTACGACTTGACAATAAAGTAAACAGAACAGTAATTTCATAGAAAAACAAGCAAGGTAAACAATAGATATAACACAATTGTTTGCCCAACTAAGTTACAGAAATTTTTCAAAATTATCACCGTTTTCTGCCAAGCATAAATTTATCCCTCCATAGGAAATGTATCAGGTAACCAAATAAGTTCGTGCGGTTGCTGTATATCGCACATTGCCATGGATGCTGTTGATTGATAGCGATTATTTGTTACCTGTTGTCACTTTAGTATTGATCTTTTTTTTCTCACGCACATAAAAAGTTGCTGAAAATTGTTACATACCTAGTTTTAATAATTGAAAATGGCGACCAATAAAACAGTAATTCGAAGTTGTTTACTGTATGAGTACAATCTTGGTACAAAAGCTGCAGCGGCGGCGCGAAAAATATGAACCACATTCGGAGATGATGCCGTTAGTGATCGAACAGCACATAAGTGGTTCAAAGAATTTTCTTCGGGAGATCTCAGTTTGAGCGATGAACCGCGCTCAGGGAGAGCAAAAGTCATGAACAACGAGGATCTTCGACAGGTTGTGGACGCAAATTCCAGGACAACGTGCCAAGAACTTGCAGAAATGTTGAGAATGAGTCCTGAAACTATTGGTTTGCATCTTCATCAGCTAGGAAAGACGTGGAAGTTAAGGAAATGGGTTCCACATGAACTGACAAATGATAACAAATCAAGTCGTCTTACCATTCGCTCAGAAAACATTTCACGCAACGCTAATGAACCATTTCTTAATCGGTTATTAACCTGCGACGAAAAATGGATCTTGTATTCGAATTCTAAGCGTGCGTATTATTGGTTGTCGACTACTGATTCGGTACTATACATGCCCAAAGCTTCCTTGCACCCAAACAAGGTTTTGTTGTGTGGTTTGGTGGACATCATCTGGAATTGCCCATTATGAGTCTTTGGAAAGGGGTCAAACCATCACTGCTAATTTGTATTGAGCAGATTCAACGAGTACAAGCAGCACTCATTCAGAGACAGCCTTCTTTGATCAATCGAAAGAAGGTGATATTCTTGTAGGATTACGCCAAGCCTCATACCGCAAAAGTGACCCTAGGAAAAATTTCTGAACTCGGTTGGGAAACGTTACCGCACCCGCCATATTCTCCCGACATTTCGCCCAGTAATTATCACCTTTTGTTGTCTCTTGATAACTGTATGAGGCACCGACAGTTCACAACTCGAGATGGTGTAATAAATGCAGTCCGCCAATTTTTTTACTCCAAATCCAGGCAATACCGGCACACAAAAATTGGTTCCACGTTGGCAAACGGTCATTGAAAACTTATTTGGTTACCTGATAATTTTACTTTCTTGATTGTCAACTGTAACGTTTAATTTTATAGTCAACGACTTTAGTTATTCGAGTTTTTATTGAAAACGGAGATTTTTGTAAAAATCTAGGGGACCAATGTTTCAGAGCCGAGTCCTGCATAAAATAAAGTAACTTTCCGAATCTGCCAATGTGTAAAAATGTTCAGTCACATTTTAAGGATCCATCGTCCCTTTTAAAGCTTCAAAATGCTTCTGTTGAGCTTTACTCTCGGTTAATGGTCTTTGATACACTCAAAACATGTACCAAGATCAAGAATAACTGAAATTTTAATTTTTTACGAAATTTGAAACCAATCTCTTACGGCCTTATTTATCAGAGGTACATTTATTGGTTGCGGTAAATCACAATATTTTGGATTCCGCTACATGCCCCTGCTCTGATTCTTATGCGAAATACCCTATATAGCAGAATTATAAAGTATTCTTCCCCCAATTAACTGCTGTATGGGAAGATGTCGAATGATCTGATTGTAAGGACACTAACCCAGGACAGCATTCCTGTTTCTCCACCGATATACACCCGACCAATTTGTTTAAATTAACGCCTATACATCCGATGACAAATATTCACAATTAAATTTACTTCTCCACCGCAGTATACACCGCGTGTAATCTCAATGAGTCCCATGCCATTATCAAAGAAGGAACTTCAATCTTCATTTACGTAATCGCTTCGATATTTCTAATCCGGCCGGTGATTAATATTAGTGAATCGGGCGTTCCTTTGATCCTGCGTCGGCTTTGAGCTCAGGACAAATTCGATATCTTCATTTTGATACGCCGGGGAACCGACCGCTGTACTTCACCACCGAACCTATTAGAAAAGATTAAAAGGTGTAGTCGGGATTTTATCTTCAATGTATGTATTTTTGGGGGTTATTAATTTGAGTTGAGTGCCATATGACTTGAAAGCTTGTTTCTGTTGTTGTATAATACTGATCCCTTGGGTTAGGTACATTACATGCTGTTGAGCTTCACAGGGAAAATCAGGTTAGCCCGCATTTATACACGCGCATTCAGTCGCGTGACGGTACATACTCCATGATACTATAGCTCGAAAGGATATGAAGACTTTGCAATCGAATTTCGTACCCCTTTATCCATGACGTCACTCGGTGACAAATATTCCGCTCGTCGGTATGAAATGCATTTTATTAGAGCGTCTTCTTTTTAATATTTGGAATATTTATCGAACTCTGTGTTATCGATTTTACATGATAAATTTAGTATTATATAGAGTGCTTTATTTATACTTTGATGCTTTGCCAATGCAATTCAATGACATTATGACATTATAGACAGAATACGTTGCCATTATAATGTGAAAAATCAAAAATAGATAAGTTGAAAGCTTCTAAATACGATCCAAATAAAGAGACTTAATTTTTATTGAAGAAAATTGGTCTCAAATAGAATCTTCGTGCATCACTGACGACATATTTATTAACTTGCTATATCAATCTTTTATGCAGATGGCGACCGAGATACATTATAATTTTATAAATGGTTTTTCATTCCTTTTTATGTGTAATTGTTAATAATAGTATTCTTTATTGTAAACAGTTTATCTAGCTTATCCTCTTCTTCTGGATTTTTCTGTCATATCTCTATACAAACGGATTTTAAACTACATGTATCATCTAAACAAGGATGTTAGGTATCTGCATTCACACTAACTGGCATGATTGAATCCATTAACGATTTTAAATAGTTTTTGGTCATTTTTAATGATCCTGCGTTAAGATTGTCGAAAATATAGTCGAATTCATTTCATTTGACCAGAAATGATTAAATTTGTGTTGCTGGTAACACTTCAGAACCCACTATTCGCAAATTTGTTTGTTTTAGGAGAACTGAAGAAGCCGCCGTCTTTGCTTTTCTTGTTGTTGTTGCTTAAGCAAACCACCACTGCTGTTTAACTCACATACCAGATAACTAACAAAACTAATCACTCTGCGGAGTCTTGTCACCGAGTGATGCCACACGTGCTGAATAATCTATCCGTACTACTACGCACAGAACATACACAAAATGAACGACCACTCACTGCAGCGGTATCACGGTTGATGCTACCGCGCAGATGCCTGAAGGAACAACCTTGCCGGATGGACAGCAATCACCGGTAGTGCATAGACTGTTAGACTGACTCGATCCGTGTAATTTCTCTGTTGCGCTGAGCTTATTCATGCATTTTTCATGTTTACTTTCAAGCCAAGAAAGCGATAGCTCAAGTTTCTTTTAAGGTCAATATTGACCCATTGACGCGAAGTATATTTGACTCAAACTTCCTTTGTCTATAGTTGACAACAGGTCCATACACCCACTAGCTTATTGGCAGCGCCAGATCCCTATCTGGTATTTATAAATGTGAAACATATGTGCTGTGTCCTTTGTTCCAAAGAACGCTTTTTCTATAACGTGGTAGCTACTCACATAACCATTGTAGAATCCATATGGTGGGCATATCGGTTTTCACACACACACACGTTTTTTCCACTTCGGCCTGGCCGTCTATCAGAACGAATTTCGCCTTCCTGAATGATTTATGTGCTCCACTCCTAATGGGATTTCCTTAAAATAAATGGCTATTATTGTTTCCGAATTGTTTAGAAAAGTGTTTGCAGTGACGTGCGAGAAAGTGGGGAGTAATACAAGTCTGAAAGTATTTGTTCTTCACGGACATACTACTATAAAAATCATGTGGTGGTGCATATGTAAGAAAAATTGTTTTGACGTAGAATGCGCCAGAACTTGACAAAATACTGTCAAAGTATGAGATGACATCTTGTCATTGAAACATCATCAGTTTATTGAATATTAAGAAATTACATATAATTCAGTCAAAATTTAAACAAATGTTTGATTTTTGAATAAAATTCATGATTTAATTACTATTGTTGATTTTTTATTCATGTTTATATTATTTTCTTCAATTGATATGCGATTTTACTGATTCAAGATCATCTACTGGGTGTTTTTTTATATAAAAATCTTGCAGATAGCCATTAAGCACCTACTTGATGACTGTCTCTACCAAAAAGTTCATAGATATTGCTCGTTTCCAAACATTCATTCATTTACTTGCCGTTCATCAGAACTATTATGGCACCTTAGACTGATATTCCCACAAAACCATTCTGGTTTTTTAATATCCATAAATCCATAAAGTTGAATATTTTTCGTTGTTCAGGAACTTAACAAACATCCACACTATATTCACAGCGATTAAGAAATACCCAAATATATGTCGTAGAGCTACCAGCAAACCTAAAACCTGCAGAAAAACTAGAAATTTGCAATATTTTTCTTTTTTCACTGAGTACATATTCTGGGTTATATTTATATTAGACGTTATTTGAATCACAAAACATATACACTGATTTGAATAGCAGCTGATTATCTCCTGATATTTTAAAACTAACCATATCGACAAGTGACACATAATTCTGTGGGATCCGTCAACACTTCGTCCCAGTGGAGCAAACTCTGCCAAATGTCGAAATAAACTTTATTAATTCCAAGTCTTATTTTTGTTTTACTATGCCTGCTTAGATATTCAAATACGGAAAAATATTTTATAGAATATCGATACCGTATACCGTGCATGCCTATCACTACTTTGACAGATTGCAGAATGATGTCAAGGTGACAATCGTTATGAGGCAGTTGTTTTTGTCTGAAATAGGTAAGTAGGCTTTGTGCGTTCATTTTTATTTTTATAGCGTTTCCAGAATTTCATATTTCGAAACGATGTCAAGGGCCGGCAGGGGAAAATCTTTCTCTGAGAACTGAAAATCATTAAACGCGCTGTTTTCAGTCTATTTTATTCTATCCGTTGGGGAAGTACAGAATGAAGAAAAGACTACAGTGCTCAGTGGCCACTCAGTGGCTCAGTGCTCGTCTGTAATGATAATATTCAAATACTACTAAACACCTAAATAGCTTTCTGGCCTTTCAATTTCGAAGCTACTAATCCTCGCTTAGAGATGGTAGCTCAGTTAAGGATAGACTCGGGGTATACGGTTACGGATGTTTATGATTCCTCTCGATATCGATATATCGTCATGAAACCATCCATGCGTAAAGATCGATGTTCTACGTCCGATGTATCGATGTTTTCGATACATCAATGTATCGTCTATCGTCGCCATCCCTATATTGTATTCCCACCAGTCACCAGTCGAAAACCTTAACCACCAATATTTTATCACTATTTATAATTCTTTTTAGCTCTTATTTTTCAGTAATTACTAATAATAACAGGTATGCTTAGCTATAATGATCACACATACACACAGTATATTGAACTTAACAAATTTCGAGATTGCCATGAATTAACAGACGACCAAACCTGCTGCCAAATTTAACAGCTAGAAAATCGACCTATTATTTCTCCCATTCCCATTCAAAGTTGTCCTGTTTTCTTTGTACAAAAGCATCATGTTGGAATCAAAAAGTGGTCTTGTTTATAATACAGTCGAATTTTCACGATTTTATTCAACATTTTAATAGAAATCACTGATATTCCGAGACCTTTGACAGCTTCCGTCAAATTGCATTTCGATAAGGTATTTTCCTATTGGTCCATAATATTAATGTTGGTGAAATCGGCCCTAAAATTCGCAAATGACTGTTATTGCACGATAGTACATGACAAAAAAGAATAAAACAGACTTTATCAATCTATGTGACGTTCACCTACTGGTGAACTACCAGTGAAGTATATTCAGTTAATGTAGTCATTTCTAGGTTTTCAGTGTTCATACCGGATTCAGTAGAAGGTAGCCCAATAAGGTCTTATTTTGATAAAACTGCCTCCAAAAATAACATAAATCACCTGAAAAATATATTTTCCCTTTCCGTGTCATGATGCGCAATGTTCGAAGAACAGAAGAGAAACTAATGAGAAAACAGGCTGCGGAAGCAAGTCAGCTATAGAATGTGCACGAGCTCCTTTGGTCCATGAATGCTGGTTCTCTTACAGCCGTTTGAATGTTTTTGACTATCCCAAAATGAGCTCCCGTGAGCAGGTCATGTCACTGACTTGGACAACTCTTTTGAGACACATCACACATCATTACACTCAAGAAATAGCAAAAAATACTGACGCATGCGTTTGTATCGCGAAAACTCATTTCACAGATATAAATTGTCCGAATTTCAGTTGTGACCTTTTCCTATTGATCCGCTACGCCACTGAGAAATGGAGCCCATAGCCAAGATCCTTGGTACAAGAGGCGTTCTTGTAAAGTGGATTATTTAAACTGACATGTGACAGCTGCTCTCGAAACAGTTTATTGTTCGTTTCCTTCTGTTTCAAAATTTGAACGTACGTGTTTTTGTCGTTGAATGTATAACATGACTGTTACTGTTACGACAAGAATTTGTCTCGACTTCATTTCACAACAAAGCAGGTTCAAAAAATCACCTACATTTACATCTGAGAATCTGGAAACTAAATAGCTAGAAGTAAACAAAATATCACGTCTATTATATTCTTGTCTGCGTACCAATAGCCGACATGGTGCTTTCGTTGTTTTCTATTTTCTGTTACAGCAAACAATGAAACAAAAAAATTGCATCAAGTAGGTTGCCTCTGCAGGTCCTACGCAAGGCCGTCGTCAGCTCATGAAGGATTGAGTTACGAACATGCACAATAGAGGAATTAAACGGAAGTCAGTCAAACAGGCTCATACAGGTAGTCCATAGACATTCCTTCCCTGCCCCACCAGTCGCCATCGTCCATCTGGCAACGTTGCCCCTTCCCATATCGTCAGACGATCAGGGTTCTCCGAAACATCAAAAAACGACAATTCTTTTTATTTCGACATTTTATTCGCCGCCACTGGACCGATTTTCAAACTAAAAACTATAAAACTTTTTCGTCCTTGTGTAAAAATTTCATCCAAATCCAAGCAGTACTTTACAAGCTATATGCGGTCCAAAGATTCGCGGACAGACCGATAGACCGACGGAAATGCTGCCCTCCTAAGCCAAACCCCCGTATTTGAAAAAAAATCGAAAACGAGATTTTTGGCTCTACTGTACTAAAATGTCGTGAATTTTCGTTTTTTCTATGTTAAAAAACCGTATCTGAAGCGGAAATGTATGAAATCAAGTAATGCTAAGCCCGTATTCGCAAAAAAATTAAAAAATACTAATGCCGAACCCCGTATTTGTGGTTTACTAAGAGCTTTCCTCGTATTTTTAACTGGATACGGGGTTTTTGTCTAGGAACTTCCAAATACGTGGTTTAAGCCTAGCAAGTCGACCTGTCGCCACATGTCGTACGCAACGCGTGCAGGCGCAGGCGGTTTGATTAATATCAGTTTGCTGGTAACCTCCAAGTGGCACGTGGCGTAGCTTTACCCTAGGATCTCAATTTCGACCACAACGATTTTATAAAATCTAGAACAATGTGCTCATGGAGTAGCGGAAGCAGAGGAAAAAAGTTAGTTTCCCTGGCTACTATTTCTAAAGTTAATACAGTGAATTCAGAGGAAGAGCCTTGCTTAAGCGCTCAGAATTATTATTGTGATGAAGATGTACTACAGGATGTACAGATGGAAGAATTCATACCAATTACCAAGAGTTGCGTAATTGATAATGGATCGATGACTATTCGATACATGGATTCAGCTGATACTGTTGGTGAGTAAAACTAAAATTTGGCTACGCTAGTGCATATTTTAATTCCACTGACCGAATAGAAATCCTTCCATAATTGAAAATAACTACCATGCATAGATGTAATCTGTACTTTTACCTTGTTACTGGGCAATTGCCTTTTCAAAATCGGCAAAACCATATGTTTTGATCTGATGTTATAGTAATTGTTATACTTTGGTGATAGAACGAATCCACCGACATAAAGATAGGACCTGATTCAAAATAGCTCATTTTCAGATCCAGAACATCATTCCACAAATAAAGGATACTGCTTGCAAGATATATCTAACAATGTGATTGACAAGGAATCTTGAAATCTCAGAGATATTTTAAGTTACGGTGAGCACAGCATACTAGTTATTAAAAATACCAGCAACTACTGTTCGATAGACCGTCCTTTTGAGAGTGATAGCTTTTTTCTACTTTTTAGTGGATGGTCAGGCAAATGTGGAAGTGGAAGAAAAAAATATTCAAAATATGGAAGACGATAGTCGTGGGGATGAGAATAGAAGGGAACCTATGAAAAATGATGCAAATCAAATAATAGAAGAAACAGAGATTGTAGAAGAGGAGAATGAAACTAAAGGGTATGAGGAAGCAGGTAAGCGTGTACTATCTACTACTACAGCAAGCATTATTGCACCTGTAAGGTATAATTTCAGATCCATATGAAACAGTTGAAGGCCACACAAAAAAAGGCGAAGAAAGAAAAAAATACAAACTGTCCAAGGAAGTGAGAGCTGAAACTAAGAAAAACAAGGTAATCTCGCTTCATAAGGTCAGAGAAGGCTGTATAAACTGTAAGCTCAAATGTCGGACATTCTTTACCGAGGAGGAGAGAAACACCACAAACCACGAATTTTGGAAGTTGGACTGGAAGGGAAAACGAACATTTGTGATGAACTCGACAGAGAATAGAACACCAAAGAGAAAAGTAGAAGGTTCAAAGAAAAACAAGACATTCACATATTTTCTTCTTCACCACAGGGATGTCCGCAATATCACTCTATGGTTGGACAATTGTTCTAGCCAGAATAAAAACTGGGCATTATTCTCCTTTCTTGTTTATATTGTGAACTCAACAAGTATATCCGCTGAGACCATTCACTTGAACTATTTTGAACCAGGTCATACCTTTATGTCGGCGGATTCGTTCCACCACCAAGTAGAAGAATCACTAAAGCGTCAAGTCAAAACATATGATTTTGCAGACTTTGAGAAGGCAGTACAGTCCAGCAATAAGGGAAAGGTACAAATCAAATCCATGAAACTGAATGATTTTCAATTGTGGAAAAGTCTCCATTCAGTTAGTAAAATTAAGAAACAGGATCCCAGTTTTACTATGAGTAAAATAACGGAATTAATGGTAAAGAGGACTGAATTTGTGATGTACTACAAACGCAATTTTGAGGAAGAATGGAAGAAACTAGATTTTTTGCTAAAAAAACATATTGGTGAAATGCCAACAGCCCCAATAAAAACGGCACCAAATGGCTTTGAGCGTCAAAAAGTTGAAAACCTGCTTAAAGCGGTTGGTTCCATTATGCCAGGTAACAGGAAAGAATTTTGGGAGAAACTTCCAGAAAAAGTTATCTAGTAAGTGTTCTTTTATTATATTTAATGTGTTCACCATAAAATAAAGTAATTAAAAGCTGGTGTGTTACTAAATTCATTTTCATCTACCAAGTACCTCAATTCCCAACGACTGATATCAAAAATACGATTATTATGACAAATATAAATTTGATAATGTCCTAGAACAACTGCCCGTATTCGCCAAATACGGGGTTATTGCATAGGAAATTGGTGTAACAGAACTAAAAAAAATCCTCGTATGGCAATTTATACTTGTAAAAACAATCAAACAAGGTTGTTTATGTAGACCACATAATTTTAGAGCCCTTATTACTCAATATGGACATCAATTATTAATACCATGGACGTCCGTTAAAGCTACAAACAAAAAGAAACTTCAAATTGATATTGCGCCACTTTCCAATATTTCCGAATACGGGGGTTTAGCTTATGAGGGCAGAATGGGTGACATGGTTTTTCCTGATGTACATGTCATACGACATACGACATCCAAAAGACGTAATACACTTTCTCGCCCAGTGACGCAGGAAGTACATCAGATTCTATTATTTTCCTTTTTATTGAGATCGTAAAAATATGCAAGTTTCATTTTTTTATTTTTGTCTGCTGCAACACAGCTTTTAGCACACACTTTTGATATTAAATGACTTGTTAGCAGCTTACATTGCATTCTGATTTACTATACATTTGTCATTATGCAACCATATTGTATTTGATTTCACTCTCAGTGATATAAATCTCTAACAATAAAACATAGATATTTTCATGAGTAATCACTCCAGTACAGATCATAACGTGCATGACATATTACACATACAGACATGTTTTTGTCAGCGTGTTAGTATTCAGAAGACAGTTCTCATGTTTGTAATTTATGATAAGCTCAGCTTACACAAAAACTTTCTGCAATATGATATGCTCTGATAGTTGTCTACATTGTATGTGCCATTGCTTGTTGCGAATACATACAATACGATCGAACCAATATTTATTGTACAGAAGGTAAAGCCATGTGTTGTTGCCAATTATGTCATACAATACAAATAAATATGGTGATAGTTGGAGGCTGTTTGCAGGTCTGTAACGAACTTGTGACCCTCCTCCTCGTTTGTTTCACTGTAATCTGAACAGCCAACAATAATGTTAAATGAAAGTCCAAAGTTGAAAGCACAACAACATATTCCTTGGATTAAAATTTATTTTGGAAAACATATATTCAGGCTTATATTACGTATATAACTGTCTAAGCTGAGGATGCATAATGTTTTTCGTACTGCTATCAAAACCATAGTACAAATGCAGTTTCGGCTGAGATATATTTTCATAGAAGATGTTAAACTAGAGTAACCGGTGTTAGACACGTTTTATTGTAGTACGAAGATAGGCTTTTTGGCCTAATTTTGACTGAGATGAAGTCGCATCTTTACCTGAGGGAGACACACGTTGGAAGTTAAGTGAACTTACGAAGGTGCTGGAGGTAGATTCTCTTAAATATCCTCCACCTTCTAAGTACCCTCGATCCCTGTAGCAACACAACTTTGTGCTGGATATAATACACTTCACCATTATTAACATATATTTATTGACTGTGGTACTAGGTGAAATATAGCAAAGGATTCAATCTTTGAATAGAAATCAAGTGCATTAGCGAGAGGCTAAGGATAGTGACTCCAGCTCCTGTGACATCCACGGGTTCATGGAGGTATTAAGGTTGTTAGGGGATCTGGAGCTTCAAGAACCATTCTGGAAAGCAAATCAGCAGTTTTCTATGCTACGAGCCCTTAGCATAGTTTTGCAGACTCTCAAAGCAAATACATCGTTTTCCATCTGCCTCATGTGAGTACAAAGCGATAGGCCGGAAAAAAGGTATCAGCTTTATACAAAGTCTGGGTTAGGGGCAATGATATTCAAGTTCAGCTACACAAGCAAGAGTTGATGTAATAAATAGTCATCACGTAGGCTAGACCGGTATTGCATGGTGATTCTTCCATTGTGTGTCCCAGTATATATACAGGGTGTCCGCAAAGTTGGGGTTTTCCTTTTCAGAAACAACTACCCTTGAAATAACAAAGATAATGTGTAGTGAAACGAGGGCGACCAAGTAAAAAAAAATAAAGGAAAAAGTACTCACTCTCCAGTTAACGAGAAGGGCTAAGTACGTCTCTGCCCGAAATCATACCGCTCCAACAGAAAATGAAATCATCTGATGCGCTACCGATCAGACGCAGGCAAACAAGGAAGGCAAAATGTTGCGTAATGACCAAACATGAGTGTTGCGAAAGTCCGGATTATTGTCATGTTGATGCAACAACCACTCATAAAACCGCACTCTTGCTGGAAAATCGTCAGGTTGAAGGGCTTGTACACGTTGGACGTGAAACGGATACAGCCCCTCTTCACGCAGCGTTTGCCACACTTTAGTTTTTGATACTTGCACTTCTCTAGCCACGTCTCTAGTGCTTGCTGTTTTTTGAAACGCAATCGATTATATGGGTTCGTTTACCTCTACACGCGTGACCGTAACCGTCGGTTGAAGGTTGCATACTGACCTGACACACTGACCCCGACCCAGTTCTGCCGTCGGGTTGAGACCTTGTACCAATCGGTGATGTCCCGGGTCGCGGCTACAGGACGGTACTCAGATATTGTTGATGTTGTAGAGCCCTTTATCTCGGTTCCCTTAAGACATTGGTGTATATGGTACTAAGAAAAAATGCTTATGTTTTCAAGATCTACACGTCGTGTAAAGGAAAACCCCAACTTTGCGGACACCCTGTATATATATATATATGTCTAAAAGACAACCAACTACCAAAAAGAAACTTATACGCAGCTATTATTCTGATCTACTCCACCAGTGGTGAAATATGAGAGCATTATTCTGCCGTGCTTAGCGATAACACCGCATCTACAAAAAATAAAGCATGGAGGAAAACATGTTTTTTCTTTTTTCAGAGCCGTAAGAGAGTTCAAATACTTTCGCTGCCTTCTATTGTCATAACCCAGTATATTCAATTGAGAAAACATATTTTCACAAAAATGTAGAAAAAAAATGACTGGTTTTATTTTCAAGCCAGATACTGCATTTCTCTTAAGCAAGAAGTATAATGAAAGTCACATGTTGCTTGAGATTATTGCGGTACTGCGTTTTTGCTAAGTGTTTCTGCTAATTACTTTCCAATAATTTGTGACAGATAGAATTATACTCTCGATATATTTAAAAACAGACTTTTTGTTTTGATTCTCTTACAAACTAAAAACAAAAATACAAATATTCATAATGATATGCGCTAAATACCAAAGAACAACACTAATTGGAATCAGCTCTAGCAGGTATATTTCGCCAAAAATCTTTTCTGTTTTCAGGCATTATTGTATTCAACACTTTTAAAATGTTTTCCTTTTTTTCTGAATTAAAACCGCGAGGCTTATGTAACGGCTCCGGCAATTTCATACCATTGGGCTTGGTTGCTTTAAACTGTAGAAAATCTAAACAATTATTCGGCTCCAATTCCGAATGTGAGGTTTTGAAAAGAAGATAATATTGCCCTCTGCGAGCGGTAATCTGAACAATGTCTTTGAGATAAATTCGATTCATTTGTTTCTTTAATTTTTGTTGTGAAACGAAAGATTTGAAAGAATAGAAATCTGAAAAAGACATGTTTTTGATTTCTACTGCTCCCTTATTTGTTTGGGATACAGCATTAACAAAATCTGGAAAATCATACGTTTTTCCTTGTTTCTTTAAGGACAGCTCCTCTCGATGATAAAAATGGTCTGCTGACATATATGTATGCCCTGGTTCAAAATAATTAATGACAATTTCTTCAGCACTTATTTCACTTGAATTTATAATGAAAACAAGGAAACTTAATAAGCACCAATTTTTGTTTTAGCTTGAGCAGTTATCAAGCCTAACAGTGTTTTTTTCTAAGTCTCCTTGTTTTTTAAAAAATGCATAAAATGCACTTGTAACATCATCTTGGTCTCTTCCGCTTATACCTTCATGCCACAGTACTGCAAAAGGTTTTGCCAGACTCTTTTTCCCCAGTGGAACGAAGCTCTCATTATAAACTGAAAGCCTTTGGATAAATAAGACCCTTTTAAATGTCTCTAATCTTGGCAACATTATCACTTTCTTTAAGTTAGCAGAAAAATAGGAGTTACTTTTTTCATTATCATGCGCTTGTTGTCGGTACTTTTCTCGTGACTCTTTAGCCATATCAATGTGATATTTCCAAATCGTGCAGGTTTCACATCCAGGTTGAAGATTATCTTCATTATGCTCATAAAGCTTCATACTCACACAATTTCACATTCTTCATTGCCAAGTCTAGCAAAAGATATATTTTTCTTTTCAACCTGACATCTATATATATTATACGACACCTTAATATTAGGAAATGTTTCTAAAAAATCAGCATGCATGCTTCTGACAGTTATATCGCTGGGAAGATATCGAACATTTGGTGCATGTGCACGTCTGTAATGTGAACTAACTGGATTATAAGACTCAATATGTGCATCTAACTCATTTTTTGAATAAAGTTTGCTGAACGACTTTTCCCTCGTTGGTCTTCTAACGGTACTATGATTCCTTTTGGCGTTTTTGATAGAACTTCATAAATGAATCGATCATTCGTTGGGTTGTATCCGAGAATGGTCAAATAAAAGTGTTTACACACATGTTTTCTTACCCCAGGCTGTCTTTGAAGGTGTATTTGAAAACATTATGTCTAACATGTGATTCAGCATTATTTTCTGTTGTTCGACGCTTAATTTCCAAACGTTCGCAAGAGCTTAAAACAAATGATCTTCTTTCTGCATGAGATAGTTCCCAAAACTGGTTATGGATTTCACGTCTGTGATCCTCAGAAAAAAGTACTGAACATCTAATTTTACATTTTTCCTTATTACACGAAGGACCGACAGCGCTTTTATTAATTCGGCTTTTTTCTTTTTCCTGCTTAACAAACTCTCGGTGATTTTTTTCTTTTGCGTTTAGTTCCAGCTTTTGTAAGATTAGCATCCTTAGCAATCTAAAAATCATAAAAATTGAGTTTTTATGTCAAATAGAATGGTTTGTGTAGGTAACTCAGAAATACCAGCTGGAGCTTGGTATGTAGCACCCATGGCTAGATCCAAAATTAGTTTCGTTCTTTTGGACATAATAAAACAACCCTCAACAAAACACTGCAATCCGCACGGACCAAAACAAACAACTGACCACGTTTTTAATGCATCATCATAATAATTAATAACAGTCAAGACACGACTTGTACTTGGGAGGAACGCGGCAATTCACATGTACTTAGCAAAAACGCAGAATCTGACCGGAAGATGTTGCATTTATGCTAAATAATGTTAGATACGGCAGTTTTAATGAGCATGCAACCAAATTTTTGTTAGTTACTGCAAAATAGTTATGTTGTTTTATGGTTAAGGTGCTTCAAACGGCATTTTTGCTAAGTTCTATATATAGAAAACATGAATTCAAGCAAGAATATGTAAAAAACTCATTTTTCAATTTTTTTGTATATACGGCGTTTCTGCTAAGCACGGCAGTATTGGTGTAGCGTAAACCAGAAATCTCTTATTTCTGGTCAGCCGATCACTAACAAAGTACTCGACCGTCGTCGAACAAAAAATGCGTCTATAATTCAAAGAATAAAGGGCCAATTTATGCATTCTGATGGTGGCTCAGTTTCCTATTCAAAGCCATCAAAGCTTATTTGTTTTCCGATAGGGAGCTATAACATGTACCAGGGCGGTTCGATAGTTTCATTTATTGAAGCGTACTTAAGCAACAGTATGTAAGGAATAGAAACCACTTCATCCAATTTTGTTGGAAGGCAAAGTATCAAGAAAATTGAAGTATCAAAGTAAATAAAATTTCGATTATGAATTTTTTTATATAACGGTATCTGGACTAACCTAAGCCTCATGCGTTACCGGGAGTAATTCAGAATGTTGGTTTCAGGATGTTTCTGCCAGATCAGCCACTTTGTTCAGGTTTCTGACAACGTTTTGCAATGGTTTCTTCTCATTATAAAGTTACTAGGAAATTATGTAAAAAGGTAAACGTCAGAAAAGCGGAATTGTCGACAAAATACTAATTTTATTTCAAAATTACTTCCTTTTCAGAAAATATTTTAAGAGTTTTAGGAGCAAGAAGCGGAAACCCTGTTAGTCTGGTTTATAGATACCATTAGCCTCTTATACATCTAAAAGCAAACCTCCAACACCTTGAAGAATGAGCAATCTGGTTATATGTTCTGTCGGACTAGTTGTATTGAGGTGCCATGCTCCGGTCGAATACATAGTTGCACGTTAGAAGTCACATGGTGTTGTAACTAGAAACATTCCAGGTTCATATTTTCAGTAAGCTTAGAAGAAGGCCGATAACTTCAGATATATAATTAGAGTAATATTTATTCTAAGTAGTACTTAAATATATGACTGTACAATATAGCGTCCATATGAAAAACCAAGTTGGTGGTGGAAGTCGGAAGAAGAAGCCTCGAATTGAAAGTTTGACTACGTTATCTTGTAGAGAGGAAAAGTCCCAAAAACAATATCGAATTTATTTTGAAATTCCATCTCATATAAAGTCAGAAAAAAATAAAAAGATATTGCGATAAAAATGATATACCAAACAAATGACTATTATAATATCAAGGACTGCCAAGGAAGTTCCCTTTTCTGAAATACCCAAGGTTCGGTACTGTTATACATTTTTGGTATCACAATTAAAAACTCTTTTCATCTGTGCAAAACTGGAGCACAATAGACGTCATACTGAAATTCTGGTTGTGCTATCTTGTAGAGTTATTCTGAGATCTCACTATGCATGAAATCAGAAAAACATTTAAACGTCTTTGAGAAAATTGAGTTTTTTCCATCTTTCTCCGGAAGTTCTTCGAACTGTTTAAGCTGCCTTTTGTTTTCTACATAAATACGCTTTATCGTTTCCAAGATCCCAATGGTGAGGGTTGAATTTGAAACGCCCGGTATAGTATCGTTCTATACTTGTTAAGAATATTCATCATCAGCTCATCATTACACTCACTATTCCATCTACGGCAGTAGAAGCCGTCTTCCACCCTACTCGGCTATACTTTCTGACCATCCCTCATACATTTCACATACAGCTCCATCGGAGCGCCTCACCGCGCATCATCTCACATGACCGGCGGGGCATCGAGCGACGAGATGAAGAGCCAGAGAACAGGAAGAACAAAAGTACGACTTGTTCTGAATTGTTCCGAAAAGACAACGCTATATTTCACTGAACGGATGTGCGCTTCCTTAAAATAACACACATGACGGTTGTTTACGGGGAGAGAGCACAGTATACTTAGAGAGAACGTTGATGCATCGATCATACTTAGAAGGGGATCGAATGGTAATGCGAATGTGGAAGTCTTTTATAGGCGATCAGACCATTAGGAAGCGATATTTTATGAACGGTTAGTTTACTACCGCGTGTGCATGTGGGGAGAGGTTGTAGAGTTTCAGAGATTGTCTGATATTTTGGCATAGGATTGAGTGAAACTATGAAATGAAGAATCCGGGTATTGGGATATGTTTTTTATTTAAGGTACTGGAGACATTCCGATGATCAACGCCGGTTCGTAGGCGATCGCATGCTAAGTCTCAATACTCGTCATTATAGTGAAACTAAGCATTCCCATTGCCATTTCCTTGAAGTGTCAAGCCCCAATCTTTGTACTTTACATACTGAGCTCTTCGGTAGACCATATTCTCTTGTTTGCATGCCATTGTCTGTCTAGAATACTAGTCCTATACCGTACTGATGATTGCTGACAATCACGAAACAAAGTTGTACACGGTTGGCCATGGCCACAGAGACGGAAAGCAGATTCACTTCAGCCATCATTTTCATGCACTAGGAGGTTCCTTCTTGGTTACAGTATGCAGCACAGATCATAAGCCGTAGGACCAGTACGAGGTATTTTCATTTCGACGGTTCCATGTATGAGTATGGCACCTCTGGTGCAGTACATCAAATTATGTCACCGCCAAACTGGAAAAAAGTAAACCACCTCATAGCTTGAGGAAGTCATGGATATCAAGTTGCATACGTAAGAAGAGTGACCCTATCAAGATCAGAGGCTTAAGCCATGTTGAAAAGTACAGCCGGCATGAAACCGTAAGGTGCCTTGATTCCAGTTGTTGTGCTGAAGAGATCACCAGCCCATCCCAAACAGATCCTTACAACTACACACCTATAGCTCTGCTTTCTGTTATAAGTAAAGTCATGTAAAAGTGCATAAATCGGGAGCTTCTGGAGTATCTTGGATGTCACAGCTGGATTAGCGATAGGCAATATGGTTTGCACCTTGGCTAACAAGAAGCGCCCTAGCGCTCATCTGTATTCGATAGATGGCCGAGTTCTACCAAAGAGCCGTTCATTTTGGTTGGTGAGAGTCCAGATCACCAAGGACTTGATCTGGATCGAACACATCTCATCGCTAGAGGGCAGCCACTGTAATGCTATTTTTTTGGGGGAGTACTTTATCCATATAACCTCCTCACTCTGTATGAGGCCCAGATAAGGCCTAACTTTGATTTCTGCTCACGTGTTTGGGGTGCTGCCGGCCGGACTACATTATTCAAGATCGATACTGTTCAGAGGAGGACTGTCCGACTTATAAATGATTCTTCTCTAACGGACAGTCTCGGGACCTCTGCCTCTATGTCAACAAGCATTGCTCCTCAGAACTCCCACCATGATGGTGCCGCGCAACGAGCTCGCCGGACAGACCCGTCTGACTTCGACCTCTTGTCCTAACTATGTCGAACTTCGTATATCCAGAGCTGCCCTAGTATTTAGGCTTGTGCCTGCGTGGCTGATTTGTATAAGAAAAGTTCATCATCACTTCCCTAAATGGAATAATTATCTACTTGAACGTTTTTCGGTTGCGTCTGTATGTAGACAATAAAACGTATGTATCTGTTATAAGACAAGCTTCAATGTAACGACATTACAGCTCAGTCGTTCGATTACGTGACTATTAGACCAAAAAAAAAAACAGAATGCCAAACAGGAAAAGCATCGCGAGCGATTTCACTGAAGATTACAGAAGTGGAGTTTTAAGCCATTAAGCAAATGAAACGACGAACAAAACGATACCGACGAAACAAACAACAAATACCAAGCACGGAAGACGTCGCTGGTATTTTATAGTGGCGTAAAAGTAATTTATAAAATTACACAAATATAATTATCGAATCGAACAAGTTGCGCGCGGTACCGTTGTAAACATTCGCAGTCGTAGTCGCATTGTACTGCCTACCATTGGCGTACGATAGATAACTCACCAGAGAAATCGCCCTTATTGAACACACCACCGTCCGATTGGAAAGTAGCTCTACATAATTCAATAGTATAGTCTAGTTAAATATTGAGTTGTAATTTATGATAACTAGTTAGTGTTTAAATAAATTTCTTCATTAAAAAGAAATTCGATAAATATTAGTGCCAATACTTTTAGGACATACATTATCTGTTCTAAGATATTTGAAAATAGCTGATGTTTAGATATCATCACGGTAACGGTGATTAGATTCTCCTGCAATCGAGATAATATTCAAAAACGACTTTTTTCGCTACTACTCATGTGTCGATGTACTTATTGTCTTTGTCGGACCCTATCATGTAAGCAGTAGCGCCCCTCTCATACAAACCGTTCAGTGATGATATCCGGACAATGTTTCCGAACGTTGATCACAATTCTTAGTTCTGAAATATACTATATTTCAAATTCTAAATCAAAAATAGTATAGAAGCCTTGGTGGAGACAGAAGAGAGATACTGCCAATCAAGCAAATCTGCTCTCTGCTGTATAGACGAACATATGTTTCAAAATATTTGCAAAATGAGCAGAGAAGATGATAATTGGTATACCTTAGGTTACACTGAATGTAACGCTGATTATTGAAGATGTTCCAAAGATTGTTCATATATAACGCTATCAGAATGTTTAATCAGCTTCCACAATAATTCAAGCTCGTAAACCTGAGTAAGTAAGCAATTCAAACTTAAACGCTTGTTTGTTATGCAGTAGGAGCAATCACACATTTTTTGATATTCAATGTTTTTTAATTGTTCGTTACTGTTTTCCTCTTTTATAGATAGTGCTAGCTACAACATAGATATCAAAAATGGTTAGATCTCTGTTTAACATAAAATGTATTGCTCCTGTCTTTGTACATTCTACATGTATGTTATCTTGTGAATTCCTGTGTTGCTCAACTATCGTTGTTATTTACAATACTTTTTTTTTGTCTACTAAATCGATACCGATTCTAACACATCTAGTCGTAAGTGGATGACTAATAGTCTTCGCCACAGGTATTATATACTTCACTATCGTAATTTCTGTAAAAAATTTATTATTATTATCATTGTATCTAGTAGTACTGAAAATAGTGCTATGAACTATTATTGATGGAAAACTATGTATATTCCTAATTTGAGAATGTCATTATTTATTTAAATACTCACCTCAAGGTAGTAAGTACTTTATCAATTACGCCCCACTTCTCAACCTAGGTATATAATGTACTGCGTCCACCACCGACATTGCTATTAAGCTTAGAACCACTTCAGAGGTCTAAGTTATGGTTGGTATCATGGTACTGTAGGGAGTTAAAGATTATCAAAAACGTGATTTTATCTATAATCACCTGCTGTACTCTAATTTAGTACTTCTTTGATCTTTGAGAACTTGGCATCGTCTGTTAGAGCACACACAAAATTGTAATGTAATATAAATATGATGAGTATTTGGGACACTGTGCAAAATTTTGATCAAGGGGTTTAAGTGAGAACAAGAGTACATTTAAACCCACTCAAGGATGAGGATACTTGCCCGAGTGCCCCGCCAATGGTAGTGGCGATTCAAGTTGATTGTCTATATTTTACAAGCTGGTCTTGTGCGATTCAATAAAACAAGTGGAAGATCAACATCTTCGCGTTAGTTACCTCGACTACAACACACACAGCAGAGCAAAGACCAACTCGTTTACTTTAAACTACTTTTTGCTGTGGTCGTACTCGCGCGTTGCAGGTCAAAAGCATCATAGGCATTATCGTACTGATCGTATTGGTACGCTGCGCTGCTCTCAGTTTTATTGTGTCACTTATACATTTCACCTGACAGTCCGTATTAGTACCGTTGCAATTGCGTTGTTACTTCCCATACCAACTAGGGAGGATGTATTGTAATTACTAAAAATGTCTAAAATAAGATATGTTGTTTGGATGTTATATGACTTGCATAGCCTACGGAAATATAAGGTTCGCTAATTTTGGCTTACCCAACAAGGTTCAAAGTAGCTTTAGGGTAAACTCAGCCTAAAATAATCGGTCAATTTAGTTGAAGCTATTTTTTGTTTTCGTGCCACTTTCGAGCTATGGTCCAGGAAGTTATAGCGAGATTGAATGTCTCAAAAAATGTCATTGAGTGAACTCTCAATCACAGAATCTCATATAGTCTAGAGCACAATTATATCTTAACGACGTTTTACAAACGTCATAAGGACGTCTTGCAAACGCTGTATATCATAAAGACGTTGCAAATACGACAGCTGTGGAGAAAACTGAGCGTGTTCAGGACGTCTTTATAATACGTTATAATAAGTCTTTAGTGTGGCATTGGAAAGATGTAATGAAAGACCAGCGGATCATTAAAAAGTATAGATAGGGTGTTTCAATACAGGTTAATTTTTTGAACTGTTAAACTTTTTTGTGCGGCTTATTCCACCCCGTGGCGGCTTTTGCATTTACCGCCCTCTCAGAAGACACTAAAATAGATAAGTACTTTTTGAACTTTTTTAATTTTGTATTAAAAAAAATTGTTTGTTGCGTTGCGTTTGTACTATGTATTTCGTATGATATCTCATTCAAAGGTCTTAAATAATTAAGTAATAAGTATAAGCCTCAGCTGTTGTTGCACCAGGCCAGTTCAAGGTGTCACTTGAAGCTGAACTCTATATTGGCACAAATTAATCAAAAAGCCCCTAAAAAACAAACCAAACTGAACAAATATCTCGATTGCCCCGGTGGTCAAAATCACCTGGCCCGCGGATTGTAGGCATTCGAGAAAGGCGCCGGCAGCATTTTGTTCAAATTAGTTTACATTCAAGGCTTACACTTAAAAGACGGACACATTTTTCTAATATCTGATATTAACAAATGCACTGGGGAGGGGACGATCGAAGTTTACTTTTTCACAAGGAAAACAAGTAGACAACAGAAGGCGATCAAGGAACTTTGTCAAATTGACATATGACAGAGCTAGAGATGAGGTAAATATGAGGATGATAACGCATCATCTGGTGGCCAATTAATAAGAAAACGAGAATCTTCACTATAAAGCTTGACGTTTAAATGGTTCCAAAAAAAGACAATGGGGTTTAAAAATACTGATAACTGAAAACAACTTGTTCTTTTCCACAAATTAAAATAATGAAAACAAGAAGGTATGTTGGGTGTACAGCATCTCACTTAACAGACGTAAAGCAGTCGCGCAGGCAGAAGCCCAAATGCCGAGACACCGCGGCTGCAATGAGGATCCCAAAGAAATTTTGTTGATCCGATTTTTGAACTGCCTAAGGTTAGTAGAACTGGGAAAAGCTTCCACTTGTAGATTATTCCACAATCTCGATACCCTCGAGACAAAGGAGCGGTCGTATCGGCCAGTTCTGGATGTACGAAGTTCGACACGGTTAGGATGGGAGGCCAAAGTCAGGCGGGTCTGTCCGGCAGGGACATAGCGCGGCTGCATCATTAAGAGAGCTCCGAGGAGCAAAGCCCGTTGGTGTAGCGGTAGAACAGAGCTAAATCGCCGACGGCCCGCCTATGAGAAACGGTCCCAAGACTGTCTGTTAGAGAAGTGTCATCGATCAGTCGAACAGCCCTCTTTTAGACAGCATCGAGCATAAATAATGTAGTCGGGGCGGCAGCACCCCAGACGTGTGAGCAATACTCGAGGCTAGGCCTTATCTGGGCCTTGTATTAGAGTGAGAAGGTCATACGGAGAAAAGTACTTCTTAGCCCTTAACAAATAGTCTAGCTTTTTCCCAGTAGCTGCCGCTATTGACGAGATGTGTTCATTTCAGATCAAGTCCTCGGTTATATGAACTCCGACCAGCCGTGCTTTGGAAGGATTAAACTGTACAAGATTGTTGCGTCAACAAGCAGTGAAGAAGTGGTCGCTAGTCTTCTTTTTTCGAGCTCGGCGGCAGAAATCAGCTTTTCACTATGAATTCCTGCATGTAGAGTGCTGTCATCAGCGAAGCTGTGGATCGGTTTGATCGTGCAGGAAAGAAGATCGTTGATATGTAAGAGGAATATTGTCGGAGCCAAGACCGATCTCTGGGGAATACCCACGTTGCCGTGAAATGCAGAAGAGGAGAACCCGTCAATTACGACAGATATCTTGCGGCCAGAGAGAAAGTCGGCCACCCATCTGCAAAGCTTTTCTGGGAGGCTATAGGAGGGAAGTTTGCATAAGAGAGCTGCATGCCACAGCTGATCGAACGCTTTTGTGATATCAAGAGCAACGACATGAGCCTCACCTTAAGACTGGATGATACTGCACAATTGCGTGACGTAAGCTAGGAGGTCCCCGGTGAATCGCTGGTGCCAGAAACCATACTGCCTGTCGCTAATCAACCTGTGATGTTCGAGATAGTCCAGAAGCTCGCGATTTATCCACCTCTCCATCACCTTACTTATAACAGAAAGCAGAGCTATAGGCCTGTAGTTGTAAGGGTCGGTCTTAGATTCTTTTTTTGTTCTGTTCTTAAAACGTCGCACTAAAGTTATTTTAAAAACATCTTTTATTGTCTCGGGCGTCTTTAGGATCTTCTGTGCTATCTGAATATTGGCTTGTCACAAGCTCCACAAACAGTCCGTCTCACATCCTTCGTTTTCAAATATGCACCTCACAACACCATCATAAACAAGCAACTCACAAAGCAAACTTCAACTTAGCGGTCAACCCTAGGTCATACAAAGCCAAACACCGCTTCTTAGTGTTCGATCGACATATGAAGTAACTTCCCCCATATATTATGTATTTAAGCATCCAGCAGTAATCTTCTACCACATTACCCATATCATTTGCAGTACATCATTACGCAGAAGTAAATAAGGCTTATTCAATCAGAATGTATCGGTATATACTTACAAATAAAGTTGTTTTTGCAAATATGGCAGTGGTTTCCTTACAAAAAGGAACGTTAGATGTCTGGTAATTAAGTATATGTAAGTGTGTTCCAAGCAAAAAGTTGTACCTACACGGATATGTTTTATGGTCGCATTAGCATGTATGTATACTCGTGCAGGCATCGCTCGCATTAAATCGTTCCTTTTTTTGATTTATCATTTAAGTATTGATAGTGTTTCCTTTGAGACACTTGTGTGGTTGTATACAGCACCTACATCGGAGTAAGTAATTGGTCTGATATAACAGTCGAGATGAAAGTCCTAGACAATGACTCAACTCTTTATATCATACTGCTGAGGTTACTTTACTTGAAAATCAGTTAGATACAAACCAATTCATAAAAAAGCTCACCTGACGGTTTGGACTTGTACGGACTATCTTTGAACTGAGATTATTGATTCTGTCCCGACTAACCATCTTACCTTTATAAATTACGAAGTGCACTCCAATCTGAGGAAGAGCTGGGGAGTTGTGGTTTTTGTCCGCAGCAGTATTTCCTGATCCAGAGACTTTTCTTGCTGTTTTGGGTCTCCACGCCATCGAAACTGTTTCGACCAAAATTTTATTGTGTAATGTGATGGTGTTTCACCCAATAGACGGCAACCATTCTCTCAAAAATCGTTTTCAACTGATGGCCGTCTTTTGCCAGAAATTTTATGACACTGCGATTCTCTAACTTTAGGTTACTCATTCTTCCCCACAATTCACTTTATAAATTGGAAACTAATTATAAAGTCAAATTTTGCAAGCAAGGTTAAAACACGTGCCATTACTCGTATTTGATATATGCTTGCGCGTTTTAATTGTTTTTTTTTTCATGGCTAGATAGACTGCTTTTCTGTTGTCCCTCGTTCTAGTAAACGCACCCTCTACCCAACGTGACGGGTACGTAGGCTTTGCAAGCATATATAAACGATATCCAACGTCCAGGATTGGTCTTTCAGAAACTAAGCAATCAAAATGAGATATTTTGTTTCTTGGTTATTGCATGTACAAAAATACGCGATTCAAGTTGCACATACGTCTTCCATTCTCTGGCCTCCAAAGATACCGAATTGCAACGTCGCATTAGCGCCTAAGGTGGTTCATAGAGCATTTAGGTAGTGGCGAAATGATATGGACTATAGAAGAGTAGCGTCACTCCGTTGTTGAAACAGTTTTTGACGAGGTGCCTGAAATTATATAGTGGTATCCAAAATTCTACATGAGGTTTATTTGTGGTAACTGTAATATAGCAGGTAGTGAGGAGGAAGGTAACATCCAGGTTGACCGCAGAACACTGTCAGAAGTGTTTCAGGTATCAAAAAACTAGCAGGAAGTGGGGTGCTGATCTTTCGATGCTCCGCTACTGGTGTAAAGGCGAGTATTGTTACCCCAACATATTTTGAATTCGAGACATCATCGCTTAAGTTGTAACACCAGAAACTTAAAAAATAACTCATGCATTCACTTAAAAAAGCCATCGTGATTGCCGGAACGTCATCAGTAGTCAGTATTAGCATACGAGGTTTCATTTGCGACTAGACAAACATGGAGGATTATAAGATGATTCGATAGGGAACAAAGACCCATCACCTCCTAAGAAGTTGTTGGTTTCAAGTTACCCGGTGGTGGACCTAATTTTATTGTACAACTATCGGCACTAATGCAACGTTGCAATTCGGTATTTTAGATGTTAGAGGCATGTGCAAGTTGGATCGCTCACCTTTGTACGTCCATCACGAAAGACCGTAACACTCATCCGTTTGTCAGTCTGTCTGTCCGCTAATCCGTGGTCCGTCTATAACTTGGAACGACGCCAATGACACAAAAGCATTTTAGTTTTCAAAAATTGATGTAGAGGCGGTGGAGCTACATGAGAAAACGAAATAATAAAAATCTCTCTTTAAATGTTAAAATCCATCTTTTATGCAGTAAGTAGTATGGGAAATAAATAATATTGAAATATAGTCCGAGTTTGCTCACAATATTATTATTACAATTGATCGTACATCACTTGTTTTGCGTATTAGGTTCTGCGCACCTCAGTTATTGGGGCTGGATGATGATTCCAAGAACCTGGTAACAAAATACATAATTTGAACCGACAAGACGGCTTATTTCGTTCAATTCACCAAGATTATCATTGTGACATAAAGCTTAATGAAATGTGATCACCAACTACCATTAATGCGGCGTCAGAACAAAATTAACACTCAAACTCCGCTTCCATTTGCTTGTCGCTGCCACGTCTAGGCATTAGTTACCCGCTGGCCGATAGGACCAGATATATTTGAATGTCGTATTTGTTCTGGTGGGGTGCAGATGGGATTAGAATATATATTAGGATCACTGATGCCGAATGGCTTCGGTTTATAATGAAGAACACAGCGTTTTGATCGAGATACAGGCCTGTAAAAAGCGGCCAGCGGCCAGCAAGCGGCAAATGATCCACAAAAAACAGAAGAACAACCAATCCAACAAGTACGCAGGGTCCATTCTTCCAAATCGTCGAGAGCACAATCCGACCCCGTGTAAACAAAGGCCAAATACAATGGGCCGACTAAATAAAAAAGAACTCGTCGGAAGAATTGTTCGTAGACAAAACACTGGCACCGCGCTCTGTTCAGCCAAAGGATCCCATTTCACGTTTTCGCGCTTAGAGGCTATTGTGCTAACAAAGATGCTCGATTTGTCTCGTGAATACGAGGGAACGGAATTTGGTAACCCCTTGTTCATGTCTTAGATAAGATGATGGAAAATTTACATTGTTGAAATTGTAGATACTTGGTAAAACTTCTGCATCATTTAGTAAATAGTAAGTTGGCCGCAGACATAACCTTGTTTCTTACTTGGAAGGAATTCAGCTCCTACTAAGAAATCGGAAATCCGATATGGAATGAGGGCACTCTTGACAGACACTAGCAGCGAAAAATATAACATAAAGAGCTTTGGAAAAAAACTAGTTGGAATAAGTATATTGCTTTGATGAAATGTCATTATTTGCCATCCATTTACAGATAAGGCTAGCTGATCCATATCTGTTGCATACTGCATTCAACATTTCTCACTCTTGGCGGGGAATCTGATGTAGCTCAAGCAGGGATAGATGGGATATTTTTCTGTGTGTCTAAAGTTATTAGGTATTTTCTTATACCAAAGCAACCGCTATCTGGGGCTTAAAAAGAACTTTGTTAGTCCGATTTATGCACTGTCCAAGATTAGTAGGTAGCCTCCTCGGGTAGGTTGTTCCACAATCTCGGTACCCTAGAGACAAAGAACCAGTTCTGGATGTACGAAATTCTACACGATTAGAATGGGAGGATCAAGTCAGGTTGGTCTGTCTTTCCGTTGGAGAAGAGCCATCAATCAATCGGACAGCCTTCTTCTGAACAGCATCGATCATGGATAATGTGAACGGTACAGAAAGAGGAGGCTATGTGGAGAAAAGTTCTTAGCCCTAAGCAAATAACCCAGCTTTTTAGCTGCAGCGAGATGTGCCAGTCCTTCTATGATATGGACTCCGACCAGCTGAAAAATACTCATTAAACTCTCTTCGTTCTTTCGTGGTTTCTGATTTTTTTATTTTATTGTACGTTTGGTTTTGGCTTTGTGGACTTGTAGTTTGAATAGTGAAGGAACTAAGGGTTGGGCCAAACGGGGGGCAGTCTGCAAAATAGAAAACTAAATGTAATCTTCTGAAAAAGTTATCGTTAATAACCACACAATTAACCACACACGAATAACGAAATTGAACTTTACAGTTACTACCCAACTAGCAACCCAACTAACAATTATCACTCCTATTAGAGTTGCAAGAATGATTATACAGTATTCCTTAAACAGCATTGTATACTGTAAGAACATTAGCAAAACCCTCTTAGAACAGCTATACAAGCGGAATGGGCACACCTAATAGGACACTTCAGTCATTTAAGAGGTTGTATAAGGGCTGCAGGTAACAGTTATAAAACAAAAGTGTAAGCCTCTTGCAGCCGCTATAGGACATTTGCGTCAGTGCAAGATTCAGTTTGTGTCAACTATACAACTATTCTCTTACGTGATTCTAATTTATTGCAACCAAACTATTTCCTATGTATTGTATAGACGAAGTGAAGAATATATAACTAACACATTACAGTCATCTTGTTTACTTACATATCGGTCATTGTGAATTTCATACACAGGTATATGATAAACTTCTACACTTTGATATAGGGCTATTGAATTACTTGCGCAGCAAATTTTATTGTGATTATCATGCAAATTAGTTACCCAATTTCTACGGGCTTCGTATTTGATTCATATTTTGACAATGATCAAAAGTATCTATGTCTAGATTTTTAAGATGGAAAACTGAAGTTATCTGCGTTAAATCTTCCACAAAACCTATATTTAGACACAATTACACTAATGTTTATCACTTTGTATCTGTAATTTTGAACTGAAACATAATTATTTAATATTAAATAGAGGAATAAATGTTTTCCCAATATGGCGGGTGGTTGTGTACAATCATGGCATCGTCCATGTTGTCTTTAGGTTATTCGAATATTTTGGTGTTGCTTGCAGGTGTTATACAACAATTTGACAAATGTGAGAAATGAAATACCGACAGAGTCGAATGATTTACCCAGAATTTGTACAAGATCTATATCTTCTGTTTGAACAGTTGATAAAACCTTTTGAACTGATATGCATGCGTTGTTGGTCTTAAAACATTGGTTATGGCATTTTAACAAAAATATGACAGCAGAAAGTTAGGTTATGGTGATGTTGTTTACCAACATATTTAGCATATGTAACAGTTGTATAATTGCTTCCGTTGGGAGCAATTTGTTGGCTAATGTAGTAAATTGCACAGCAAAGCAAGAAGGCTCGGGTTTGTTTTATAAACGTTAGCATGGGTGCCACAACACAACCATTTTGACTAACTTGTAAATATGCCGTATAAAATAGTTGTATAAATGGTTATACAACAGTTAAAAATTTGCCCTATAAGGTGTTGCATAACTATGCTATAAGAATATTTCAAACACCTCATTTTAGAACAAATATGTTGCAGAAAGCAAATTTGCATTCCACACAACTTTAAGCTAGCATATTGGTGTTCAGGCAACAACAATAGAGAGATTTTATGGCTGAACGGTTCTTTTACCAAAAGCTTATACCACTACTTTGCTGTACAATTTACTACTTTAGCCAACAGATTGCTCCCAACGGAAGCACTTATACAATTGTTGTTTAGTTACTGTTAAAGGCTGTACATATCCTAAATATGTTGGTAAACAACTTCACCATAACCTAACTTCATTTCAGCCATTTGTCAAATTGTTGTATAACACATGCAGGCAAGACCAAAATATTCTAATAACCTAAAGACAACATGGACGATGCCATGATTGTACACAACCACCCGCCATATTGGGCAAACATTTATTCCTCTATTTAATATTAAATAATTATGTTTCAGTTCGAAATTACAGATATAAAGTGATAAACTTTAGTGTAATTGTGTCTAAATATAGGAATTGTGGAAGATTTAACGCAGATAAGTTCAGTTTTCCATCTTAAAAATCTAGACATACTTTTGATCATTGTCAAAATATGAATCAAATACGAAGCGCGTAGAAATTGGATAACTAATTTGCACGATAATCACAATAAAATTTGCTGCGCAAGTAATTCAATAGCCCTATATCACAGTGTAGAAGTGTATCATATACCTGTGTATGAAATTCACAATGGCCGATATGTAAGTAAACAAGATGACTGTAATGTGCTAGTTATATATTCTTCACTTCGTCTATACAATACATAAGAAATAGTTTGGTTGCAATAAAGTAGAATCACGTAACATAATAGTTGTATAGTTGACAAAAACTGAATCTTTCACTGACGCAAATGTCCTATAGCGGCTGCAAGAGGCTTACACTTTTGTTTTATAACTGTTACCTGCAGCCCTTATTTAACCTCTTAAATGACTGAAGTGTATTAGGTGTGCCCATTCCGCTTGTATAGCTGTTCTAAAAGGGTTTTGCCAATGTTCTTACAGTATACAATGCTGTTTAAGGAATACTGTATAATCATTCTTGCAACTCTAATAGGAGTGATAATTGTTAGTTGGGTGAGCAAAAGCTGCATATGCATTAAGCCTATTTTTTCCACAAAACCAAAGAAAAAAATGGGTAGGTACATCAATGTATCGATCTAATCTTTGTATAGGTATAGTTGTTCGTTTCAAGATGGCGCTTCAGCATTCCATTTATTTTGAACAGGATGGCCAATGACCAAAAAATAGGATAATTCATAACCGTTTTACGAGGTCCTGTCAGGCGCGAGGCCGTCGCCGGTCCCCGCCACTGCCAGAAAAATATGGAATTTTATGAACGTGAAAACTACAGGATAAATTCCAGATACATATTTCCTTAACGTGTATGGTCAGCCTTAGAAATGCAGGACACAAAACGCGTGAAACAAAGCAGCCTCATGTATCCAAATCGCAATCCAAATCTATCTGTTTCGAGTGGCACGAAAATAGCTGGCATCCGATGCGCATTCATAGGCAAAACCAGTAGCCTGTCAGCCTGCCAGCCTGCGGTCACGTTAGTGAATGCGCAAGTACGAGTATATAATTAACGGCTCTGCTGGTTAAAATAAACCAGACCAAGCAGCTCAGAGACAATTAGAATAATGAACGTTGTTCACCACAATGGACTCCGTTCTATTATCTCCTTTACATGAATGAAAAATTAATCTCCAGTCTTCTCTCACTGATTAATTTGTTAGCTCGACTATTTAGAGACTGAAGCATTTCGGTCTCTTCAGTGCATACGAGGGGAGCTCAGTGTGTACGCCTTATGGCGTTAAGTAGGTGGCCGCTGCACATCCTAAGCAACGCCGTCATAACGGATTAAGTTCAGCGCAATTTTAATCCTCTGAGAAAGTCAGTCACGAACATATGCAACAGAGAAATTTAACGGATCAAGTCAGCCAAGCAGTTCCATAAGCATTCTGTCCTTCCCCTACTGGTAGTTGCTGTCCATCTGGCAACGTTGTCCCTTCTCACGTCTGCGCGGCAGCACCCACCACGACACCACAGCAGCGAGTTATCGTTCATTCCATGTATATGTTTTATTCGCTGCAGTACGGATAGTTTACTCGGGCGGACCAGTGCAATGAGCGATGACCTTAGATAGCAGGAGTACGCGGGTTGAAAACATTTCTCTACTATTTAGTTTTAAATGCAAATGTACAGGGACATATATGATGTGTGAAATATGGCTAATAGATGCACAGAATCACCGGGTTTAGGAGCGTATTAATGCACTAACATCGAAAATATTTCATATACGAGGGTGGTCCCTGAAGTACCCGACCCAACGAAGAATACACAAAAATTTTATAAAAAAGTGTATTTATTTTTCAACATAATCTTCTTTGAGCTCTATACACTTTTCCCAGCGATGTTCAATAAGTTCGATACCCTTTTTATAATAAGAACTGTCTTGCTCCTCAACATAGCCATTAACTGCCGACATCACTTCTTCATCGTTGGAAAATCTTTGACCACTGAGCCATTTTTTCAAGTTTGGAAAAATTCGAGAGTGCTAAATCTGGTGAATAGGATGCTTGAGGTAGCAATTCAAACTTTAGTTTTACCTTTTTCAAGATAGTCAATGAAAATTATCCCACGCGCATCCCAAAAAGCCGACGCCATAACCTTGCCTGCAGATGAAACGGTCTTTGCCTTCTTTGGAGCCGGTTGTCCCTTTTGACTCCATTGTTTTGATTATTCTTTTGTCTCGGGTGCGAAGTGATGGACCCATGTTTCATCCATGGTTATGAAACGACGCAAACATTTTGCTTTGTTGCTGTGAAACTTCGCTAAACACTCAATTGAAACATCTTCACGACACTGTTTTTGCTCAATTCTGAGCAATCGCGGCACCCATCTTGCACACAGTTTTCTCATGTCCAAATTTTCAGATAATATGTGATGAACCACACTTCTATGTCCGCTAGCTCGCGCACTTTCAGTCGACGATCATTCAGTACCGCTTTGTGAATTTTCTTCACCATTTTCTTCTCATTTGGTCGACCACTGCGATGTTCGTCTTGGCAGCTCCTACGGCCTCGTTTAAACTCTGCTACCCAATATTTTACTGTTGTAAACGAAGGAGCAGACTCACCCAGAGTAGAATCCAGTTCAGCTTTTATATGGGTTGGGCTGAGGCCTCTAAAATAAAAGTATTCTATCACATAACGATGACCAATTTTCTCCATTTTCACAAATTCACTGAAAACGTTCAGTATTGATGGCTGCCAAACAAACACTAAACAAGGTGGCGTCTTCAAACTTGACACATATGCTTTATAGGTTGCATACTTTCTAATACAATGAAATTTTTCAAACAACTATCGCCATCTCTAGGTCCGACCGGGTACTTCTGGGACCACCCTCGTACCCTCCCCCAGCGCCTATAACCTCCAACCCGTTAAAAAAAATTTCTGAAAATGCCCAGGAGCCTTTGAGACTTCAAAAAATAGGGGGTAACATAATAAATTTTCCAAACTAATAAGATACTTTGTCTCAACCTGTAGTTGCCATCACATGTATAAGAATATCATGTTACAAAGCATTGGACTATCTGGGTACGTTTAAAGGTGATTCCCCAACCGTGGTCAAAAATGCAACAAAGCTGAGTTATTGAGATTTTTTGCGCGCAATGTCCAAAAGAGCGATTCCACACATATTCGGTCGCTGCATAAAACGCTATCGATTTATGAACAAACACAAACGATAAAAAAATAACCGGAGAGCTGGCATTTTAGTATAATTAAAGGGTTGCTTTCACAGTTATAAACCCGGCCCGGAATGTTTCCGCCATTATATAATATAATTGAAATTGAAATGGACACAACACGATGCACAAACACAACGACATTCCGTAGCACGCAATTTGGATATTCATGTCTCTATTATATACAGGGATATGGACAGTGGCGGAGTTGATTGGACCATATAAAGGTTCAGATTGAAAGATCTCTTTGATAACACAACAAACCTCTCTTTCACAATGGCCAATGTCGGTAGGAATTGTTCCATATATTGTAATGAAAACACCGTCCTGACTGTGCGAAGTCTAAATTATTACACTACAAAGTACACCAATTTAGAACACTTGTAATTACTTAGTAACAAACTTATATTAGTGTTGACGGGACTTCTATTCTATCTTAATTTAGCACAGCTGACGGTCTCGACTGTGTCTAATTGCTTCCGCCACATAGTCGGGTATTTATCCACCTATCGACGCGTCGAGAAATGTTCTAGTATTTTCGAGACAGAGTCGTGAACTTCCATGGAAGTAGTCTAGATGGCAGCAGGTATTTCCAGATCGATCACGACTACTTGATTGCGTCGCGAACTATTCAGAATGCAAGCACGCTCCATACATGGCCGCGTAACTCTTGTTGCCTAAGCATCGACTCCACCAAGCGATTTCACGCAGCTAAACGAGGGCGTTACAATATTGTAAATCCAGAGGGCAAGTTGTTCTCGACTGTCGAAATGGTCAATGTTGCAAGTTAAATACTACTCTAAGGGCCGATTTCACCAACATTAATAACGTATTATAGACCATGGGAAGATACCTAATCGAAATGCAATTTGACAGAAGCTGTCAAAGGTCTCAGAATATCAGTGCTTTCTATTGAAATATTGAATAAAATCCTGAAAATTCGACTGTATTATAAATAAGACCACTTTTTGATTCCAACATGATACTTTTGTACAGAAAAAAGAGGACAACTTTCATGTATTTTGATATATGTTATAGGCTTACATTTAACAATCCGTTATCCCCCTCAGCGAATGGGAATGCGGCAAATAATAGGTCGATTTTCAAGCTGTTAAATTTGGCAGCAGATTTGGACGTATGTTAATGCAACGCACTCTCGAATTTACCAACTTCAATATAGTGAAAGTTATCATTACATACCTGTTGAATAGTGTGGATTTTGCAAGAAAATAGAATATAAAATACATTCCATCCAATTCCTCATCTTCCTTTACGTCATAATAGTAAGCATTTATTAATTTATGGATTAATGAATTTCTTCAAAGCAATAAAAACTTTATGCCCTCTCCATCCTAAAACACAGATAACATGTGTAAGACGTGTCAATCCCTACATCTCCCTGATGCATAATGCAATTACTATGGACATAGAAAAAAAATTATGAAAACTGTTTCACAAATAATGTCTTTTGAGTCCAAAAATCATAAAAACTAGTAATGTTTATTGTGTGCGAAATGAATCTTTTACATTTGCTGGTTTTGAATTTTTTTCGTGAAAATTTACTAGGTATCATGATTATAAGCATCTTTGGTAGATTGTTCTATCCGGAATGGGAAAGATCTCCTATTTATGAAAATATTTTTGGTATCATCTAACCGTTGCAATCAGTGCACAAACACTGTGACATATGATTTATAGCATACCCGCTGCCCTGTCAATACAAATTTAACATACAGGTCGCCTAGCCGTGGGGATGCAGTAGTCGGGATGAATATCACGGCAGCAACTGATGATTTGGGCATGTCTGGTAACAACTTATGAAGTGAAACTTGCTAACTTTACAAATTTGAATATTTTGTACAATTTGTTTGAAAATGATGAAAGATATGTCTGATTTGGTAGGGTAATGTCGCCGCCAAATGGCAGTCACTCTTTCTCACACTGTCCGGATCGAAAGTTGACGATACTCGTGAAATGTGTTGATACTTCTAAATATAGGATCGTATCGAACATCCCTACTGTCAAGATGTATAACCCAAGGTACCGACGGAGCTATTTTGCGGCGTCATGGAAATAATTTTAAATTTTCATTTGCATTTTTTCAAGTGTTGTGCAATGATTTTGGGAAAAATGTCACGAATAGTCTTATAAAGCATTGTAGAGTATATTTCAACAGTTGGCGGAACTTACTCCACTGGGACCAGAGTATATGTTTTGTGACTGGTACCAAGAGTTGACAGACCCAACACATGTGTCACTCCTTGAAATGCAATAATCAGCTGTATTCAAATAATGGCTAATATAAATATAACCTAGAATGTGTACTCGTGAAAAAAGAAAAATATGGCAAATTTGTAGTTTTTTTTGCAGGTTTTAGGTTTGCTGGTGGCTTTAAGGCATATATTTGTGAATTTCTTAATCGCTGTGAATATATAGTGTGGATGTTTGTTCAGTTCCTGAACAACAAAAAATATTCAACTTTATGGATGTATGGATATCAAAAAACCTGAATGGTTTTGTAGGAATATCAATCTAAGGTGCCTTAATGGTTCTGATGAACGGCAAGTAAATGAATGAATGTTTGGAAACGAGCAATATCTTTTGGTAGAGCCTGTCATCAAGTAGGTGCTTAATGGCTATCTGCAAGAGGTTTATATGAAAAAACACCCAGTATCGCATATCAATTGAAGAAAATAATATAAACATGAATAAAAAATCAACAATAGTAATTAAAACATGAATTTTATTCAAAAATCCCAATTTTTTTAAATTTTGTCTGAATTATATGTAATTTCTTAATATTCAATAAGCTGGTGATGTTTCAATGACAACCTGTCACCTCATACTTTGACAGTATTTTGTTTTCAACATTTCATAGCTATTGGTTGCTAAAATTTGTTGATTGGAACTTGAAGCTCATTCGTTGTATTTGACGGTCTGTTACCCTATAGGTGGAGAATAACGGACTGTTGTTGGTGAAATTGGCCCTAAAAGTGCCTTCTTGAATCACGCAATTGACATTTTTCATTCAACCAAATTTCGCGAAGCTATCACAATGCGACAATGAATGAAGGGTTCGAATTTTTTTTTAAATTGACAAAATGGCAGACGACAGTTGCTTGAAAACACTTTCTTTTGTTTTTGACCACATGTTTCACCTGCAATAAAATCAAATAACTTAATAAAATTGACAGCACATTCACAAACGATGACACAAATCACAAAAAATAAAACTCTAGTGTTATATGAGAGAAAATGTCGCGTGCGGGAAGAGAACAGACAAATTCTTTGGAGCAACAGTAAAGTTACACAAAACTCTGAAAAATGATACTGAATAAATTATTTTATATATTTTATATTGATAAATCTTGCCAAGTGATATGATACTAGACCGATATTTATTTTCTGCTATATTATCATGTCGTTAAAGGATATTGTCCAGTGCCTCAAAAGTCAAAAAAATAAAGAAAGTACAAGTATCGAATCTAGCAAAAGTTTTCAAATTATTTCTAAAAGCCAGTGTAATATTTGAAGTATGTATATAAGACATATTTCTAAGAAAGCTGAAGTTTCACTTGACATGACTTCAACCTCAGGTAATCTTGACATCCTGATGCCAGTTGCTGGTTCCTCATCTGTCATCGTTTTCATTAAACGTGTTACATCATAAAACATCTCGTATGGTTTTGATATTCTCATGACTATCCAAACGGCATATATGCTTTAATGTCTGCTTGTTGAACTAAGTTTCGGTCACCACGTTTTGATTCGGCCAGACAATAAAAAATGGTAAATCATCAGAATGTCAAATTACTCTTTGATTCCCTTCTTCGTCCTTTTCTTCTCCATCATTTTCTTTACTTTAACTTTATTGATGACCTGTAGTACATCATGAGGGGTTTGAGTTTAATACTCGACCTGTTGTCCTTTTAACCCCACCGACGAATGCCACTGTCAATGATCCTCTTCATTCATACGGACATAATCCTTTGCTTTGCGTTTCAGTTTCGAGGCTTACTGTCATTCGAGTGGGTTTCTGATCGGATTTCGGTATATATATTTCAAGTGGTAAAGCATTATTCTGTTTAATATAGTCAGCGTTCGGGGATACTGGACTTTGTTCACAAATAATGAATTCACTACCCTTGAAATGATGAATATCTCAAACTTATCTTGTGGTTGTCTCGCCGATGAATCAACATGTTTTACTGGTCGCCAAATAAATCCACAGATGTGATGACATTGTATTTGTATCCATTTTCATCTATCAGTTGACAATCATTTGCCTTTGCCGCTCCTATACAGTGTGTTCCAAAAACAGAGCGAACGGTCCTGTACCACATCGAGTTCGCGCAAAGCCATCATTACAGCGTTACCGCCATTCCTACTTCCAAGGGAAATCCGACCTCTCCGACGACAAGCGAGCATGAGATGTTGTTTTAGATGTACTAGCCATGTTACCATCGCTCAACGTCTCCAAAGTACCAAGCGATTTGGCCGATATACAGCCTCCAACTACTAATGGATCTTCAACACTTCAAATGCACCAAGTAGTTTGTTTTATTAGGTGAAATTCTATGAGCGATACAGTTGACAAGTTTTTACCAACGATCAAAATAATTAGCTTTGTTTATAAATAGAAAAATAAGTTATAACACACAAAGGTTATACAGTGAATAACTCCACAATTTTCAGTGTTGAGACAAAAGTTGGGTTCATTTGCAAGTGAATTGAGTCAGTCCAAATAGAGTGTCTGTCAAACCAGTGAATGTCTGGCTCACTTCAGAGTTCAAAAAGAACAGTTGAGCGAACCTTGTTCATAACTCATCCCTAATCATTTTGACTGTACTGTTGAACTTGAACTTATAATTGCTGCTTAGCTATGTGATCACAATTAGAATTTGGTGTACTTTGGACAGCTGCAAGTGAGGACTAATTTAATTCTGCAGAGGTTGATCTGTTGGTCATGCAGCTGGAGTAAGGGGGAGGAGGAAATCTCATCTCGTTCAAACTGAGTATAAAGTGACTATAATCTAATAATCTGCTCTGACCAAAAATTCCACATGTGTTACACCTACTGCTCGTACATTGTACCTTCTTTTCCCATACAACCCTTAATATTAGGAATAAACTGAAACCAAGTCGAGACAAATATTATTGGCAAAACTAAAGCGAATTGTAATGTTATGAAGCTTGGTATCAGAAACTTGAAAAAATATAATAAGTACTATGTTATATAGTATAGTATAATGAGTAGTACTTCAATGGTTATCATTCTACTTTCCGGGCCAAGTAGTCAGAATGTATTGTGATCACAAACATTTGAAAATGAATATGTTCTTGGACATTATACCCAACTAGCAAAGTAGTCCTATAAGCTTTTGGTAAAGAACCATTCAGCCATAAAAGCTCTCTATTGTTATTGCCTGAACACCAAAATGCTGGCTTAATGTTGTGTGGAACGCAAATTTGCTTTCTGCAACATATTTACTCTAAAATGAGGTGTTTAAAATATTCTTTAGCATAGTTATACAACACCTTATAGAACAAATTTTTAACTGTTGCATAAACGTTTATACAACTATTTTATACGGCATATTTGCACGTTAGTCGAAATGGTTGTGTTGAGGCATCCATGGTAACGTTTATAAAACAAACCCGAGCCTTGTTGTTTTGCTGGGCATATTACTACTTTAGCCAACAAGTTGCTCCCAACGGAAGCAATTATACAACTGTTGTTTAGTAACTGTTACAGGCTGTACATATGATAAATATGTTGGTATACAACTTCACCATAACCTAACTTTCTGCTGTCATATTTTTGTTAAAATGCCATAACCAATGATTTAAGACAAACAACGCGTGCATATTGGTTCAAAAGGTTTTGTCAACTGTTCAAACAGAAGATATAGATCTGGTAAGAATTCTGGGTAAATCATTGGACGGTATTTCATTTCAGACATTTGTCAAATTGTTGTATTTCACCTGCAAACAACACCAAAATATTCTAATAAACTGAAGACAACATGGACGATGCCATGATTATACACAACCACCAGCCATATTGGGCAAACATTTATTCCTCTATTTAATATTAAATAATTATGTTTCAGTTCGAAATTACAGATATAAAGTGATAAACATTTGTGTAATTGTGTCTAAATATAGGATTTGTGGAAGATTTGACGCAGATAAGTTCAGTTTTGCATCTTAAAAATCTAGACATACTTTTGATGATTATCAAAATATGCATGAAATACGAGTAAGAAGCCCGTTGAAATTGCGTAACTACTTTGAACAATAATCGCAATAAAATTTGCTGCGCAAGTAATTCAATAGCCCTATATCACAGTGTAGAAGTTTATGATATACCTGTGTATGAAATTCACAATGGCCGATATGTAAGTAATGTATTAGTTATATATTCTTCACTTCGTCTATGCAATACATAAGAAACAGTTTGGTTGCAATAAAGTAGAATCACGTAACAGAATAGTTGTATAGTTGCCAAAAACTGAATCTTGCACTGACGCAAATGTCCTATAGCGGCTGCAAGGTGCTTACACTTTTGTTGTATTTTTTTTTTTTTTTTTTTTTAACGAGGGGGGAATGCATTTACGCACCATACCATAGCACGAGCTACGGCGTGTGTGGGACTCCAGGGTCTTGAGGAGATCACCTAATACCCACTAAACCCTAAACCTCCGCGTGGCCCGACTCATCAGCGTCTCGGTAGGCCATGTGTTGTGCGTGACCTGCGGTCTGCTACAACGTCTCCTCATGTGTTTCAGTCTCTGGGAACGCCGGGTTGGTTCCCTTTACCTCGCACATTCTATCGATGTCGTTAAGCGATCATCGATAGAGGGTCTGCTAGTTTCTCTTGAAACTCTTGTTTTCGAAAAATCAAGAGTTTCAAGTCCTCTTACCAATATGTTGTTCCTGGTCCTGAAGGGTCCTGGTCCTGGTGGGTCTTGGTCGTGGCGGGTCCTGGTCCTGGTTGGTCCTGGTCCCGGTGGGTCCTGGTCCCGGTGGTTCCTGGTCCTCCGCATCCACGCCGTGGGGTGGGGGGGGAGCAGCCGCAAGTTCTCCTAGTCTCCTAGTCAAGGTTCCAGTTAGCGGGTGCCAACTGGGACCTTGGTCTGGGGTACCTGGTTCTGCGGTTGCGAGGCCTCTCGTCCGGATCGTAGTCCATGAGGAATCGTAGCTGCTCGTTCGGGTGGTCCTGAGCTTTCTCGAAGGTCTTCTCCGCTTTTTTCCTCATGTACTCGTGGATGGTACCCCAATGCAGGTCTCTGCGCAAGGTTGAGTTCCTTACGTAGGAAGGTGCATTGGTGGCGATCCGGAGTAGCTTCATCTCTAGAGCAGCAAGTCGCTTGCGGTAGCTGGGGGCAGCGTACCCCCAGACCGCGGAGGCGTAAGCGAGCTGAGGTCTGGCGATGGCCTTGATCAGCCGTAGCTTGGTCGCTAGCGGCATCTGGCTGTGTCTACCCAGTAATGGATAGATTTGAGCCATGGCTGCTCTGGTTTTTGCGATGACAGCTTCTATGTGCGCTTTCCAGGTGAGGGACTTGTCAAAAACGATCCCCAGATATTTGACATTGTCGCTCCACTGGATATCTTCATCGAAGATGGATGCTTCGAGAGGTCTTGCAATCCTTCTTCGTTTAATGAAGATTGCCTGCGTCTTCTGGACGTTGATGCGGATTTTCCATTTCACGCACCAGTCCTGAATTTGGTCCAGTTCATCCTGTAGTCTCCTACGGATGATCTCGGGTCGTCTATGCTTGGCGGCTATAGCAGTGTCGTCTGCATATAGGGCCAGCATTGTGTCAGCTGTCTTCGGCACATCGTAAGTATAGATGTTGTAGAGCAGGGGGGCTAAGGCTGACCCCTGGGGCACGCCTGCTTCCAGCTGTCGTCTTGTTGAATGGCATGTACCAATCTTCACCGTGAACCATCTTTGTGTTAGATAGCTCTGGATTAGTTGGCACATGTTCGCATCGATTCCGGCGGCTTCCATTTTGGCGATGAGTCCATCGTGCCAAACTCGGTCGAAGGCTCGTTCCACGTCCAGCAGGACGAGACCGGTTGCCTCCTGGAGATTGAAGCCGCTGGTGATGTTTTCTGTCAGTCGTAGCGCTTGGAGTTCCGTGTTGTGCGATGATCTGAAGCCGAATTGCTCTGGGGGAGAAGTTGCAGTTCTTCTGCCTGCTTCTCTAGTCGAACGGCGATAGCCTTTTCGACTACTTTGCCCATCGAGGAAACCAGGCTGATGGGCCGGTAGTTCTGGGGCAACTTCCGGTCCTTGCCTGGCTTGGTGAGCATTATAACCTGGGCCTCCCGCCACCGCCGCGGGAAGTGGTTAAGTCTCAGGGTGGCATTGGCGATGTTGGTGAGCGCAGCAATGCCTTTGGTGGGAAGGTTCTTCAGCATCCTGTTGTTGATGCCGTCCCTTCCCGGCGCCTTTCTGACCTTCAACCTGCGGATGATCAGACGGATTTCCTCTGGACTGGAGGGGTGATCCGTCTCCTGGCCAGGTGGTCGACTCCTCATGTTTTCGGCTGCGACTTCCACGGCCTCCTCGTGGTTGTCGTCCTCGTCTTCATGGTAGTTGAGTCTGCATTCGGATTCTAGCGAATCGGCGAATGCTTCGGCTTTTTCTTCACTGGAGTAGGCCAAGCCACGTTGGCCGTGAAGAGTGGGGATCGTGGTGCGCTGACGACGAAATTTTCGCTGCATAGACCAGGCCGTACCATCCTGGGTCTCTAGTTCTGCACAGGCTGCATTCCATCTGCTGTTTTGGAGTTCCGCGAGTGCGTTCTTCAGAGCTAACGATGCTCTGTTTCGCGCAACTCTCGACTCCTCTGTCAACAGTTGGAGATGTTCTCGCTTGAGTCTTCTGTTCTCCCTGATCAGGTGCCTAATATGGTGCGGTGCTGGACCATTTAGGTGTCTAGGAACTGCCGTAGTCTCGGAGCGGGTGCTGTCCTCGTGCGCTCGCAGGACAGCATTCTCCAGCTCCTCTACTGCGTTGTCCAGTTCCTCCGCTGATCGGATGGTTGGTTTGTTGTATAAATGTTACCTGCAGCCCTTATACAACCTCTTAAATGACTGAAGTGTCCTATTACGTGTGCCCATTCCGCTTGTATCGCTGTTCTAAGGGGGTATTGCCAATGTTCTTACAGTATACAATGCTGTGTAAGGAATACTGTATAATCATTCTTGCAACTCTAATAGGAGTGATAATTGTTAGTTGGGTATGACATGTACATGATGAAAAAAATATGCCTCTCATTTCCGTAGGTCTGTCTGTTGATATACCTGTCTATCTGTCTATTCGCTAATCATTGACGCTTCTATAACTTAGCTGTCCTTACCCACCATTCGGATTTCCGCGAAATTTTTAAATAATGTTACTACCTTGCCACGGATTCTATTCTATTATTAAAAAGTATATTATCGTAACAATATTACGCATAATACAGATGATACATAATATTCACAGACACAGTCCAAACAGAAACGTAGGTTTATTTTTTATAGTTTTGGATGTAGAAGAGTTACATGAAGTAATAATAACAAAAAACATTTTCATTATACAGTTGCTGTAAATACTGCTTGGACAATGCGAAATATACTTTGTGTTCTTCTATATACAGAGAACGACTTTTTAAAAAATTGCGATTTTTAAAAACCGAACGCTCCTTCTTAAATTGCAGTACCTCATATTCAGAGAATATATTTTTTCCATTTTCAAGAGTGATTTCGTCCAAAGGGATATAATAAACTCTTGCAGATCTATAAAATGACATTTTGATCACCCTATATCTTCTTTGTGTTGCGGAATTATACGAAGACCAACCTATAAATAGAACATCCTCATCATCTGGAAGATGTCTCTTTTTGTTCTAGCCTAACGATCGACGATTCCACCCGGAGAACAATAAATCCCGATTGGGTCAAGTACATATCCCAGGAAAATGACTTCCTGGATGAACAAGCAGAGTTGATGACACGCATTGTAACTGTGATTATGTAAAGGGCGAGTTTTATTATGCCATCACGGCGGCTGAGAGTCGTCGACTACTCGTATTTGGGGTCGGGACGACGTGTATACGAAGAGTAATGGACACGGGACAATAGATGCATGACAGGGGTGGACTGCCGATAGGTATATAAAAATAATTAAATATAAAATTATAAGAAATAAAACCTTTTTTGTATAGAACCGGCGGTTTAATCAGAAGCTTAAGAACCAGAGTTTACCGCGACCGCGTTGAGGAGCTTAGAGGCACTTTGTTACTCCGATTTGGAACTGGAAGTGTTCTACAATATCGATGCGCTAGGGCAGGAGTTCCCAACCAGGGGGGCGCGCCTCCCAAGGGGGGCATAGAGAGATGTCAAAGGGGGACGGAAAGGGTTTTCATTTTAGAAAGAAAGAACAAATAAAATAAGCAAACAATATAAACAAATAACATTACAATGTAATGTTTAATTTACACGCATAAAATTAGAAATTATATATCATATTCATTTATTCTGTCAACCGCTGTTTCAAAACATGGCGTCGTCAATCGCAGTTTATACAAGCTTCGACAAGTCACAATATGAAATCCGCGCGCACCCCCGCCGCGCTCCGCTTAACATTCATCACTTGGAAAACAATTTTGTACCTACCAGACGCGGATTAGCAGCTGTGACATTCATTCCCACAAACTTGCAAAAAATTTGACGTTTCGATGTACATGTTTTGTTGAGAAATCTGTTTGAGTGTGTCAAGTTTGTGTATTTACAAACTTCAGTTACCATTTTTATTTAATTTACTAAAGTGTTGATTGAATGAAGACGCGTTCATAGATCGGCCATCACAATCAAACCAACGTGGCGAAGTAATTTTGAAACGACGAACTTTAAGTACCTAATATTGATTCCAAATGCATTTAAAATTACTATTATAATGTCAACCTGCCTACAAAAATATAAATCTCTCTGGTCAATAAACTGTTGAATACATTACGTTACTAAGATAAAATAATGGGCATATAATTAGTAATTACATGTAGTTATTTTACTTATTTATTTATTACTTATTTGATTTATTGTTATATGTGCAAAATGGCAGCGAAAAAAGTATATTTTTCTCGTCTGTTCGATACAATTAAAAATAACTTACTGGACGCAAATTTAAAAGCTGACTTAAAAACTAATTTGCAAGCGCTGGAAGACGAATTTCGCCGATACTATCGAGACATCAATTCAGAGTCACCAATATGGCACATGACAAGAAATCCATTTGTTGTCGATGTGACACAATTATCAGAAGACGTTCAGGAAGAATTTCTAGAAATGAAGGCTGATTTATCCATGAAAGATGACTTCCATCTTTTAACATTGGAGAAATTTTGGATCAAAAGATTGCCTGTTAATTCAACTCTGGCCTCTCTTGCTTTACGAATACTAGTTCCTTTTTCTTCAGCTTACTTATGTGAGACAGCGACCTGATGATAGCTCTGGCAATAACAGAACCTAGAATCAACCAACTGGTACAGAACATGCAATCTCAAGTGTCTCATCAGTCCTCTACTCTTATTTTGTTCAAGTTTTTCGATAAAATGCATTTATTAGTTTATTTAAACTTTCAAAGCTTCTATATCAGAATTAAAATAAAAGTCTTTGTACCGATATAATGTGCGTTTTTTTGTACTTACACTCATGTGAACAGCATCGAGTATGGATATTGTAGTCGGGACGGTAACAAACTAAATATATGAACAGTACTTGAGGCTAGGTCTTACCTGGGCCTTGTACAATTTTTTCTCAAATTAACCATAAATCACAGCAGATACGTCTCTGTGTATCCATCAACAATAGAGAGATGTTCTGTGTTATTAGGGCTTCTTTTCCAGGCGGGGAGATCCACAGCAGCGATTATGTCATTACATCTTTGTGATGATTGCTGCTGCTGCACGACAGATGTCACAGGCATACCGAGTAGGCCTAGTAATTTGACAAAATATTTTCATTACGGTAATAACAGGAACCGGACCAGGCTGTCGCTCACAGATATAGCGGGACAATTCAGTCACGAATTTATTATCGGTCTTTGTTTCTTTTCACTTTGTTGTAGGGACTAATAAGGTTTCTCATACTTTCTAAATGTGAGATTCACTGACTAGAAGACCGTTCGTAGAACTGATAAGGCCGATGTCAATTTATTAATATTAGGCTGGCTTCAGCAATGGTTTGAGATTGCGAAGAACCCTGCTTAAGGTCGACATCACGTCACATTCTACTGTGACTGTTGGTTAGCTGTTTTTGAAAGTATGTAGTGATCCCTGCAAATAATTCTATTTTATTCAATCCCATTTTTTCATATTCTTCCGAGTTACTTATTTTTGACAACTCTTCTTACTACCTACCGGTAGGTAACAAATGTGATTGAGAAATTGTCAAAGTAAGTTATTCGGAAAAAGAATTGGAAAAATGAGGCAGTACAGTAAGTAATACATATTTTTATAGCAAGCCATGCATACAAATTCAAGAAATAAACTAAAGACAAGTTATTTTATCAATATCAGTAACGAGAATTATTATTTATTTATCTATATACTACTCAAAAGCATCAGCCGTTTACAGGGTCGAGCACAGTTCATTAAAAATGGACAATTATGTCGTACTACAAGCAAGAGTAGGTACTCCAGACACAAGAATGCAATGTACAAATATTAACAAGTATCATAATGTCAATAATAAATCAAGAAATACGCAAGACCTTAAAGAAATATGTTTAATTCTTTATAAATCTCATTATCTTTACCACTAGAGTAAAGTAGTGGAATTTAAAGTGTTTGTTCTAGGGGTAGGCAAATAAAAAGTACCTCATTTAATTTAATATAAATGCGCGACAAGGAAATTAAATTTAAGCAATATATTGCAACAATCAACACGATTGTGCCATATATCACGCACGAAGTTAACAGAGCACTTATCGCACCTATCTGAGACTTTCTACATTAACAGCTTCTTCAACAGTTTTTTCAGGGTAGCCAATTAGCCGGTAACTGCCAGTTTTCAGTAATCATCGCTGGATATTTTTTAATGTGTCTATCCAAAAGTTATAAAAAGGCTGAAAAACAATTGCTGCATGCTTAAGTTTTGGACGAACAAAGACTTAGTTGTATCATTGTCTTGTAATTCACAACCACAGCGTATAATAAAGCCTATTTTTGTAACTATCTGCAACAATTGTCTCCAAATGACCATTGAAGCCATACTAAGTGTTGAAGATGGCAACTAAATCTTTCACTTCACTAAGCGATTAATAAACGTATCATGAATTTCAAAATTAGAAGGATGTGCGAAGTGAAATATGTAGACTGGATGGGTCCTACAACAATATAGCAATAGTATATTATAGAAACTTGTACCACAGACAGTAGATGTTGAACGATAGTCAACGTTCCGTTTTTACTACCGTTCTCTAAAATATACCAATATCTTGCCAAATTATCATACCAATAAATATGTCTGCTACTGTATGTGTTAGATGGACTGCGACCGCTGCTCCTTATTTTAATCCATTTTTGCTTCCTCCACCAGAGCCAGGAGGTATCATATTAAAAAATGTCGAAAATGAGATATAATGCTTGGCGCCCGTCTATAACTTGGGAAGCAGCACTCGAATTTTAATAAAATTTTCGCACAAGGTTGCCATCTAATTTTTTGGTGTTAGCAATTTATGTGTTTTTGACCCCGATCATTCTAGGCGCCTATTAGACTTGTCTCATACATAATAGATTTCTCCGTATCCTTGGCCTTAAAACTGGAAATTTGATATACCTAATATATGGCCATAGCCTAATCCTTAATGGACTGATAACAGCGTTACGAGGAAGTGTAGGGTCAACCTATACTTGACGCCATTTTTTTATCGTACGTCAAGATCCACCGGTAAAATGAATCCTTCCAATGTTAAAAATTATAAATTATTTTTATTGGCAAGATAAGCACACACAAAAAAATTACAATGCTCCGAAACATGAACAAATTCTAGCTGATTTCCTGGCAAACGGCAAAATTCTGATCCTTCTGGTGAATAGGAAAATCCGCTCTTTCATTGACAAGGAATAAAATACAATACTTCTTTACCTAGACCTCACCGTGATGCCTTTCGAGCTAGCATCCTGATTCGAAAGGAGTTCTTAAGAAGAACAGAAATAGAAAACTGTTTAATACACTTTACAAAATGAAGTAAATTCTATATGTTTCATATTATTCAGTCATCAGCCTCTATAAAAGGCTTCATTGTTTATTCAAATAAATTCATAGACACCTGTATCATCCTGTAGGAAGAAGAATCTTTGAGAAATATAGGAGTAGAAATTAAATGTCTATAACACGGGCAGAGATTCTGGACATCTGTTATGTAAGGAATCTTGGTATATGGATAAGAAGGAGTTTGCTTGGTGATAATCTTATGAAACATGTAAATTGAATGCAGGATCCCTCGATTTTCGTTCGTAAAGCCGCGTACAGACCGAAAATCCAACGGCGAGCAAACATGTGATGTTGGCGTTTGTTGTTGGAAGGCATGGGAATACGGTCTCGGTCTGTACGCGGCTTAACAGTTGTAGGTCAGAGTAATGTTGAGTCACATGATCTCGACACTTCGCGTGAATTTTGTAATCTGTCTTCATTGCGCTTACGTAATCATTTTACTACTATTTAGGACTTTAAGGTTACTGTATCCTCTTTTCAACATATAATATGTGACATGATCCGAGAAGCTGAATGGATAATCTTGGTGCACACCCAAATTTTTTGTTACAACTTTCATTTTTTATGCTAATATTTATTTTGCTAAGGCATCTGTTCTAAGCCTTACTCCTACTAAAGAGCATGACCACTGATTCCGATGGGTTCAGTCTCAGACAGTACTTCTCAGATTTCAATGCTAAAGTTTTCAAATCCTCATTCAGTTGTCTCAATTATGTGAGTACCACTCGCCGTAAACAAACAATCAAACCCTTCTTCATGGTAGTCACGGTCAGATTTTTGTCTCCGTGACGAAACATTGCTAAGATAGAATAACCTTACTTTTATAGATTTAATCACCTTCCAGACCGGCATTTCTATCGGCAGAAGGGCCTTTTATGCCTTTGTATATTACCAATAATGATAAGAAGTAAGGAGTCCGCTTCTTCCACAATCTCCACGAAGAAGCGGAACACAAATCTAATTTCTCGAATAAACATCTCTGCTTGCTTCATTATATTATTTTCTGTTTCATTTCGGATTTCGCAGCGAAGCAGCAGCAGCGCCAGCGCCTTCTTTCATGCTTTTATGCTCATTATTGCCCGCCTTACAATTCTATAATAACGTTTTCCGTACAATAAACACAGAGGACTCTAAAATACCAATCGCAGAATTGATTCCCTCCTGTTTAACTTCCTTTCTGAAAGAGAATTTTATTTCAGCGAATTTTCCTAATTAAATTACACAAGCCGACGTCGGCACAGCAGCCATGGAAAAATATTATGTATATAAAATGTTTATCCCTAGAACCGTTCCAGAGCACGTATTGATTTTATCTGAGACGTAAGAGAACATCGGGTACAAAGCTCTGTAGTGTGGATATAGAATATTTTGCAATATCTAAGTACGTAGGGGGCCTTTCAGGAATTACGTAAGCAGGCTTCTTACAATCATTAACCCCCTTTGCCAGCAAAAGTAAGCATACCTCTTACTTCCGAGCATACGTAAACTATTTGGTACATTTTAAAATTTGAAGCAAGTATTAGCTTTCATACACATAATGTCATTGAGAGCCGTATCGTCAGTCGTTCGTGCAATAATTGTAGATCGCCTTTATGGCCTCCTTAATTTTCATAGTATTTTCTCTCCTTCGGAAAGGCTGGGGTATTTATAGATTTCTACTGTTCCGTGTCAACGTCAGCACTCTAGTAGCTATTTTTTCTTTCTGAATTTCACGAAATTTCAGGCTTATAACAGATCATATATAAATTAAAAGCATGAACAATTTCATGCAAGTAGATATTTGAAGTATAATCTCAAAATGGGGCTGACCCAGAATAGTAGAAAACTATGAAAATCAAGGAGGCCATAAAGGGGTCCTACAATTGTAGGAACGACTGACGATATGGCGCTTAATGTATAGAAAATCAGGAAGATCTGAACCTCTTGAACCTTCTTATTCTGTAAGTGGTTTGATCAACTCGGACGATGGGTTTCTAGGAAAGTTACTGTTACACGTCGTATAAATACTGTACCTTCATGACTTCTTTGCATGAAAAACACTCATCCGCACACACTAAAATGAACGATTCATAAAATTAATGTTTTAAAACAAAAGATAATACGGATACAATGATTTGACCTCGCATGGCTCCACGATTGTTCTTGATAGTATCCAGTGTTATTTGGGGCTCGGTATTGAAAACAACCATTGTGATAACGTGGATTCGATCCGTGGGCTAAAATTAACAAGTGCGTAGAACTTTTGATTGTGCGGGAAGACTTTTTTATTTGTTGTGAAAAGTTTGGTTAAGTGCCAAGTTTTTAAGTCAATATGAATAATAGATATACATAAAGAATTGGTACTACTACTACTTCTACTACTAGTACTTACATTGCAGCCTAATAGCATTTAATTTACTTACTTTGATAAACAAGGTTGCTTTTATACCAATATATAGTAACTTCATGTTGTTGAAACCATAAATAGCGTAGTTGGACCATGGAAAGCCATCCATCTAAAATAATTTTGAAAATATTTGAGTATTTTGTATCAGAATATTCTATTGTACATATCTAATATTTAAGTTTAACGAAAGACCCTTATATGTATTTGAAGTAACGTTACTTTCAAGTTAAACGATTGACTTACTATATCGACCTTGTTTGGATCCTTGTTCCAAAACTGTTACGAAGAGTTGAATAAAACTCACATTAAGTAAATAATGATTTATTCTGCAATAAAGAAAAAATATCTTATGAGTTAAATAAGAAAACAAAGTATTACTTAATAACTTGTTTCAATTATCTTGTATATGAATGAACAATGACTTTTTAGTCGCGTGGCCTTGTTTATTTTTAAAAAATCACTCTTTACACAAACGTAACGACTTCAGAAAAGCTAAGAATATATCTCTAGATTGGACGCTTATATATTTTGTACTATTGATCTGCTTTAGATGAATATGTTGATTCCATATTCATGAATGAGCTGGATCTCTCCAATATTTGTAGTTATCAGAATACGGAAATTGTGAGGTGATTACCAATCTTAGAAGCAAATAGCGGTCAGTTGCTGTTCGGAGACATCTCCAAACTAGGATTAGTGCCGTAAATTAATTTCGATTTAGGAATGGGCATTCTAAATATGATGAATTTGTGGTGGGATTTAAATCGGTCTGCTAAGTCGCAGGAGTTCGCTATTCAAATATTGATTTGAATTTGATGGAACGTAACCAGATTACGACTCTTAATGATTAACAAAAACGTTTTTCAATATGCTGGTTCAGTCTTTAAGCATCAGTTTCAAAACTCATGTGCGTCCTCGTTTCCTTTTTTTATAATTGATACTTCCTCCGGATAACTGTGATCCAACAGGTTGTATAGCTTGTTCTCCAAAAAGAAGTTAACCCTTGTTGGGTGAGGAGGCACGGATGATAGACTACAAGATCTACTAGTAAAATTTAGCATACTCTGCCACTGTAACGAAAACCCATGGTCACTAATAAAGTAATTTATTGCTTGTTCTCACACTAATTTATAACAAAATAGTTGGTGGATCCACATCGCTGTCTCACTGCCGATTAGACTGCCTCTCTGCCTAGACACAGTTGCCTCTACAAACTTCGAGTTGTAATCGAGGTTAGTTCCAGATGTTCTAGGTCTGTAGTTCCGCTGGTCGCCGATAGATAGCACTAGTGTGCATCCCGCCAGCCACAGCACGGTTCTTATTGCCGTCAACAGCCTCCTCAGGTTTGTTCTTTAGGGACAAAGAAGATTTCGAAAACTATGAGGTCTACGTCTAAGTTTGTTCAATAAGAAACATTCAGAATTTCTCGCAGAATACAAATATCCAATAAAATGTATAGCACTCAATAAGAAAAACAAAAGCTGCTATCAGTTTCTGAAAAACTGTAGATTTGGCAACATCGCGGATATCTTCAACGGATCTGCCGTGATTTCGAACCTAAACTTACTGATTTTTTTTTAAATTATATGAGTCATTCGGTATTCGATGCGCTCCAAACTTTTGTTACAGTCTGTATAACAATAATAATGTTTGTAAATGTGTGTATCAACTGAATATTTTTTAAGTGCTACCGTGATTTTTAGCATTGGTAATGATTCAACTTACAAAGGGAGTGCATTGAGATACAAAACTGACTGGTACTTAAAGCTTCTATAGAAAAAAATTGTTGAGTGGAAAGGCATAGCCAGATATAAGTATCTCTTACATCTAAATCATGGAGGTTGTACCTGAAAATTAATTTGTTTTTGAGTTATGGATTGATTAATCGATTTATGTACACAAATTAGCAAATATGAGCATATATAATTTCTTCTTTCTCTTTCAGAAATATGTCTTCGAAACGAAAGTCCCCTCCGACGAAATTACACGAAGGCACACCGACCACGACCAGCTCGACAACCTCTTTCTGCCTTCCAACGGACCCCAGCGCCCTCAACAACCCTCCGACCTCAGCGGGTAGTGGCAGCGAAGGGGGCGGCCTTGAAACCGACCTCGACGAGACCAGTAGCAACATCAGCGACGTGGACACTCCCCACCACCCCCCGCAACCCTTTTACAAGCTCTCCGGGTCTTCGTCCGCGGGAAGTGTCTCCGGGTCTGAGCCGGAAGATATTGAGGAGGAGCGGACTCCTCCCAACAAGACTGCTAGGATGATGTGCTCTACGGAACCCAACATCCTCATGTCGACGAGTATCCAAGCGTTGTCGTTACACGCAGATCATCCTGAAAGACGGAGAAACTCTTCGGAGTGCAGTAGTCCTAGTTCGGAAGGGAAGATGCATTTGTACCATAATAACAACAATAGTTTATTGAATAATAATTCGCACCCGTTGAAAAGGTCTATGGACGATGTGTTGAAAAGGTTGACCTCGAAAATTAATAATAGTACAATTAAGGAAGAGAAAAGGCCGACACCGTCTTCAACACCAAATTCAACGCATAACTCGTAAGTACCATTACGTTTTCTTACTAGTATAAAGTGTACGTGCAAATGTTGAAAATTTCAAAATCGCGGATGGGCGCCAAATTGAAACATTTTTTATATAGAATTTACCTCATGTCGAAGCTCCTCATGGGTAATCTGTAACTCGAGAATATAAAATCGCTATTTTTCCAAATAACAAACTGACGGGCTGCTTAAGTTAGGGTTTTTGCTCATTGGTTGGCTTATAACTCTACAATCATCGGAACACTATTTATATAGTAATCCTTGTCATGTTTGTCTGGCCAATCAAACCACATGTGTTTAAATTTCTTCTTTATTTAGGTAACAATGGTGACATTCTTCCGTAAAAATGACACATCTTAGACAATATATTTTATTTATCTGCCTTGGTGACATTCCGTTTGTTTTTTCTTTTCATTTTCTCATTCCTATACAGTGCGATACTACATTAGCCTGAAAGGCATGTAACCAGTTGTGTTTGCGCAAATTTTTAGATGACACCACGCACCGCTCATAAAAGGTTGTTCTAGCCCTCCAAGAAGCGATCATGAGGTTATCTGTCGTTAAAGTTGAATTAATTTTAATGCGAAATTAACTGATGTATATGGTGTAAGTAAGCAAGACGGTATCTACTTTTGGTATAACCGGAAGTGCGACCATTAATCGCATGCTAATATCAATGTTAGCAAAACGACAAATTTTTGAAACTGCCTTACAGCTATTTTGCGACCGATCGTTCGCCGCGGTTTTTCTTTGTTCAAACTAAAGCTGTTACTACTTCCTTTGATTATCCTCATAACTAACATAGCTCTTTTTATGTTTGTCTTAAAGCGTTGAAAGCTTTGGTTCAGTTTGTTCACTTCTGCCCGTTTTCATTGCACCAGACATTTCGCGGCATTTTTTTATTCGTGTTTTTATCCTCACAATTTAGTTTGAAAGATAAGCAATGGCAAAGGTAAAAAAAAAACAAGCTAAGAAACCGTCTAAAAGTGACACTGACCTTAAAAAGCTAATCTGCGCCTATGTTTTTAACATCCATTATGGTTATAGGATCCGTATCGCATTTCACAGACAATAAGATAACCTGATTTATATTTAAACTGCAATCAAATTATTTTGAGCGAATTTAGAAACAAATTCTGATGCGTAGATTGTATGGAGTTTGGAGTATGTTTCTACTATAACACAATGAGTACAATATCGGTTTGCCTTGACCTCCCATCGGTTACTGATAAATGACATAACCTATTTCTTTTCCGCCTTCTCTTATGTCAGCTATGTTGCCAATAGTTTATATATCATTGTTATATGAAGCGTTCAGTTATAGCAATCATCACGTTTTTAGTTCATAGCAAATCCATATTTAATCATTGAATATTGCTAAATAATCAACAGAATGGGAATCTTCTATATCCTCTGCATTGCTGAGATTCTTCTCATTGCCATTAATTTTTATATACTAAAATTATGCCCGGTGCCTTGAAATCTTTCCGAGGATTATTTGTCTCAAATCTTTCAATCTTCTAGTTGGGATTTTACTCGCTAGGAGTGTGTAAGAAAATTTCCCAAACGAATGCGAGATTTTTATTTCGTCTAATATCTCAGCTGTTCAAAAATGACTGTATATCGTGGTAAGTCATTCATTGATCAGTTTGGAATAATAAATTATAGCTGACAAACAAGTTCCTTAATTCTCCTTCAAATCTTCTAAGGCTGCAAGTCACATTATACAGGGTGCAGCAGCATAAATTTTTTCAAAACCTAATAAAACCCATTGAAGTTTGAATCAGAACATTTTTATTTGTTTTTTATAATGTAGGATCATGCCATTTCCGGCGTTTGACATAACGTTTGCCAGCACAGTAGGCGTTATGTTGGCAATTTCTTCCCGGATCTTGGTTTTAAATCTTGTAGGGTCCTTGGTCGGTTCTGGTGCACAGGAGATTTAAAAAACCCATAGAAGAAACACAATGTTCCTAATCGGAAAAACGGGCTGCTCCTAAATAGGATGTGGCACTTGGGAAGTGTTTTCTCAAAACAGCCATCGATGCTCTTGAAGTGTGTGCCGTTGCACCGTCCTGTTGGCATACCAGTTCGAATTCACTGACACTGCGACTTCATTTTCCTCAAAAACCCAGGTACCAATACTTCCAGCTGAGGAAATTGCAAACTACAATGTGATTTTAGTTGAATGCAAAGGTCTTTGAGGCAATTCTTGAGGATTGGTGTCAGCCCTGTAGCGCATGTTTTGTTTGTTGACGGATCCACACAAATGAAAATGGCCTTCATCACTGAAACAATCAACAGCCTTACACGCGTTCATCCAAGAATTGAAGTGACGTTCAGAAAGTTCCTGCACAATTCTCATCTCGTATGAATTGAAATGAAGATAGTCATGAACAATTCTCCTCGCAGAATGATCGGAGATCAAGGGCAGACACTTTGGTAATTGCGACGTTGAAGCTCTCACTGCCTTAGCGTTTTCCGCAGAGGATGTGTCAAGGGCCTCCAGTTCATGTCGCACTTGAAGTGTGTCTGGCGTTGACGAGGCTGAGTCAGAGCGATTCCGGAAGGCAAGCTGAGTTGCACGCATAACATACGCTCGCAATGTAATTAGGAGCATACTCCTCACTATTCTAACGCACGATGGTAACTGAACTGTATCGGGACAAAACTTTCTAGTCCCGCCTCTAGAACGAGACCACCAGCGCATCGCCACATGAATGGACTGAATGGTGCGCATTTTAAGAAATGAAGTTAGGCTTCCGCACCCTGTACAATATCGATTATGAAATTAGTAACTCACTTATTATCAATGCTGAATCGATGTTATTGACCTATAAGTTACGCGATTGCTCCAGTTGCATCACTTTGATTGGAGAAGCTTACGTTCACGTGAAATATTCTAAAAATAGTTTTGTAATTTTTTTGGGTAATTCTGACTGAAGAAGGTCCTTAGTACTGCAATATAATGTTTGAAAAAGCGTAAAAGTTGCGATCTTCACTGTTTAAAATGCTCGGTGTTTTCAAAGCAATTTTTAACCTTGCTTGCTAGGCTAACAGATGGCGAACTTGATTTTCTAAGACTATACCTGATGTAATAAGTCTACGTGCGTCTATTTGTTTCTTATTTCCCAAATTATGTGCTCAGTTGGTAGATAATGTGACCTCAGTGTGGTTCTTTCTACATTGGTCTTTGACCCAAACGGTTGAGGTGTCATCCGTTGATTCCTTTTTTAAATTGGTATTAAAACTACACTCTTCAATCTCTTCAATAAAATTTAACACTTGATTCTTTATTCAGAAGAATACGCCTTCCGATTATTTATGAAAAAGAATTTCAGTTAAATGGCTGCAGCGGCTATTCTGGCCATCTTCCATCTTCTTAACTCAATTTTGTAGCACACTTCCGATAGTTTGTGGGTGTATTTAATCAATACATCGACGGATATTTTCCTTAAGAACATCAATTGTTTGAGGATCGTTAGTGTAACAGCGGCCCTTAATAGTACCCCATAGGAGGTAATTCATGGACGTCAAATTACAGGTGCGGGCTGGCCAATGAACGTCTCCAAAACGGCTGATAACGCGATGACCGAACTTAATGTATAAAAGATCGATTGTTTCAAGGCTGGTGTAGTGGCCACAAAAAACTTCTCAACATGTCTCTACCGTCATGCTGTTACCACCTTCATCTTGAAAAACGTAGGGACCAATAATCCCACCAATTAAAAAGAACCACCAAACAGTTACTCTTTTTGGATGCATTGGTTTTTCTATGACGACATGTCTGTACCTCAGAGCCAGACTAAGTTAAGTCCTAATAAGTAGTTTAGAGTCTTAGAGCCCACACAGAGAAACGATATCGAAGCACAAGTTGCACCTTGTAAGGAAATAATTACAGATCGTTATGCAATATTCTCCGCACAGGAGTGCGACTGATGCCCACTTGTTGCGCTCTGTGACGAGTTGACATTCTTGCGTTTTCACGCACACTCTGGGCAACAGCAGCTGTACGTACGGTCGAACACGCTCATACCTTCTGTTTTCCACAAGCACGCCAGTTTCCCGAACCTTCTTCACGAATGTTGGTATACCAGTCGCGGACGGAGATTCAGGAGCGACCAAATAGTCTTATCGATTTTCGCAAAGTTTCTGCAACAAAGCACTCACTTTGAAAATAGTTTTTCCAAATGTCTTACCATTGTTCAAGATTAAAACGGTCCACTGCTTACAGCGGAAGCGTGACACAATATATCTGTCAATATGTTGAGCATGGAAGTGTTTCCAACTGTCAAAATAATATCAACTTAAAAGAAAACAACTAATGACCCACCTAGATCGTTTCGGAGTGTTAATGCAGACAGTTCCCCTCAGCTCGATAGTTTAGGTGTAACTGCAGCAACGAGTAAATCTCCAAGAAAAATTTACCAATGCATGCCGATTTCTATCAAAATTTCCACACCCGGGCTGTGAAATTGCTTCACTAACGACGGTTGTAGCCGCTAACTGCTACACGAGAGTAAAGGAAATAGCACCAAGTCACGTTCAGCTCTCGTATTTACGGAACGGAAAATGATGAGTTTTAACCTCTATAACGAAACAATTCCCATTCCTTGGCCATCCGTGCGTTGACCATACTGCACGCCCTCTATTGTCGAACAGAAATATCAGTCACATCCTGGCAATAACCTTCAAAGAGATGGAGAGTGGAGTATGATCCTCCATCACAGTACCATTAGAACAAGAGAAGTTTTGCGATAAAAATAAAATTCAATATTCTCAAGAACTGTTATAAGATTATTATTCTAAATAAGAAAAACGTTGTAATAATTTACTTTATCAAGATATAGCTAATTTTTAGTCGACCATAAAAAGAAATTGTAACAACTTGAATTATTTGCATATTGTTTGGTTTGTAACGCCTTCTGATGTCTGTTGAAAAGTATAATCGATTCAGCTCAAGAAGATAGTGAAGTTATTATGGTAACAACATTCATAGACTCCACAATACAGATTCTCCTCCGCCACAAGAGACTTGGCAACCCTGCAGACTTCCGTTATCTCGTCACCATTCATAATTAATAATTGTTCCAAATAAATTATTACAATTATATGAGTATGTATCGGAAACGACCGATCACATTTATAATCAGATGGTTGTGTCATCTTTTCTAGTTACGGCTTCCATACACAAACAAAAAGTCATCCAGTGCTGCTGACAACTGCGCTTTTGTTCCACCACGTTATGTCGTAGGCAGTTAAATTTTATTAACCCATCCATAGTTATTGTTACTATTTGTGATTGTGACATTTGTCTTTGATCTTTCGGCTATCTGAATTAACGCGGTTATGATTCGGGTTATTGTTCATGGAAAGACAATTAGGTACTGAACGATTTCAGCTCTATTTTTGGACCAATTTTCATATGGTTGCGATGACGCATTTAACGCATCTTGTTCGCGGACGATAACGACACTGTCAGCTTGATACCATTCCGTTTTGAATTATTGCACAAGTTTTGTACTTGACTAGACTGAAATAAAATTGCTAAAAAAAAAATTTTAAAATGAGACATTATGTTTTTTGGATGTTATATGACATGTACAGCACGTAAAATCCATGTCACACACATTTTCGTCGGTCCGTCTGTCCACAAATAAATATGACTGCACCTCCCACGCAACGCCATCATCAGCCGTACATAGAAAATATTTTTTATGGACCAATGTATTGGGAAATCTATGATGTGTGAAATATGTGTAAAAGGTGCGTAGAATTACCAAGATTGGAACCATATAAATAGGTATACTATCATCAAAAAATTGAAAAACACCCTCCACAGTCACCTACAACCCCCACTCCCAAATTTTGTACCCCTAAAAAACTTTTCAGAAATAATCAGGGTCCAAGGATCCTCTGAAACAGCAAGAGAAGAAGGTTGGGCTATTTTCAAAAAATACAAAAGATTTTCGTCCTTGGCATAGTAATAACTTTGTGTGAAAATGTAATCCAAATCCGAGCAGTCATAGGCGGTCCAAATATTAGCGAACAAACCAACAGACATACAGTGAGTGACATGCTTTTTCATGGTGTTCGAGTATATGTCACGTAACATTCAAAAAACATAATATCTCATTTTAGAACTTTTTCACGATCGCAATACTTCCTCGCCAGTAGGCATGGGAAGTAAAATTCAAATCCAAATATTTCTGTCGTTCAAAGCTTTTCTGACTACGACATTTCTAGTACGAATATTAGCCTTGATCAATTTCCATAAATTTATCACACCTTCATGCACGTCCTCCTTCTTGAATCATAATGCTCTAAATGTACGCAATTATTTTAAACAGTGCCTTTCTTGGAGGTTTGGTAAGCCATTAAGTGATTTTTCACGCATCTTGTTGTTACGGAAGGTATTATCCGTTTAACAGTAATTGAATCTATCCTGTTCAGAATAATCTATCCAGCATCGTATGATGTTCTCTGTACAAATTACCGATCCAAGTAATTTCATGCAAATGGAAAAATTTTATATTCCGTGGAAGCCGATGTTAGAGAGTAGAATGCATAAGTAGTTTTACGTAGGTATATACAAGGCACGACAGCGGTGATTTTATTTATTTTCACATAACTAGAAGATTCTATTAACATAATAGTTGGAGATCAAGGAATCTAATCAAGCTGCATCATTTATTTTCTTGTTGGGTATATAAGAGAAGTTGCGCCCATGCATATTTATAGACTTTCATCAAAAAAGAGAATGTCGGATGTTGTTGTAGCCACTACTGTTGTATCATCATTAGGCATAATAGCCATGTGACCCTGTGAGGTGGTTTTTCGAACTTCAGTGAGGTCAATTTTCCAGTACAATTTTCAACCTCCGAAACATAAGCGAACGGCTGACGCCGATGGCGAGCACTGCCGTTTACAGCATCAAGCGGCGGCAAATCGACGCTTACGCCGTAGAGGTTCGGACGTCTTTCCAACAATGAATTTCCTTCCCCTACAACTTGTCTGGTTTCTGGGCCACCAGACCTGACAGACTAACGACAGACACAGACATTACAGTGACTATGACCTAAAGGCTAAGGTCCTCCGGACTGCCTGGAGAAGCAACGACGAGTAGTAACAATGAATTTCCGAAAGAAAATAATTTAGTAAAACGATCGACTCGCTACCGGCAGGAGTAGAGTAATTTGTAGAGTGCATGAGGCACAATACGTTAACAAGATATGATGCATATTTAGATGTGCTCACTGTGTAATCCTATTGTCATGGCAGATGATGTGAAAAGGGTCAATGTTGCCAGATCGACAGTAACTGCCGGTAGGGCAGGGAGAGATTGACTACGGGCTAATTATATGAGACTGTTTGACGCGTTGGGTAGTAAGTGCAGAGTCAACCTACTTGATGCCATTTTTTTAAACAGCAATTCTGTAGTCAAGCTCAACTAGAGGAATATCGAACTTCAAAAGTTAAAGCTTCGTAGTCTTCTCTGCTTCAAGTATATTTTGATGTGGTGTATAGAAAAGAAAAACTGAATATTCGCATTCGTATCAACATAATCATATCAACAGTAGATATTCGCATCCGCGAATGCCTAAAAAATCGATATTATTTTCTTTAGACTCCGACTACCACGAAGGCCTAAGGCCTAAACACCCATGGGTACCGTGTGGCTTATAGGGGGATATAGGGGAAAGGGGGACAATCACAACATCCATAGCCAAGAGAAACATTTTTCTTCGGACGGGATTCGAACTCGCACAGCGCACGACGACTGATTAGGAGACCGGATACTCTACTATTGCGGCCACCGCTGCTGTCTGAGGATTCGCTAAGTCCTAATAGCGATACATTCACAACGTACTGAACATCTAGTACTTGATAGCATCTATATTTTATACGTATTGTAAATCAGGTGAGAATTTTTTTGCTTCCTACAGAAATACAAGTATACAATTCCAAGTCTATCTTACACAGAACGAATACCGAAGCAAGTTCCATTATTCGTGAGCTTCGTGCGCACGGCAGCTCTCTTCATATCAAAGCCCCGTCCATTATTCCAGATAATGTAGGCATTTCCCTTTCAGAGCCAGACCAAGACAAATGTACTCCCGCTTTTTTATCGTTTTTTGTTTGATGTACCGGGCATTTGCATTTACACTGTTTCTTTTAATTCCGCCCCACAATGAAGATTTTTCAGATAACGATCTTTTTGCGATGGGGACCTGGAGCCGGCGACTCGGGAGTCAAACAGGGGTGGACTCAAGCGAATTTCATACAGAGTCGGACGAATTTAGTGATTTTGAAATAAGTAATACATTTCATTAAAATCAGCATTTGAGGTTAAGCTTCAATGCTTATTCTTGTGAAGTTCACTTGGTGTTTTTGAGCAGGAATATTCTGTCAAAATATTATGAAATACGATGCAAATCACAATGTTTCAATGCTTAAACCTGTTGAAATGAAAGCGCGTGTTACATGAAAGTGCATGTTATTATCTCCAGATGGCCTATTTTACTTTGTTTTCATAATGCACACATTACTCTATCGACTTTCCAACTTTTTTCGTTGGTATTTTACTCGAAGAGTCTTCATTGCTCTTGTTTGGCTGCTTCGGTATACTTTTCCTTATTTTTATTCTGAGCAGTAGCGGGACAATCCGGCGTTACCCGTTGTCGAACTAAAAAGCTCCGATAGTTACGGAGAATAGGGCAGGACTTATTTCGTAAGATTATATGTTCCTTATTCAGCACTGTTGCCGGATTTGTAAAGCTGGATAAGCTTAATTAAAATAATTTCAAGTTATAAAAACACATGGTCAAAATATATAATAGAAATGTGAGTTTTTGACCACAGATAAAAATTAATGCAAGAAAGGGGCCATGCCTTAAATAACTTGAATTGAATGCTGGTTTTGTGGTCACTTGTCCTTCGATAGTTCTATGATTCTAAACTTAGGTATTTATTTCTGGTCCGTTTTGGACACAAATATTAACAAAACTTTTCTATGAAAAATTTAACAAGATTTTGAAAATGTATAATGACTGTCAGTAATCAGTACTGTCAAATTATAAAACTCTTATTTCGTCGATATTCGTTATTTGCTGTCGATGTAAAAAATAACGTAGCGGAAGGATTGACAATTCGTTATTACTGCTGCATTAAAAACTCTCTTAACAGACGGTCGCCGCTAGTTTTTGGCATAGGCAATATTTTTACATACACAGATATTGTACTTGGTGGAGCCAAATCAGAGCAAACAATGTTTACATGAAACTGAAGTTGCTTGCAACAGATCGCTCAGGTATCTGTATTTTGTGTTCCAAGAAGGGCAGTTTCGCATGGCCGAGTTCCAAGGAACTTAGTAGAATTGCATCTTAATTTTCGAGTGATAATCTCCTATAGCTTAAACCATTTTCGTTTGGAGTAAAAATTTTCACAGGTTTCTTCTGTAAGTCAGTCATTGCACCTAGATGTTTTGACCTGTTTAGGTGCGTTGCAGCCAATATATTCACCGACGGTAAATCAGCGGACATTATCGGCTTTCGCTATATCGATAACAGTCGATAACCGGTATTAGAGGAAATCGTATATCGGTCGATCTCTATGTTTAAGGAATGCGTATGTTTCTGGATGAGTATAATGTTCATTTTACGTTTGTTCTAGAAGTGATGTGGAGCCAGCGGCAGCAATACACCAAGCACTGATAGGTGATAATCTCATGGAGAAGGATAGGAAACTTTCGGAGCTTATCTTTCAATTGCAGATGGTCCGAGAGCAGCTTCTCACGCAACAACAGCAACAGGAAGCTACCAAGGTAAGATTTGAGATGCTTTATTTACTTTCTTCGACCTATTTAAATACATTTACAATTTCTGATGTAAATGTGAACCTTTATAGGAAAATTGCCTTGCAGTGTTGCATTGAGCATTCTCTTTCGTGTTACTCAAATCAATATTCTTGAACATGTAGGTATATAGTGTATTTACACCCAAGATAGAATGGATGCGTGATTTCCAAAAGCAAGGACGGCGTACAGGGCCGCATTCATGGCTACCTCCGAATGACGGACTACCACCAACGTGTTGTAAAACAAAGATGACAGTATTTAACAGAAACAGAAACTTAACAAATTACTCAAATACACTTAACAACAACAACAAACAAGCAAGGTGAATACGAAAACACGAGCACGCAGTGATACGCGCGACGGACGGTGGCCTGAGTGCAACTCTGCCTGCCCTGCCCCTGCCCCGCGCATTATTCCGCCAGGCGACCGCTTAAAATTTAATGGCGAATTGACCAATAAGAGGCGTTGTGCCCATCTGTTACCGAGAGATATCAACATAACAATAACTACCGGTAGCAGGATCTACCTTCATTTGAGTTGTGCGGCTCCTTGCAAATCGTAAAAGAAGTATTATGTCCTCAACTCATCTAACACCAAAATTATCTGCAAACACTCGCACTTCTAAAAAACAACACTTAAACTGCAAATTCAATCACAGAACTGTCAAATAACTAAGATCCACTTTTATCTTGACTACAGACCGAGATTTTGGAAACAGGCCTACTCCTTCTACCCACGAGTGGTCTGAATTCGCTCACACTGATGACAAAGTTTTCCGCCATACCAGCAAGCATCCGTCGGCATCCCGAGGTATCTCGCCAATTTACCGCGGTATGTCTACAATGTCAACAAATGACTGGATTATTCTCACAAATTGAGTGAAAACAATGATCCTCTATCTTCCATTACACTATCCATGATGGCGTGCAAAAGCAAGTAGCAGTTAGTTGTGTTTGGAATCAGCTTCCGCAGCATGCAATTTCAGCATCTCAAGTAGTACATCTAAGACATAGCTTACTTTATGTGTCTATTACAAATTTAAATTATCTTCGCAACTTAATGGTCCACCCTGTATAAATGTACCAGTTTCTAAACATTTTGTTAGCTTGGCGACATTACCTCGATGTATGGCCCAGCCATTTATGAAAGAACTGCCAAACCAAATGGTGTTTGCTCGTAAATCGCTGTGTTTGTCGCAGGCTAAACCCAAGGACAATGGAACCGGTCGGCGGATTTCAAACACATTATCCGAAGACTTCTCTAAGAGAGAACACCCTTCCCCAAAACAGACGAAAGCTCAACCTCCCAATTCGCGTGTTCCCCCACTCCACACGCTCCAACTGCGATGTTTAACATCGGCCTCCACCCCAGAACAATACCCAACACGGCAGGCGTTGGCGCGTCGTATGGCAATTGTTTTCGGGCTAGCTGGGATTGTCTGACGGCTCCCACGCGGCGCGCTCACTGATTGGCCGATCGCCTTGGGCTGGCGCAGCCGATTGGCTGCATGCATCCGGTGACGGATGAGTCGGTTTTCTCTGACAGGTGGGATAATCATATCATAGTTGGCGCGGTGGTGAACAATGGAGAGGCGGACACGATACGGTTGGTAGCACTGGCTTGGCATGTTTGCGGGGGCGGACTGTGCACGGTCCACGGTATGCCGTGATCTCTGCTAGCGAACCAGTGATTGTTGTAGGAGTGACTGCTTGTGTTTGTTTATGGTGCTCATGAGTGCACTGTATTCCAATACATAGTGAAACGACAAATCGTTACAGATATCCCAGCTTATTTTAGCAGTAACTACGATTCACGAGACGTGTTTATATCAAGGGTGGATGCCTGGGAAACACCGTCGTTAACAGTGTGCTCTTCAATGCGTAGGAAAGCAACATGCTATTACGCTATGGGCCCAAATGCTCAAAAATCAAACAAAATTTCAATGAATATCTGAGGAAACCTCCTCGTTTCTTCAATTTTCCCCAACGGTAAAGTAGGGCTCGATTTTCGTTGTGCTATGAGACCATTCCAACCGCATTCCCCGAGCTTCCTGTGTGCCCAGGGGCTCCTACATAGCTTGAGACAGCTCTGGCAACATGCCATAGATAACTTAAAGGTTAAACAGGCAATATATAAGGTAGGACAAGTATAAACGTAGGCGTCCGAACAGGGGTCTGTACTAGGGCCGATAATTTGCTCACTATTATTTCAATACCCTTGAGATAGCGCGAAGCGCCAACTATCGCACCAGAATCGAACCATTGTTCGTCCAGACATAAGACACTCATACCATGCTGATGAGTAGTTAAGAAGCACGAAACAGCTGTCCATGGTTGGCTGTCTTCTTATCTTGGTCGGACAGACGAAGGCATCTCATTTTATTTTGACCCTTGAGATATCTTGCACTACAGTTCATTTTATATTATATGCAGGCCTTCAATTATATCTGATAAAGATAATTGAATGTTGAAGAACATTGGCATCAGCTTACTCAGCATCATCAATAACGAGAACCAGCTTAAACTTAACTTCAAATAAAACGCTAGAATTAGAGTAACGACTCTTGATAGTAATGAGGAAACGAAGTTTTTGAGGCTTTACTAAATGATTGTGTTAGGTTCCAAACGCATTGTAAACATGTAAGCAGCAAGATAAATTCGCTACTTATCATTTTGTTTAAAAACCTCAGATCAGCTCTTAATGAAACCCAGTTATTGTGTCGTCTGCACTATGCGTCATAATTTTGGGGCTGTTCAGCTAATGCTCAAAAAATACTTTTGAACTAAAAGAGGGTCGTTCGATTTGAGGTGGGAGCTAAGATTACACATAACTGTAAAGAGCTATTCAGAAAATGGAAAATTCTTACATGGCCTATTTGTCAACAATAAGTCTTAACTCCAAATAAAGACATACAGGGTGGCGCATCGAAAACGAAACAGACGCACTTACTGGCAGCTCAGTTTTTTGAAAAACGCTCAGACCCGTCGATTTTGTTTTCGAGGGGACACAAGTTTGGCAAAAAATCACGTTAGCACGTGCAGCGCCCTAAGCGGGGGTGACCCCACCCCTAAAATCTTAAATGAAAAGGGGGGTCGAGTGATACTTTATTTGAAAGGTCTTTCAATTCCCTTTATAATGATATAAAACTAATGTACTTCAGTTCAGTAGTTTTGAAGATTTATTGATTCAAAGCTTAAATAAGACTAATATATGTACATCATCATTAGTGGAGATCAATACATTTGGCAGCAAAGTAATTTAAAAATGAAGAATGAACTGACCCGTTAGGTAAGTAAATGTTGAAAATGGCCGCCATGACTCTCCATGCAATAATAAAGATTTCGCTCAAAACGTTGCCGCACATTTTGCAATATTTGAGGAGTAATTTAAAGGCACTCATTCACAATTCTTTGTCGTAGGTCTTCTAATGATGTTGGCTGAGTAGCATAGATTTTGCTTTTTAAATGACCCCACATAAAGAAATCCAAAGGTGATAAATCTGGCGATCTTAGGGGCCATTCAATGGCAGCCCTTCTACCCATCCATCGATCTGGAAACATCTGATCTAAATATTATCGAACACGTAATGCGTAATGTGGTGGGGCACCATCCTGTTGGAACATCAACCTATTCGCAATGTACCGCCGATCATTCTGATTTTCAATTATGGCTGTTAATGCAGGATCTATGGCGTCTTCCAGTAATTCCAAATACATTTCACCGGTCAAATTTCCAGAAAAAAGGACCAACTAAATGATCGCCAAAAATACCAGCCCAAACATTTAATTTTTGTGGCTGAACCTCATGATAAATTCTGGGATTAGAATCGGACCAATATCGGCAGTTATGACGATTTACTACGCCATTTAAGATAAAGGAACATTCATCGGAAAAGTAAGTGTTGAATAGAAAATGTTCATCGTTTATAATTCGTTCACTCATATCTTCACAAAATTGTAATCGACGATCAAAATCGTCTTCATTAAGTTCTTGTACCAGGTGAATTTTATACGGATTAAAACTATGGGCCTTTAGAATCCGTTGGACAGTACGTCGACTAACATCACACACAGTCTCCAATTTGCGGGTACTTAACGTAGGATCTACATAAACTTGCCCTAAAACCCCCACTTTTATTACTTCATTCCTTATGGGATTTTCAATGTTGCGTTTTTTATTGGCGACTGACCCAGTTTCCCGAAATGAAATTTAGCTACAAATTCTAGAACATATTTTCATGTCGCTCATTAAATATTTTGCTGTTATATTAGCGCACTGATTAGGTATTTCCGAAAAATATTTCGATAATTTCAACTCTTTCTGCTGTGGAATATACCATGTTTAATTTATATAACAAAGCGTTACAAGTTATTTTAGCAACAAAGTTTGGTCAGATCAATCGCAAACTATGTACTAAATTCCTATTTAATATAAGTACGAGATATTTCCTTATCTTTCTTTAAGAAATAACTTTTTTGTCACAAAAAAACGCTCCAAAAGCTATTTTCAACAACAAAATGATAAACAAACCATGGGCGTAGTGAAGAAAAGAATTTACTTATTAAGTAAATTCTTTTAGTCAAATTTCTTCTGAAAGTAGTACAAACTAATCTGGTATACCTATTAAAGTCTACTTTAAATCAATAAATCTTCAAAACTACTGAACTGAAGCTCATGTATTTTACATCATTATAAAGGGAATTGAAATACCTTTAAAACAAGGTATCATTCGACCCCCCTTTCCATTTAAGATTTAAGGGTTGGTGTCACCCCCGCCCAGGGGGCTGCACGTGTTAACGTGATTTTTTGCCAAACTTATGTCCCCCTCGAAAACAAAATCGACGGGTCTGAGCGTTTTTCCAAAAAAAACTAAGCTGCCAGTAAATGCCTGTTTCGTTTTTGATGCGCCACCCTGTATATGTACATAGTATTATCACTCAACAGAAACTGGATATACATGTACCTTTTTTATGAAATAAAAACTTTGATGAAGGTCTCCAAAAACGGTGAGACGAAGAATCTTTAATAAGTGACCAGATGATTTGAAATGGATAAAAAGCTAATCTAATTTTTGTTTTTTTTATATATTCCTGTGTTTGTATTTTTTGTATAACTGACGAATCCTACATTATTTTTGATGTCAAATTAAGCCCTCATACTAAGGAGAATAGTATATTTGACAAATTTCATTTCACAACTGTATTACGTTAATTTGAAAGGTCTCCAGGTGGATAAACAGTCAAGATGTGGAATGCTTCTTCCATAGTAACAGAATCAATGTAGAACATTTCAATATTCAGGCCCACAAAATTAAAAAATGATGTGTGCTTGTGGGCCCACTATTCTTCCCATGGACTTTTCTATGCTGAACACTAATCTGAAATCAAAATTTGGGGTCGGAGGACAAATAAGTAATTCAGAATTTAAGGGCCGTATCGTCAGTCGTTCCTACAATTGTAGGACGCCTTTATGGCCTTCCATGTCATAGTCTTTTCTCTCCTTCAATAATTTCTAGATTACACCTGCTCCGTGTCAGCGTCAGCGCCCTCCTGTTGTGAAGCTATGTCTTCTTTTTGAAATGTAGGAAATTTCAGGCTGATATACCTAACATGATATAAATCAAAACCATGAACAATTTAATGCAAATAGATATTTGTAACATAACCTCAAAATAGAGCACTGATACGGAAGAGTAGAAAAATGAGAAGGCCATAAAGGCGTTCTATAATTGTAGGAACGACTGACGATACGGCCCTAAGACGAGGATTTCTGCAGCTGCACGAATGTTTTTTGTTGAAAAATATTAACTTTGCATTGTATTTTTTTGATTTTTTTCAAAGGAAAAACTGGATGCCCGAATGCTATTTGACAAGACTATTTCATGAGTAACTGATTATTCTGCATACACATAGCTTACAAAATTTATTGACAATCAAATCAGAGAAATTGTTTAGCGTCGATTTCTGGTATCCTATGAGACCATAATTACTTGTTATCAAAAGTATTGTAATTTTTGGTGACAACAGCTGTCAAGTTTTGCCGCGGGTAAACTCGAAAAAACTGCTGACAGGTGCTGTCATATAATTTTTCCATCTAGAAAGCATTTGTAATTCAATTGCGTTTTTGTTATTGATAGAAATGAAGACGAACGAAATAGTCTTTAAAATTTGTCCACCGGCCCCAAATTTTTGACTTCAGATTTGTGTACAGCATGAAACAATACGTGGAAAAACCATAGTGGGATTGTTTTGTGTACCTGTGATATAGTTAGAGGTCTGTAATATTAAACTTCTTACCTTAAAACTTGGTGACTACCGTTTCTATTTATTTCAAACCCAATGCGAGGTCTAGAACAGACACATAAGCGCCCACAGATTTATAACTATCCTGAAAGATAAAATATTTATAGCGCATTAAATATGCATCACTTACTACGGTACATAAAATAAAATTGAGTGGAAAACATTTATACTTATACAAAATGCTCATACCTGTAGGTCGACAACATATAATTCATCCTACCAAAATCATACGGTTTCCACATTTGTTCACCATGCCCCAACATAAAACAGCAATATTCAATAGGTCTTTAAGATTCAGTGCAGTAACCTTGTATAATTACTTGCCAAACCGATTTAAAAACTTTTCGCTAAGTAAATTCAAATATAATTTAAACTATCACCTTCACATAGTAGTACAGTTTATTTATTGTTATTGTTGTTTTTACTAATCTAAATTCATAGTAACTATCACTATTTGAGAGTTAAGAGGAAGAATAGGCAGCTAAACTTTGCCCATGTATAACTTATATTAGTTAAAAGTAAAGACCTTTATTATTAATAATATTTGTTAAGATTATCGTTGATGACATTCCAATGGAATCTATTTTGGTGACACTCATGATAATTTAAAATAAATGTATTGCCACGTTAGATAACTGCAATATGCGAACAAAGCATCCTCAAAGGGCCGGGACCAGGAATCGAAACAGTAAATGCATGCACAAACGAGAATAATGACGATGTCGACCACAATTTCCGCAAAAGCCCTTTATGCCTCATCGTGGAGCGACTTGGAGTCCATCTAGTTCGGGGTATAGTGGGTAGTAGTGGCGGTAGTGGGCAGGCATAGTTTATTCAATGCAAGTCTGTGCAACGGGTGGCTTCAAAAGAGCAACGCAGTCAAGAGGCAGGCGACCTGAATGCAGATCCGGTCAGAGAAGCCGGGCCAGGGGTCGCGCCGGCTGCTAGCTAGAGGTGTTGAAAAAGTAACTATTCGTTACTCGAGTACTCGTTATGCATAGGTACCTCGAGCACCAAATGATTACTTCGATTACAGTGAAAGCTCTCATAAGCGGGCAGGTATGGTTCCAGCTTTTTTACCCACTTATTGGATGTGACCGCTCAAAAGAAAACTAACAAATATAGGAATTGCATAGTTCTTTATTTCTAAGAGACATGATGTCATATACCTGTATGTATAGGTACTATTACACATATGAATTTATCAATTATAATATGATAATTACGTATATTAAAGTCTTATTATAAGACATGTATGTACACATTGTACATAAAATTATAATTTTTAATTACATATATATATATATATGTATAATGAAATACGTACATACATATGTATTGATGACATGCGAAAACAAATTTTTTGAATAACAACAAAAGGACAGAAAAGTTATTTAGAAACAGTTAGAATAGTCGCCTGCTTAAGTTTTTTTTTTGATTTGCACCATCACGTCATTTCTGAAAATAACATTTCACATTTTTTATTTGTTCAAAGGCAACATAGTCATCTTTTGCGAAGTTTTTCAGTTCTTTTACATACATTAAGGTTTCATCATAGCTTTTTACTGCATTTTCCTGTTCTTGTATGTCCTCAATTTCGTCAACCGTCTCATTTTCTTGATTAGATTCACCACCTAGTTCTACGACTAAATGTTCAAGCTCAGCATCTTCTTCAGTTGGGAGTGTTTTGATCAATGCTGACATATGCATCTAAATTTTGATCGTTGGTAATGTTCAGCTCATGCTCAGCTCGGACCATCATTCCAAAAACAGATAATGGCAAGTTATCCTCGGGATCAAAATGAAGAACCTCTTGCCCAGCTTTTCTAAGTCCAGCTTTTCGGAAACAATTTTGCATTGTTGTCTCATTAACATTCTGCCATGCCGTTTTTATAAAATACAATGCCTCCAAAACATTTTTTTTTGATAATTCGGAGGATGATTTAACACATCTATATTTAATAAAGTATATATATAATAAAATCTGATTACGATAATATAACTTAAAATTTTTAATGATGACCCTGATCCAGTAGCTGGCACATGCTTGTTGTGTTTGAAGGCAAAAAGATCATTTTAACATTTTTTAGATGTAAGTCTCGAGGATGAGATGCAGCATTGTCTGAAAATAGCAGAATTTTTATATTTTTAATGCGTATTTTTCGATCCAACTCGGCTAACTACTTATCCATTTATTCGCGTATCATCCAAGCTTTTTTATTTGACTTCCACATAACAGGTAAATGCTTAATGCTTACATTTTTCATTGCTCGAGGGCGTGCAGATTTGCCAATCACTAACAGTTTTTCTTTTTGTGCAGTCATGCTTGCACAGAATAATACGGCTAGTCTTTCTTTCGATAATTCTCCCTCCGAATTCTTTTCAGACTTATCTTATCTTCACATTGGTATCCCAAAAGCAATGAAGGAAGTTTCTCTATCTCTTGATTTAAATCGGCCGCTTGACCAGAAATGCATTTAAAACTAACATTGTTTCTTTTACGTCACTTTTGAAACCACCCATCGGATGCACTACACTTTTGATAACCCCATTTTGATACAATTTCCTTTGCTTTTTCTTTTACAAGCCCCCCAGATGTGGGTATTCTTCGATTTCTAGAACTAATAAACCACTTAAAAGTGCTTTATCGATGTTTAAGCCTTCAGTCCTACAAAAACTTTTCTTTCCTATATTAGGTCGCGGTGCTATAGCCCGAGTTGATAATTTTTTCTTATCAATAACATTCACAATTTCTATCTTTTCTTTTAGCGTCAACATTCGCTTTTTTGGCGGCATATTATTATAAATTAAAGGTGCACAATAAAATACAAACAACAAGACTAACGCTGCTAAACTGTTAACTCTAACTTCTAACAGAACAACTTGTGATCGTGTAATACTGTAAATGGCCATATTAAAGTAATGGTTAAACTTCATTTGCTTGGTTATTAGAGCTTCGCGATCGCTTATAGGAGATATTATTTCGTCCTATGTGCAAAAAAGATTACCATTGGGTAACATCACCTTTATTTTTAATTATGGCTAAAATTCTTTGGGGCATAGTGTTAACCAAGTTTTGGCAAACATTTGGTGTAAAACAATCCCATATTTCTTGAAGCTTTTGTCTCAGTTCGCTGATTGTACGAGACGGATGTTGTCGTCTCGTGCCACAAAGTTTCAATAGGTGACAGATCTGGACTGCTAGGAACCCATTTCAAAAGTGGTACATTATGTTCTTCCATCCATTTTATAGCCTTTTGACTTATGGCACAAAATCTTGGCCGGATGTCAAACATTCTTCCATCCAAATATTTGTTTGTATCCACATTTCCATCAATAAAATGAAGTTTTCCTACTCCTTTTGATGACATACTGCCCCAGACCATAATGGATGCTGGAAATTTCACTTTTCTCTTCAGACAGTCAACACGGAATGCTTCATTTTTTTGCGATTAACTCTACTGCGACTGTCACCAACACAAACTTCGAATCGGGCCTCATCACTCCATTGTATTATTGCACACCATTGTTAAGGTGTCCATTGTCTATGTTCTTTACCCCATCTAACCCGATTTTTCTTTTGCAGTGGAGTTAATAGTAGCTTTTCTTTGGCCTATAAACAAGTTGTGGAACTTTAGGGTTTTCACTTCACTTTTTTTTATAAGAAAACTTACCTTGCAAGTGCTAAATCCCAGTTTGTGGGCCTCTCTACAAGTTGAGGACCTCGAAATTCTCCTTCCAACAGCGTCACTCCACAGAGCACTTAATTGTAAATAATTGGCACGCCTGTTTTTCGCGATTATTCTTCTTAATGCTCTTCGGTTGGTATTTGTGATATTACTTGTTTTCACATATCATGGCTTAATATTAACTGAACCAGTTACGTTATATCTTCTAACATAAATATTTCTCACACTGTACGGCGATAAGTCTAACAAAGTTGCAATTTCTGAGTTTGATTTCCCAGAATTAAAAAATTTAATTATCAGTAACCGAATTTTCTCACTAATAACCTTTCCTCTACCCATTTTGAAAACCTTAACTACCCAAAACTATTTTAAACGTATTCTAACAGCTGTGATTAATAAAAACAATTGTCATGGCTTTTATTTTTCACAGCCACCTATGCGTTATAGACTTATTTTGCATTGAAATGAAAATAGGTTGATATGCTGTAATTGCAACATGTGTTATTTTTATGCTGCAAATTTGATTAGGGAGAGATAAAGTTGGTGTTTTCTATTATATATTATCAAAATATTAATTGTTAATATTTTAAACCTATAACACCCTGCTACATTTTTATTATTTGTGTTTGATAAGATTTCAACAGTTGGGCCAACTGAAGTGGGAAGGGGCTCGTACCTTAAAACCGCGATCACAGAGTATTGATATTAAAAGAAAATGAATTATAAGCTGATAATTTCCTTTTGATGAATCGTGTATTTCTACAGCGTAAGGCCTCAAAAGCCAGTCAACTAGAGGACAGCTTACAGGTTTTACGAGTAACTTCTGTTTTTATAAAGTGATAAAGTGACAAATCACACAATTTCAGAGATAAAAAGCTACTGATCAGGGTTGCGAGACATCACATATTCGGGTGATATGTGTAGACTAAGCACCTCATAGAAGTTTTTATACTGGGGCATGCTTAATTGAAATGCCCATAGCTTGGATAGGTTACTTGACATTCCTAATTTCTTCAAACTTCATCTTTACAACTAAGAGTCATGATTTTGAAGCATTTCCGCTAAATCTAAAGTATTTTCAGTTTTTAGGTACATAGGTACCTATATGAGTCATATAATAACCCAGTCCGTTTTACATAAAATTTGAAGATGCGATGTTTGTATTAAGCACGACAGATTTACATAAAATATAATTAAAAATTTTTGCAAATTCTGTGATTGTTCATTTTACTTACAAGACAACATACCAAACTAAAGCATAGTATAGTCATTCCATTGAAAATGTTCAAATTCGACATTAGTTACACGACGTACATTACCAAAACGTTATACTCATACTGCTGATAGTAATCGAATGATTACTTTGTAGAAGAGTTACCATTGGTAACAAGTACTCGAAAGTAACGAGAATCTGCAACTCTACTGCTAGCTAAAATATGCAGCGCGCTTGGTGGCAGGTTGTCAGAAAAGCGCCTTTGTCGGACGCTACGGGACGATAAAGCAGTGGTGTGGGAAAAGCGGATAGGGAAAAAGAAAACCAGGAGAAAGTATTACCAAGGTAATTGAAATTATACGCGATGAATTATTATTCACTTCAAAAATGCATATATGCAGACATCTTATGATACCTTAGACGGTTGCCCTGGCGTAGCTTGCACCTTAGGGGTCCTATATCAAGATTTGTAGTGGGGGGACGCAAGTGTGGACTCCCAAATGTGGGGTAAAATTTTAAGTATGGGTAGAAGAAACATACAGGTACATGCTTACGTTGAATAATGTGAATTGACTCGTACTGACCACAGATGCCTACAGCAGGTTTTCTCAGTCATAGAGGGTGAATCATCGGCAAGAGATAACTTTCTATAAAAGCGTACCTACGTCAAAGCTAGCAAGAAAGTGAGGTATAGCAGTAGAGCTTTTTTGGGATAGAGGCGGGGGAGTACTGTGAATGCGAAAATTTTAGAAATAAAGAAAAATATTTTTTGTTTTGCCACAGTCACACAACAATACGTAAATCTATGTGGGATCATAGTAGGTATTAGTTCATTTTAAAAAATCGTTTCAATGGCAGCTATGTGATGAGTAAAATGAAAATAGCTTTCAGATCGTCTTAAAGTTTGTTTTTGTATGCTTTACAACATCCTGGACATTTTTAAGGGTCATCAAAATATTTGTGGAGAGGATGCAATTTTTCAAAATTTTGAAGATTTATTTCCATCGTTTTTGATTGCTTCAGGTTAGTGTATATTTAAAAACACTATGGAGTTCACCTTGTTTCTTTAGCAATGCTCTCCTTGACTAAAAATTTTGAACTAGGCACAGGTGAATGGTTGTGAAGAACCAAGTCAATCTACTTGCCACTACTTTTTCGCATTTTTTTTTATTAAATCATCGATAACGGAAGATGATTTTAGTGTTTCGAGAAACAGTAAGTACCATGCCCTATAGTCAAGTTTGCCTTTTTAATTACTTTTGATCTCAAAAATCTCCTTTCAGTTGTTGTGATTGTAATCTAGAAGGTTAAAAATAGGAAGCATGCTACATCACTCAACCGTAAAATCTAAGGTTTGATGCTTGATAATTTTTTATTTAGAATACGGCCTAAAAAGTTGCATGAGGTGAAAAACACATTAGGCATTTTTTCCTTACTTAGGGACCGCTATAAGCTGGGAGCCAGAATCATTGATACGGCGATAGCTACACCCTTGGTCAGATTTATTGGCTACTGAAGATACAAATTATTTATAGACACTAGTCATACATTCAGTTAGAAGAACTCCACGTTAAAGTGTAAAGTAAACTGAAACAGCACATAGTAAAATGACACGTTGAAAAAATTGTACGGTTTCGTCTATGGAAATTCATTAATGCAATCGAATGAGAATAAGGAACCTTTTAATTTCTGCTGGATTTGTTGTAGTTTCTGGTTGTTCTGATACTATGGCATACATTAATAAATAAGACGGAACAATTGAAAGAGAGATACATTTAAATTAGTAGGTAGATTGGTAGAATGAGTTTGGTGTTAAATTTTCTGTCAAGAATATAACATATTCAGGGATATAAATGGAAGGGAATTTGACAATTATTGAACTGTTTGAATACCTGCAGAGATATCAAACTTAACATACGATGCACGTGGGAGGAAACAAAAGTACTAAGTGTTATATACGTACGCACATCTTGAGATGCGTCTAGGTCCTTTTTGAGACAAGTTCATGTGCCCACTATAAGTTGGAACTGTTAGTTCTACAGAGAAGTATCAGAAGAGGCGGACAACCCCAAAGTACGTCACTGATACTTGTCCCGATTGTCGAAAGGCACTCTTTGCCGACTTTTGTATTTGTTGTTTGCTCTTTCTTTACATCGGTTTTGATTCCATCCGAATTAAATTTGCATGTATTGGGGGCAGACTGCGAGGAAACCCTATTTTGTAGTCGCTCTGCGGATGCTGTTAATAAAAGAATAGGGGTTTCTTTTATGTAAGCTTGTAACACTGCTGGGGGAGATTCCAAAAGGCTATTCTTTAATCACTTTTGTACTCAGAGTGGATTAAAGATTCATTAGATGGATAAATATTCAAATGGGTCCGTTCGGTGATGTAATAGGAAACGATGGGAACTTTTTACTACTTGGCCTTTTGAGGGTCCATTTTTGTATTGTGATTTAAAAGCTTTAGCTTGATTGAAATTAATTGTTAAAGTCCTTTAGAAGTCTTTCCTAGAAGATTGCTGCTATGTGCCGTTGTTGGCCAGGTGAATATAGCAGTGTTTTCCTTTCAAGCTGCTACTTAAAGTCACAGCACAGTACGTCGTCCATAACACAAAGTGGCGTATCTCATTTTTTCCAATTTTGCAGTAGAGCAATTTAAATATTTTCACTAGCTTGAATTGTTGCTTCATAATTTAATTTGTAGGTATATCTGCTCACGTTTATAAGCTTCTCAAAAATGAGCAACAATTAACCCATTTTCCATTTTATGTGTTCAAAGTTTCCGAAAAAAGTAGATACGCCATTTTGTGAAATTGAAGGGTCGTAATTCATAGAATAAAGACTTCCGTGTTATATTAAATGATGAAAAATCAAAATACATGAAATTTAAAAAAACTGTTTTATTACAAGACAAAATGGTTACAAAAAGGGGAACAGTGAGTATTATAGCGAAATAAGTACCCGCAGTATGTATAACTATACAACTATAATTACCTAGACAAGTTAAATATGACAGCACAAACATAAGACTCACTCAAATAATAATGATAGTTATAATAACATGAACAAAATAATAATTAGTATTTCATCTATTACTCATTAGGAAGATTCAAATCTTGTAAACGAACTACAGGTATATCTCCTTCACACAGCGTTTTTTTTTTCTTTTTAATCTATAAAAGCTGTATTCGTGCTAAAAGTGAAGTCAAAAAGATAGATACCTGAATCCAAACAAGTTGATCGACTTCCTCAGGAGGTCGGAGCTACTGGGGGAAACATAAATAGGTGTGAGCCATAATAGACCAAAGGGTCGCAGGGCAGGATCGTTATTGATGCACTCACAAGAAACGTAACCTAACCTAGATATCTACGTCACAGTGTGTATCGTGATAAAATTAAAACTACAATTTTATGAACTGGCGTAAGTTAGATAAGCCATACGCTGTATAAGAATATAATTGATAATAATTACCTATTAAAATGAGATAAGTCTAATATTATTTTTTTATAACTCTGAAGGTATTAGCAACTGACTTATGCCACTTCGTGAAGAGCAACCTTTTTAAGAAATAAAATTGTCTTAACTGAATTTTCATATTTTCTGAGATACGCCACTTCGTGTTACTGGCGGCGAATAAGAATATGAATTAATATGAAATAAATTTGGCCGTAATTTTTTTTACTTTCTTGATAAAAATATTACATGTGTTGTAAACAAACCTTGGCCATGAATACCTTGGTATGTTCTTAATCCAGGTATCAAATGTCAACTTGCATAATAGGTATTCCTAAGCCTACTTATTTATTGCTATGCGAATGTTACCTTCTCTATTTTTGAAGTAGAGACAGTAGTACCGTAACTGATTCAGATTAAATACAAAAGTGAAAAGCTTTTACCTAAGCAACTATGCTCTCTTATTTTGTATAAGAAATTATTTCTATTTCTATGATATGGTTCGAAAACTTTCATAAATATAGCTTAGTCCCAAAAAAGATATAGTTTTTGTTCATTAGATCGAATTTTCAATTTCAAATTTTGTATCCGCTGCCCACGATTTGATCTTTTTGCAAGGTTATGTCATTTTTTGAGGCTCTGTAGGTGCTATTTATTTCTTTTGATTAAGCATGCATTACAGAAGTTAACTACGTTTATTATTTGACATTATTATGACAAGCAAAAAAGTTATATAGTAGATATATTTATGTAAAAATGTAAGTTAATACCCACGCACAAGAATTTATTCTTCTGTGGGTAAATTCAGTTTATTTACGTATACCTATGTTAGTTTTAGTTATAATTGTATGTTACGTGAATAAACTTATTATTATTATTTATGTTCAGTTTCATGGAGTTTAACACAAAAACGAAAAAAATATTGGTAACAGGAGCCTTACGGATCAATAAAAATGGCCTTCCCAATCACACAAAAAATGTTGTTGGTCTATGTGCTCATGCATCTGACCGAGACTGTCTCGGGATATATTTTTTGTTTGGGTATCATTTTCCCTAGAATCAAGCTTTGAGCGGAAGTGTTCTATATTCTGGACTGGTTGAATAACATGTTGTAGATGGTTTCAAGATTTTCATTGTAGTACTTACGGCTTAGCAACTACTTTGAATTTGAGTTTCTTAAGCACGTTATTATTATAAGAGTGAAAGAATTTTTGGTCTGGTGTGATAATTCTTCACCAATGACCGACCACGAAGCATCATGAGATTACCACAAAATACACGTTCTCACTTGTACACCTTAATGTGAATCTCACTCCTGCGGTTCAATATCAAAACTAATTTTATTACTTCAAGAAAGACGATAATTCGTATCGTCGTAAAACAGTAATTTCAACATTAACCACCTCACTTAAAAATCTCGATTCGCTATAATTAACAGGTTCATATAATTTTCTATTAACCTTGTGTGACCATAATGGAACAATCTTCTCGAGCGCGGCGGCTTTCAAGTTTCGCGCTTCCAGATAAAAATCTGCGTACCTACAGCAGAGGCAGAGTTGCAATAAACTTTCAATTGGAATCGCATTTTGGAAAAAATCGCCTGTTGTTTATTGGTGCTGGTATGCTAGAGAGTCGGTTTAATATCTTTGAATGCAGATTTCTTCCAGATGCAATCGTAGCACTTGATCATCAAGTAGGTGTGATTGCATCGAAGAGGAGGTTTAATCATGTCAATGTCAGAGATATTTTCATTTACGTTTACTTCAATGTTTGTCAATAGAAGTAGTGAGATACAGATAAGCCAAGTGCCCTTCACGCTATAGTTTAGTTTATCATTTCGTTAGATCAAACTAGACTTGGTGCCTGACCTGCAAAAACTTCCTGGGTCCAGCTTATAAGCAATTCCAGGAGCACAGAGCTATGAGCGCCCGCAAGAGGGTGGAAGGGGAGGGGGAGCGTGGACCGTAAAGCTTGCAAATTCAGCAGTTTTGAGGATTTTTAGGGTCCCCCCCCCCTAAGAAAATTTGCTACCCTCCGACATTGCCGATTCCTGCTGATGACGGTATTTCCATCCGGAATCTGTGTTAAGATTTTGGTATGAAAATGTGATTATATCCTTGTTCAACGGATCATACAAATTCGCATATTTTTGTACGAAATGATCGTAAAGACAGTGTTAAATTTGACAAATTTTCTGCTAATACTTTACTAATAGTTATTCTACCGCATATTAGCGGGGAAGTATTGTAATCGGGATAAATTTCTAAAATGAACGTTTGGTCTATTGTTTTTTTACATGACATGTACATTACGGAAAAATATCTCACTTATTTTTGTTGGTCTGTCCGCTAATCTTTGGACCGCCTATATTAACTTGGAAAAAAATGCTTGAATTTGGATTATATTTTCACACAAGGTTACAGCTATGCCAGGGCCGAAAAAGCTTTGTAGTATTTGAAAATGGATCCGCTGACTGCGGAGCTAGGGGCAAAACACGAGAACAATAAGAATTGCTTAAACAGCAGTCAATCCCAATAATCGTACGCACCTATCAGTACACTTTCACACATCAAACATCTCCCTGATTGGCCCTTATAACTTAGAGAAATATTTATAAACGATGCAGTGCACCGGCGACTTTCATACGCCGAATGACGTGTTTGACTGGTCTGGTTCAGTAGCGTTGCCAGATGATCGATACTTAAAGCAGGTAGAGGCTAGCGTTGGCGTTATCAAATGAATTGAGACTTTCGAGTATGTACTAATTGGCTGACTTGATCCATTCAATTTTTTAGTTATACGTGTTTGCATAGCTCAAGGGACTAACTTGGGCTGAACTAGATCCTCTATGAACTGATGACAGCGTTACGTAGGAAGTGCAGAGTCAGCCCACTTGACGCCATTTTTAATTCTTTATGAAAATCCTATATCTTTTCATACATTCCTTATGGTTTTGCTATCATCGACATTTATTTCATAGACCTACATTTGCGCACCATTACCCCAGCTGAATATTTCATAGTGAATTTGAAGAGGAAAGGACTCCTTATTTTTTCTCACAATCAAATTCTCACCACATCCATATTCCATATCTGCACACTCTTGATTGCAGCTACTACCATCCAGTATCAAAGTATCTCCTGGCTCCCAGTAAAAACCCGTTCTGCCCGTTTTCAAATGAACGCTTGAGACAGATCTGAATTTAAGGTGTGGAAGTGCATAGATACACATACACACAAACAGTATTTATTCAGCGTTTCCTGATAAAACTGTCGATAAAATTTAACGCCAGCCTATACAGCAGAAGAAACCGAATAAATTTCTGTATTTATTGACCGGTGCGTGTAATATTAGGTAAAGTCGTACCAAGACTGGTGTAATAATTTTCAGCTGGATTAAAAGAGAAACTTGAAATATGGGTAAAAGTATCGTATACGTACAGGGCGTTTAACAAGTGGATGATTAGGCTTTATGGTCATTTTAGTTAACTGTGTGCGAATAGAAAGTTCACATTTGCAAATCATCAATACTTGCCATTTTCCAGTTATTTTTACGGTCAGTATCAAAACTGGCAGAGGCAGTGTTACCTTTTCCACACTACAATACCAAGTGTTTCAGTCAGGAATACAATTTAGCAATAACACTATCAACACGAAAAAAGCATTAGAGTGGTGAAGCAATATACATGTATCTCTTCAAGATGGTACCCACTATTTGCGTGCACCAGCGCTACGCCACGAACCAGTTTATTAGTCGTTTCAGAAAAACTACCCGTATCCTCGTTTACAATAACCAGTAAAGCATTTATTGAAATAAAACATTCTAAAACATGTTTTCAACGTTTAAGTCAACATCTGCGAACTGCTTGTTATTTCATCTTTTCATCACCTCTTCGTGCACAGATCGTCTTAATAATAAGCACCTGCATAGACGTTGTTAAAAACTGTAGATGACCGTGCCTATAAAAAATAATTGGATGGAAGCAGAATGCATTGTTTGGATTTCTTCTCATTTTAGATACCAACAATCTAATTCCATAATTTTTGATTCAAAGATTTCGCTCAACTTGAAAGCAAAACACTATTATCCTGATAAAACGAACAGTGAATATATCAACGAAATTTACGAGTTTAATTTAAAGCAGATAAGTTGGTAGAGATGTGGGCTTCTGGGCTTCTAAGATAGGATAGAGGAACTAAAGTTGTAAAGTGAGAGAGGAGAAAAAATAACTAACAATGAAATGAATACAAAAGATTGATTGTGCAGTCCACGACAGTACAAACACTGTAGGTGTTCCGCTGCGATGATGATACACTTAACTATAACTAGAATGAAATAGTACTACTATGTTAACAACCAGACCCAACTTGTAGTGACGGTTGGTGGAAATTAAAATGCTAAAATTTTTTTCAAGCTTGTCGATGAGGGGAGATGTAGCTTAACCAGTATTGATAGTAAGGTATACAACAACAGAACGCCAGAGAAACTTCATCAATAAGCTTCTATATACAAGCAATTTAGTTCAATTCAAACTGACTGAATAGGAGGGGGGTTGGACATTTGCTTATTTTTAATAATAAATATAATAACATAATAGGAATACTTAAAAGGCCCCATATACAAGGAGATACATACCTACAGTTTGAGATAATAAGTAGGAACAGATAAACCATGAATATTGCCTTATTGCCTAGGCTTTCTGCTTAAAATGTCCTACAAAATCGTCATCTGACCTAAAAAAGACTATACTATTTCATTTACGTCCAGATAAAACACAACATGCCCAAAAGCGAGATTTTAAAGGTCCGTATTTTCCTCAATGGTCTCGGAATAATCTAACAAAATAAATGACTATTTTTATATAAAGAAGTGCACATACTTTTCGCCATTCTTAATTCGCTGGAAGCACTGGAATCATCGTCCAAATGGTTAATATTAATTATTACAGGCTCAGTTTGAATATCGATCATATTGTCCAGATCCTACATCTTCGTTTCGATTGTCTCTTGAATGTGACGGATGCAATCTTTCCAACGGTTTGCCGTCACTCTGTTGACAGCTTCATAAAACAAATTTACTACGTCAGAAAATTGGCATGTTCTATTTTTTGTAGCCACATATTTTTGGTTAGATATACGTACCTGACGGATTCTTTAGGCCAATGGTTAGTCCATCTAAGAAGGCTTGTCTTGTTGATTCAATTGTAGAGTCAGCTCATACTTTAGGTTTTGTATGCCCTGTATTTATCCAGGTTTCATCCAAGTAATAAATCTTCCCGCCCTGCTCGCGATATTTCTTTATTGATTTTAAATAATTTCTTCGCCATAAAATAATCTCTTGACTGTCCATCAAAATACTATTTCTTCTCCGTTTACTATACTCAAAATGAAGATCTTTGAGTAAACTATAGAATGTGGTCCTTTTTTAAAGTAGGTAAGTCTTCATCACTATTAACCTCCTGTAATAATTTGTCTATGGTGGGAAGTTCATGCCTTTCAATAAATTGATAGACTTTGCGTCTGATGGGATTCCGACCAAAGTTATCAACTGTATCTAACAGCTTCGTGTAATGCTGCCTCCTGTGTGGTGAAGACAACTTTTGATTTTTTTTATATTCTTAAACAATGTTAAAAATTGTCTTAGGCCCGGTTTTACAATCGCAGGTTAACTACGACCTTGGTCTTAACTTCTAGTTATTTATGTAAAAGCGTTTTTCAATATCATGTTTATAGTAAAATGGAAGTTAACTTTAACCAGAAGACCATCTATGAGTTAACTAGAAAGGCTGTAGTTAAATAGCAATACCTGACGTTTTTTGACATAAACTTTGACGTTTATTCAAAAAATCACAACGAATCCATATCAATCTACCGATTAATTTAAGCTATAAACATGTTTATGGATTACGACGTGAATGCGTATAGCAGTGACGAAGACGCGAGAAGGCCAAAAATAATCGGCCAAATTACTTTGATGAATTTGATGACCTCGATTTCCTTGCAAGATTTCGTCTTACAAAAAGGACTGTAGAAGCTCTCCTGGACGAGGTCTATGAAGATTTAGTATATCCTACAAGCAGGTATATGTGTATATTATTGTTTATTTCCATATTTTTACATGACTTTGTCGTTCCAGGAATAACTGCTTAACGCCCCAACAGCAGCTGTTGTCAGCACTGCGCAATGGAAGTTTTTTGACTGTTGCTGGACATTTTGCTGCGGTTTCCAAATCAACTGCATCCAAAACAGTCCGAAGATTCTTAAAAGTACTAACGAGTAAAAGAAGTAATCACATAAAAATGCCGGATACTCTTGAGGCTCTTGCCAGGGCAAAGCAATCCTTTTATAAATAATATAGCTGGGCTTCCTCAATGCATAGGTGCAATTGACTGCACGCATATAAAAATTGTTTCTCCCGGAGGAAGCTATGCAGAGCTCTTCAGAAATCGAAAGCAGTTTTCTTCATTGAACTGTTTCTGACGCAGATTCATACATTTTCGGAAATTCTCAGCTCTGCAGACAATTTGGTCAATCAGGTCACTTTGGCAACTCTTTGTTGGCTGGTGACAAAAGTTATCCTATTAAATGCTATTTGATGACACCATTAAATACAACTACAACTCCTGCTGAAGAATTATACAATGAATCTATCATTCGTAGTCGCAATGTTATAGAGAGAAGCTATGGAGTTTGGAAAAGAAGATTTCCATGTCTAGCTATGGGTCTCAGAGTTCATCTAGATACAGCTCAAGCAGTTACTCTAGGAACAGCAGTGCTACATAATATTGCTTATCCTAATAATGAAGCTATGCCCCTATTAGTCCTGAACAGGAAAATGCTATTAACATGGTTCATGTAGATAATGTGAAGACAGATCCTGTAAATATTAGGTTGACACAAAATGCAATCAACAATGTTAGAACTTACCTTATTAATAATTACTTTGCAAATTTGTAAATCGATTCAATACATTCACTGATGCTCAGTGAATGACTCGATGCTAGATGAAAGTTGTTTAGTATAAGATCTGTGATAATCCATGGCAAGTGGATAAGAGTTGTGGCCAAAATTGTTGGTGTCCAAAAAAGGCGCACACGGCATTTGAAAATATATGTCCCAAGCCTCAAAATGGGCACTCAGTCCATCTTTTTGGACACCTAAAGTTTTGGCCATAGCTCTCATCTGACATATTTATTATCCCCTATTTATTGTAGCTACAGAATGAAAATAAACATGATTTTCTGAAAACAGTTTATTATTAAACTAACATATTATCCTCAAAAATGCGAAATACAAAAAAAGTGAAAGTGAAAATATTCCAGAAATTAACAAAATAAATCCTTTGTTTTCTACTTAGCGAATGCATTGATCTGTAAATCCAACAGCCGAACCTTTTTTTTGATATATTTCCATTACAAAAGTGGAAAATACGCTATTCTGTAGATATTTACAACTTAATCGTTTTTTGACCTTAGTATGGTTCATTAGACGTTGCATTTACAAACTTTTTTATCACCATTTATATAATGCCGTCTACAGGGTCTACTACTAAACATTTGTACGAGCCATGTTTGAAAAAAATTACCTTGCTTGACGAAGGTTTTATGTTTTATTCGTTTTTAATGAAATTTCCGGATTTCGATTTTGGCTGTTTTAAGAAATTTAATTCAATCGAACTGTCATGTATGACGTATGACACGGGACACAGATGCCGAGCGCACAAAACGCATAGAACACGATATCTAAGAACCGCAGATACAGGGCTATAACATAAATATATGTTGAACTTCTGGTAAGTTAACTGACGCTGTCAAAATACTTGAAAAACGTATTTGCAAGTATATATACAAGTTAATTCCTGGCGATAGTTAACTAACCAAAAAGTTAACTTGCGATTGAACAACCAGGCCTTTGAGGTAAGCCTGTTTTGTTCGCCACACGTCCTTAAATATCATGAATTTTCATTTCAAGATGCTCTAAAATTTCGTGCTTATAAACGTTAAAGACTATTTCTTTTGCCTGAATATTCAAATGTCCCTTCTTGTCACGTTTTCGGGGAGGAGACATCGCTGAAGAGAAAGCATGGCTGAAGAATTGAGAGAATTATTCTCAGTTTCATCTGCTGTATCCGTAGACGACATACTAACGTATAAACACACGCTATGTATGCACCGAATATGAACAGCAGCTGTCGGCATCGGCGTGCCGGCGATACCCCGTGCCTGAGTTCTATCCTGTCGAATCCTGCACTTGTTCGTAGTTTTAGGGCCGAATGACTAATAGCTATTTCACCTCTCAGGCGGCTGCCGCTTTGCCGCGCTACATCTGTGTTGTGCCGGGGCGTAAATGGACTACGAATAGGGTATAGTTTGCATGCTTAAAATGTCCTACAAAATCGTCATCTTGCAAAAAAACTCTACTAAGCACGCTGATGGTGTACACCCAAGTTGGACAAATATACTGAGCCAGTATGCATAGAAAAATGGATATAAAGTGAAGTGGTCTTAACACGCACAAACTCAGCTATTAATATAAGCTACGGTGTCCATAAAACTAGGAATTACAAGTTGGCATCGACAGCCCAGCTCAGCGGGCGACGCGGTCGCTATCATATTAATTGCGATAATTATGGCAAATATTTTTTGTGTGAGCCTCGAGACCTGATCCGACTGGTCGATCTAATTCTTGAGGCAGAGGCGCAACCGCATTTTTGTAGATTTGTCAACATATATGTATATTTTATGTATGAAATTGGAGGCAGCTTAATAATTAAAACGTAAAAGTGTTTAATGTGTGATTTTGAGAGCGCCACGTAATTTATAACATAATTTGAGTAAAATTATGAGGCATGATTAGAATATTTGCAAATTACATCCGATGTAGAAAAATGAAGAGCAAATCAGCACTCTTATTTGTAGCAAGAAAGTGAATAAAGCAATATATCCGCATATTATATCTATCTTTTTTTTTTATACTCCAATTACCACGAAGGCCTAACGCCTAAACACCCATTGAGTACCGTTTGGCTATAGGGGGATATAGGGGAAAGGGGGAACGCCACACGGACTCTGGAGAGGGAACACGTGTGCATGCAACATGCACACATTCTGGCTCCGCCTACGAGATCCGCCGGGTGGTACCTCCACGTTCGACAGTCAGAGACCATCTACCACCTACGGACAATCACAACATCCATAGCCAAGGGAAACATTTCTCCTGGGACGGGACTCGAACCCGCACAGCGCACGGCGACTGATCAGGAGACCGAAGAGTCTACTACTGCGGCCACCGCTGCTCGCCATTTTCCCTAATCAGTCACACATAATTTTGTTTTACCACAAAAAATTAAATGTGCTGACACACGTAGGGGGTTTCTTATGAAGGTCAGCAATTTTACTAGAGATGTGGATGAATATAAATATGTAAAAAGATGGACGGAATATTCGAATTTCATGTATGGTCATTACATCTTACCTTATCGTTGATTTTTTTGTAAGCTGTTCAATGCACACTAAAATTTTATAGAAGCAAAACGATAAGGAAAGTAATGTCATATAAAATTTCTGCTACTAATATTTCATCGCAGTATCGAGATGGTGGAACAATCTACATGGGGAGGCTTTTCCCAGTTCTACTAACCTTAGGCATATCAAAAATCGGACTAACAAAGATTCTTTAAGCTCCTCATAGTAGCCGCGGTGCACTGGCTTTTGCGTGCGTGGTTGCTTCGGAGTGCAAGAGAGAAACACATATTTTCTGAATCCAGTGGCCGAGACGTCCGCTATTCTTTAAGTCTACGCCCCTGTACTGGAGGATCCACACACATGTTAATGCACTTCAGAGTCGGTTGATACCAACGCCATTTTTGCAGAACTGCAATTGGATATAAGTTCTGTTCCACTTATCGAACCTCTTCATCTCACCGTCATTAATATTGTCTAAAATTATCAGAAAAGTTAAATACCTCTTCTTTGTAGCCGGCGACTGCTGACTGAGCTGACGACATCCTCGGGTTTCGGATGAGATGCAGGGCCGGGTTGTGTTTTTTTATACAACTCAGATTACGTGGACGACGTCAGATAGAAGCAGTTGAATGTGACGTCTGGTACCTGACGTCCGGGTTTGGTTAGAGAGGAAGCATGGAGAGGTATATTTCTACCTGACACAACCGTTATGCATACACGGCTGTTTTAGAGCATATCTGCATCGCTTTGTAATAGTGAACGAGCCTACCTGCCTATACTGTGGCAAAAATGATGATGCAGATGGGCAGATGAAAGGCAATCCCTCTTCAGTGGCATAGGAGAACTGACAACCCCTGAAACGATAGTTTCTCTGATGATAAGAAATGAAGCAGCTTGGCACCGTTTTGCTGCCTTTCCTAAGAACTTACTAACAAGAAAATGGGGCGAAATGGCTGATATCGAAGCACTTTTCTCTGATATCGATAGAACATTAGCTTAAGACTGTCATAAGGTATACACCTTCAGCTACCAAGCAATGCTAACGAGGTTACGCTGCTGTGCGCAGAGGAGGCAGCAGTAGATGTTTTTTATTGGGTAGCAGCCCCAGTCATCAAGAAAATACATAAGAAGACCTCTGCTTAAAAAAATACCAGGGCACCTGGAATTCTATGAGGCAAGATACTTTGTTAATCCAAATTTTGAACGGTTAGAAGAACTGGTCCTCGTCAGGTAGGTTGTTCCAGAATCTCGACCTGACAGGCCTCCTATCCTAACCGTGTCTAACTTCGTACATCCAGAACTGGCTGATATAACCAATCCTTGTCCATAACATTAGATAGCTTAAAAAATGGATCAACAAAGCTCCTTTAAGGTCCTCATAGCAGCCGCGGTGCCCTGGTATTTAGGCTTCTGCCTGCGCGACCGCTTTGGTATATATAAAAAGAAATATCTTCGCCAGTGTTTTGAAGCTTTAAATTGATAAGTCCGGCCCTGCCTGAAGAGAGTCAAAGAGTCTGGGCAGATAAGAATCTCACACAACTGTTGGAAGGTTTTTTCTCAAGAAATATGTAAATGGACGCCATTTAAGTAGCGAGAGAAATCAAATAAATAGAAATAAAGGCATTTTATAGAGAGGAGGAACAAGTTTTTTGTTTTAACGTAAACGTATTAGGAATTCGTCACAATGAGAGTATAATGGACAACAATTCGGTTGTTTGAGAAACTAACTGGATTCTGTACATTCTTGTGTAACTGGAGAGGTACCGTCTCATTAGCATATGTGATTGTGGTGATGGAGAGGTCGTTATTCTTCAATATCGTTTCCAGTTAAAGCTGGTGGGCCTGGGTGACGATGGTTTCTAACATTGTTGCAGACATTGACACTATAATGGGTAGAGCTGGACATAAAGGATATGGTCATCTTATTTGCATAGTGGTTGATTGGCGAGGTAGCTTATCATATCTAGGAGAATTGCAAATCATAAAATCAGTGGCCGATACTGTGTTGCCTTTTACTTCCTACCCCAGCTGGCGAGCAAGTACTGAGATGCTTTTGGATATTACATGGCCAATAGATCACTAAAAACAGCCTCACACATTTCCGTCGGTCTGTCTATCTATCAGACTGTCCGCTGATCCTTGACCCTTCTATAACTTGGAAACTACTGCTCGGATTTTGATGAAACTGACACACAAGATTACTACTATGCTAAAGACCAACAAGCTTTATGGTTTTTGGAAAGGGATCCAGTGGCGGCGTATCGCGGGGCAAAAAAAGTTACCTCCACAATGCTCGAGCTGACCAGCATGCCATAGCTAAAGTTACCAAATGGCCGATACCTTCAGCCAGGACTGGGAAGAAATTTCTAGATCACAGCATTATCAAATGGTTGAGACTATGGACTCATTATTGTGTGGGTAGTCTAGAATCTGTAACAGTCGTTATTTTTTTAGACTTGTGAGTGCGGTGTAAGCTTAAGGTATCTATGTGATAACCACAATATATTTTTTAGTTTTGTAAAATACGTGATCAGTATTTATATGGTTGTAGTTAAATTCAACGTTACAAGTTTTAGGGATCTTTATGTTTGCGCTCACAAATCGTTGATGCTGCAATTTTCTTTCTATGGTACGAAAAGCTGCAGTTAATTTAGTGTAAACTTAAAATTAATCCGAAAAATGCGATTGAAAACTGGCAGCATCCATTATATAGTTCAAAGTAGCATTGAAGACACCAATTATGTCCCAATAAACGTTCACGGATACCATGGTGGGTTGTGCTGGCGTTATACATGAAATCATTCATTTGGGTTTGATTCAGTTGGGCATCATGGAACTCAAAAACGATACTTTTTGCCTTTTGCCCATGAGGATTTTTTATCAAAATGGCATGGAGAAGTAAATAGCAAAATTACAGCTGGAAACTACTTTGTACGGATAATGTCTTGCAGACACTTGGAAACTATCAAAACTTTTTATCAAAATGATATTCGAGGTAGGATACTAAAGTGTCAATTGATATGACCAGAAGCTATTTTCCATGGCAATTATAATCATTTGATACAATCAATAATGGGTGAAAAATATGTCTGAAAATGGGAAAGAAGTCAGTAAGTAGGTGGACAAATCGACAAGCTACTAAGCGTCTAATAACTAGCGAAAAAAAACATGTTTGCGGATTTCATAAGGCCAGATTCGTTTCGAATTTATTGTTTGCTGATCCTGCTCATCTTCAACCCGGAAATTGTTGATTATAAGACCAAACACCCACGGCGACTTTTAAAATCAGATTGGCATGTGGGTGAACATGCTATAATTTCAGCCGGTTTGACCAGGAGTCGTTTGGCATGAGAAATTACGTAAGTAGCGTCAGAAATTCAACTAAAATCAATTAATGAAAACGCTTTATTAAAACCAATATTGAAGATGTCCAACGAGATCTCCGGATTTAAGCCCTTTAAAGAAATACTCCAACACTTCAACAAATCTTAACGATGAATTATAATTATTTTCTATGAAAAACGGAGTTTTAAAAAAGGGCGTAATTATCTATCTTAGAAACGAGAAATAATCTAAACTTTTCGTATTGGATCACTATAGAAATAGTTTCTTGAAGGTCATTTATATGCGCTAAACTTCTATGAAGGTTGATATCCGTCAAAGTTGTGTGAACATTTTCATCGAATATGGAATAATCACATCCAACGGTGCATGAGTATGACCTGGCTGATAAAAATACCACTTCACCTTAATCCGCTAACACGTTGCATTATCATAAAATCCAACAGCGTGGATGTACGAATTGAAAAGCGATTTCATTAAACTAAACCCTTCCGCTATAGCATTGCGCTGGTCATTCCATCGATTTACCACTGATAAATTTTCCTGAATGACGCCCGTCTGCGCATAACCTTAAGCTGAACGAGTGGCGGGCATTTTATAGAGACGCGATACAGTACAGTCAGAATGGATCACTCTATATAGAATGTCTTAGTGGACTCCATATAAATACAAAAAAAAATGGAATATCCATATGTCTATAGATACACTCTGTTTAATTATGACTTTGAGACTTACATCTACGAATATAGTAAACAATAACACGTAAACAGTTTTATTTAAGAAGTTTTAGTGGAGAGTCATATCGTTTATGCACCGTTTGGTCGTTATGTAACGAAACATTGGTGGCTCATTGGTCAGTCTGAAACAGTCTTCCAAGATATTGAGAAGTTGTTTTAGCCACTTTTGTTTATTTCCGGAGTAAATACGATACTCCTTCCGTAAAAGATTATACTAAAATGAGTGATATGTGTCTACTTTAAATGAGCAAAGTGTTATTTTCACTTTTATTCCAGGATCGTACAAGATATAAGTAACATAAAACGTTAATAAAACATTATCTTCACCCAATATCAAGTTAAAATACGTTAGGGTAACCACAAAAATAGTTGTAGCTATTAAACCATAAAAAATGAGATGACAATGGTTAATTTGTTTAAATTACTTATATATATAACTTGAGACGTGGTCATTGTCGTCTAGACCAGTTAGGTGAAAAATTAAAGCTTCCGCCTTTTGTTGGGTACTTCGACAAAATTTAAGCAAAGAGGACTCTTTATACTTTTTTTAATTCTCTCTAGCTTTCAATGGACTTTTCCATCATCATCAGGAGCTGCAATTACATTGATAACAGTAGCAACAATAGTGTAAAATGAATTTAAATTGACTTAACTTACAGTAGTATGTGAGGATGTTGCTAATTGTTGTTTACGTTCAGGATGAGGGAAACGCCCAGTAACATGGTGAAAGCTGTATAGATGGTACAATGGTCAAAATTATATAAAATACACACAAATGTGTGACAGGAACAAGTTAAAAACAGATTAAAAATTTTGTAGAACATAAATATATATATATATATATATATATATATATATATACATACAAAGAATTTTGTATTAATCATTCATTTGCTAAACTCCTTATGTAACTTCCTGGAATAACTAATTAATGTTAAATCGCATACGATGACTGAAAAATCTGAAAGAGGCGTCGGCTGGGAGCTAGATGCAATAATAAAACTTTTTTACCAACAGTACCATTAGTTTTTTCATCGTCATGTTTCTTTTTATTTCAGTACTTTATTATGCTCTAAAGGCTCAGAGTTTGCAATTTTGGCATTTTTTCCATCAGTCATCCAATTTCAGATATATATATATATATATTATTTTTTATAAGAAACCCTTCCTTCCTAAAACTCGCTTAGACACAGAACATATATGAGAAATAAAATTTTGGGTCACAATTAGAATAACACTCTAACTTTTACTTTTATTGTGACCAAAAGGGCGCAATACTTCAATTGTTTTGTGTTTCACTGTTAAAAAAACTTGAAAACCACGCATTCTAAAAAATCAAAGGTTCAAGTAAAGTTTCAAGATATCAAAAAAGCAATTTGACGATAACTGCCAATATGACATGGGCAATGAGCTCAGAGGTTATTCTAAGGTCAAGTTTCCAAATTCAAATAACCATTATCTTCGACAGCAGATTTGTATCAAGCTCTAAAACAGAGTGCACTTTTATGCATGAGGCCAAAAGGTCGTAAGTGATTTAATCAACCACGCATTTTTTTATATAAAGGTTTCAGGATATCTGAGAAGCAGTTTGTCGATAACTTTAAATATGACCTAGACAATGCCCTCAGAGTCGATTTAGAGATCAAGTTTGTAGATTTGCATTTCCATACATGAGGTCAAGTGATCATGAGTGACTCAATACAAATTCGACATCTTATTTGATATCCTGAAACTCCACTTACAGCCTTTTTTTAACACCCAAGTACTAAAATGCAAAGAAATGTTATGTTGTTAAAGGCTTAAAGTAAATAGGCACTCTCACACTCAATAATTTCACATATGCCATCTGCTTGTAATTGTTATTTTAAGGGTGGGAAAACCCGTTTATAAAGTCTGATCCAGGGTAAGCAAAGCTATCTACAACTAGCAAGCGGCTAAGGCTGTACTAATAACAGATCGACTGGCCTATAATAAGCTTGGTAAGGTCGGTGCCGCGGCGTTTTATAGAGATCAAACATCAAGAAGGCGGCGGCATGGCAGCCTCAACCGGCGGCTCCGCATCGGGTTGAAAGGGGAATCGTAAATTAAAATATTCATACTTTCATTACAAAGTAGCCCGCGCTATCACTAGTGCACAGCGATGGCGATAAAATTCATGGATTATGTGCGCGGCGTGGTCAGTTTCCGAAGCGCCAGATACACCAAGAAAAAGTCGTTAAATCAGAAAAGCTCCCTTCCCTCATTTAATCGCTTTTTTGTTCTGAAGTATATAAGAGCATCTCTTGATCATTAAAACTATAAATTATTTGCTAAGGAACACTGCACATTGAAACATGAAGGTCTATTAAAATCAAAAGTTGTTTTATTACACTTATACTTCAGGTATAACCTTTCTTGCCTTAGGACACTAGACGTAGGTTATCCCAATTAAAAGCTTAAAAACTACGAGTAAGTACTAGGGCAATTTTCAGAACGTACGGCGTACCCCGATGTAAATTGAGCTTTATTTTTTTGCATGGTAGTTTAGAAAAGAAAATGTTGTGATGTTTTTCCTTTTTGTACGTACACTTGCTTTTCCACGATTCCAAATATACATGACTTGTTATACTTATTTCAATAACCTTATTCAAAGACTACAATATTGTGTCCCATTCAATCGTATATAGAGGGTAGCCAATATATAACTGACTGATTTAAATTGCGCGCCATTTTTGATATGCACATTTCAGTAGGTTGTTTGAAGCTCATGCACAGCGCTACACAATCCCACAACGCGTCCGTATTGTTGAAACGTTTTACTTAAAAAATGAGTCGATTATTGCACGAATTCGGAAGCTACTACAAGATGCCGGTGGAAATAATGTGCCCAGTGTCAACACCGTTCGTCAGTTGGTACAGAAATTTGATCAAATAGGTGAAGTTAAAGACTTGCCAAGTTCGGGCCGTGTTCGAACTGTTCGTACTCCGTCATTATGCACTATTTTAAAAAAAGACTTGCATTTGCGGCCATACAAAACTCAGTTAACCCAAGAACTATAATAACCGAAATCCATTTCGATATGAACGAATTTGTTAATAAGCAGAATTGTCGTATCTGGGTATTAGAGAACCTTCGTGTCATCCATCAACGATCCCAAAATCCTCGTCGAGTCAGGGTTTGGTGCGGTGTTTGGTATGGAGGTGTCACTGTTCCTTACTTCTTTGAAGACTCTGCAGGTAATTCTCTTACTGTCACTGGCGAGCGCTACCGTGATATGGTGCAAAACTTTTCCCGAAAACTATCAAAAAGTATTGAAAAATGTTATCAAGAGGTGTCAAGTTTGCGCGGCTTCTAGAGGCGGACATGTGTCTGATATTATATTTCATACATAATTCCTATAAAAGATTAAGATGAAAAATTAATGGACATATTTTATTACATTTCACACATATTCAAGGTACAAACCAGTCAGTTACATATCGGCCACCCTGTATATTCAACTTTATACCACATTGCACAAGCGGCTAGATGAATAAATAATACATCAAATTTAGGTTTTTGACTAAAATAATGAACACAAATATGATATACTTTGCAATAATAAAAACAATATTTTTATTGAAATCATTAAGATGTTCCATTCGAAAAATAGAACTTTATGTGCAAGCACTTTTCTGAGACTGAACACAGAAAACACATCATGTATATTAGACCTTATAGCTTTTATATACAACTTTTATTTTCCACGCATACTGACGAAGCAGTATTGTAATCGCGAAAAATTTCGATATTGGTCTCTGAAATTTTCACAGAATGTGATGGACGAAAAAGCTTTGTAGTTTTTGAAAATCGGTCCAGTCTCGGCGGAGTGACTAGGAAAAAACGAAAAAAAATAAAAATTAATCTTTGTTTTTTTGACGTTTTATAGGCTCCTGATCATTTTCGGAAACATTTTTATAGGTGTTGAAAATGGGGGGTTAGTTGTTGCAGTGTTTGGGAGAGATATCTCAATTTTTGACGTTGGTATATCTATCTAACTCCAGTAATTATAAACACCTATTGAGCATAGAAAAACATAATATTTCCAACAGTCGCGTGTCAATACGGTGACGTGGCCCGTGGCCGAACATCGTCACAGTCGACAATGGAGAAGTTTCGTGATATTCAGAATCGCATACGTAATGACATACCAGCAAAATATAGACTAAATATAATTAGCCAGTGAAAAATTATTGAAATCGGCCAATAAATGTCAGAGAAATTGATACTTAAATCTGGCGCATTATAGCGCGAAATCATTGCTCCCGTTCGTTCGCGTCTGACGTCACACTTCTCTAGTGCCCAGCGTCTCGTCGCGTAGGAGTTCGACTGCGCCTGTCTTTAGTCATTAGTCTATAGACAATTGGTAAGGCACCCCTGTGCGCTCGGACACGTGGTTTCCAGTTGATAACTATTGAGTACTGCGTAGGTTCGTACCATTATAGACGCCGCATGTGAAGGTACGTAGAAAAAATGTGTATTGGGGGTTGTAATTGTTGTGCTCGTACATTTTGGAACGTTACAGTATTTATAATAACCTTTTTTTCTTACTTCGCTCATAACCGATCGTATATGCAGTCAACTAATTAAACAAATTGGGGCGGAAGGCGTTTAGCCTACCATGTGTCCCGCTGTATGTGTGCCTATACATGTGATTAGGAGATCGAGTCGGCTCGGGCCCAAGAATCGGGCGCGGGCGTTGCAACTGGATACTGAAGTGTGACGTCACGCGTAGCGTACAGACAGAATAAAAATATTCTGGGGGGGCGAAACTTTGATAGGCGGTATTTTTTGTTTTTAGAAATAAATTAATAATGTTCTCACCACCTTGTTTCATTTTTCCTAAACTTTCATTTGAGTTAATAAAAAAATGGTAAACATGTCCATTGCTTCCTCACTGCGTTGGGCTGGATCATGTGCACCTGCAGGATTTATCTGAAGGGGAGAGGTAGGTCATTTAATTTTCTGTTATTCATCAGCTTAGCTAACATTTTTCTCCGAAGGCGTAACTTGTGCCAAACAATCCTATACGAACTGATGACAGCGTTGCGTGGGAAGTCATTATTTCCTGTATGGTGATTTTTAATTAAGCTTCAGGTGGCAGAACTATAAAAAAGACACTCAATATCGCGCAGTCCTTACTGTGCTCGTTCTTATCACAAATCTTCCATCTGTTCAAGTGTCTTTTTCCTCACCATGTATTTGCCAGTTTCATATAGTCATAATACAGAAAAGAGGCTTACCAACCCTTTTGTTACCTAGTGACTCCATCACTTTCAAGCTGAAATTGAAATAACTAAGCTCGTATGAGGCAGGGATTTATATAGTACTTTTTTGTTCCGCCAAGTCAAACAGTTGTAAAGAAAACATAGTGATGATATCATTTGAAGACAGACATTCTTCTAATTTGCTGTACGATTTACGATGACGTTTGTACTGAAGCTGTACATGGTAATCACAACTGTATACCTTGTAACGTTACCTCAATAAAGATGTAACTACTAAAACAATAACCGTACGGTACCATTAACGTAATGGTTCCACATTCAATCTTCAGCGATAAATCGAACACGTAGGCAGTGCAACTAGTGTAAAGCAACGGTACTCATACACATTGCTTCCTCTAAGGTGGAGTGTACAACATATGGCTCTGAAAAAATAATGTCGATGTTTCATAACAGCTTCATATTGCGATAATTTGTCTAACAATCCTCTAAAAAGAAGTTCTGTAAGAGGCAATGATGTTGCAAAATATGACAGATATCTGGCTGTTAACCCATAGCAAAGGTTCTGTTATGCCCACCGCTTCTGAAGGTACTCATTAACAATATTTGTTTTGTATGGTCATGGATCCTGTTAAAGAACCACATTGTCGTACTTTATAGTGCTTGTGCAAGTAGGAGTACTGCATACCTTGCTCTTATCAATGGGTACTAGCTTGGAAGGCCCGATATTGGTGGTCAACTCCGGTGGCTCATTTTTTTATCAGCATACGCCTCTCAACTTATACTCGTAGTATGTTTGTTACGGCAACAGAAAAAATCGATCTTAAAACCTTCTTAAAAATGTACTCTTCAAGTTTGATTAAAAGCATGGTTGTCAAAACATACATGGCAGATTTTCTTGAAATTTTGGCAGTTACAAATCAGCGTAAAGTAATACGATTTTGAATAAGAGCGAAGTAGCGAAAATTATATTGCAACGTCCTCGTAACTAGGACCTTGAGTAACGATGAGGCGCTCTCGCAATATCGACGCCAAGGCAACCAGAGTTACGCTGCCGTGCATCAAGAGCGGTGTACTACGCAGCGTCATCTAGAAGGTTCGGGCCACATCAAAAAATATCCACCGCCATCTAGATGGCTTCTATTTAGGATTGTTATTCCTTGACCTTGACTTAGCTAAAATCCCTTAAGAGCGTAAGTGATTTCCCTGTGTTTGCTTTTACTTCGAGATTCCGCCATGTTTGCTTTCCACGAGTACTGGCGACGCAGAATTGTAATCGCGAAAGATTTCGGAAATGAGTTATTGTTTTTTGGATTCCCGTCGGTCGGTTTGTCTTTTGGTCTGTCTGTCTGTTTAACCGCTAATCCTTCGCCCGTCTATGACTTGGTAGGTAGCACTCCGATATGGATGAAATTCTCACAAAAGGTCACTACTATGCCAAGAACGAAAAAGCATTTTTTAGTTTTCGAAAATCGTTTTAGTGGTGGTCGAAAAGTTGTTAAAAAACAGAAAAATTGGGACCGCTCAAGCGTTTTTTGATATTTAAGAGTCTCCCGATCATTTTCGGGAAAATATTTTTAGGGGTTAAAAAATGGGGGGTTTTGAGCTACAGGGTAGGGTATACCTCAATCTTTTGCTGTGGGTATACTTGTATGCCTCCAATTCCAGCAACTCTATGCACCTATTTCACTAATCATAGCTGTCCCCGTACATTTACCCTTACAACTTATATATATATATATATATCCAACAGTCGCGAATCGATGCGTGTTGTGGGTTGTATGCTGTAAAAGTCAATATCGTCATCCCGCGGGATTATTCATGGTAACAATCATGTGCTGTCGCAGAACTTTCTCTCACGGGGAGAGAGAGACTCGTTAGTTTTCCGTTATACATGTTTGCTTTTTCTCAGAAGGGATAATTTGTGTCGAACACAATCCCTTACGGGCTGATGGCAGCGATGCGTAGGAAACAGAGCCAACTTGCTTTTGACGCTATTTTTTCTGCTGAAACGCTCTGTACATTATACTGCCTCTCAGTCTATGTTACATTCATTACTTTCCCCAGCATTGACCGCTCTGGGCATTACAAAACATGACAGACCGCTAGCTCGGCATACAACTCAAGAATGAAAAATTCCCGTTTTTCTGTATATATTGATGCCACCGTATAATAAATACCATACTGGATTTTTAGAAAATTAATATTTATTCCTCGACGTGACGGCTGATGGGATAGAATCGCGAAAAAACACGTCTAACGTGCTACGCGCGTCTAATCAACACACACGTCATTAACCATGGAGATAATGATGACGAGGGATAAAAAGGAACCGTTCCGTTCGTATGATGCATTATTGATGACCCACCATACAGGGATGGGTTTTTATAAAAGGGAAACATAAGGATTGTTCCAGGAGCTTCCTCTTATTTTGAGCATTTTTGCTTTTATACACATGGTCCCATTTTAATCTCCCCACCTGAATATCTCGAAAACTGCTCACTGAAAAGATACAGGGTTTCGATGAGGCAAAATGATGGTCACTTGGCAGCATCACTTCAAAGTAAAGTGAATACTTTCAAATGGAAACCTCCCTTTTCGCTGAAATCAGGAACAAGTTTTACTTGTCCTAATATTACCTTGGCTTGGCTTTCAAGACCATTTCAAGGTCAAATCAATATATCGGAGACAATGTGCTCTAGCAATTTTGAGGTTTTCGAGGATCGCTCAAAGGCGGCCTTGGTCATGACCTTGGCCATGATCTCCAAGGTCAAGTTAAAATTTCCAAAGGAAAACTCTAATTTTTAAACTGGAAATGGACTTCGACTTTATGGCCGAATGTGACCTCGACTCTGAAACAACATTAATGTTTAACACGAACTTGCCTCTGTTTAGTCTCCTTTAAATTTTGAAGGTAATGGTCAAGTTCACCTTTGGGTAATCACCATAAACCCCACAACTATGCTGCCGAAGTTTCTGCTAGAGCAAATTATTTTCGATGTCTTGATTTGACCTTGAAATGGCCATGAATGCAATGGTCAAAGTCATGATCAAGGTCTTGCTCGGAAGTTTGTTCGTCTTTTCAATTCCGATGTGAAAATGTGCGGGTTTTATTTGAAAATATTCGTTTGACCTTAAAATGCCCTTGATGGTCGTAGTCAGAGTGATTGTGAAGGGCACCATCGTTTTGCCCCCCTACAGCTTTTTCTAGAATGCACTTACGGAAAAGTAAATTATGACATCGGTGGAAGGTCGAACATTATGCTGCTTTTTCATAAATATACTTATTTCACAAATTATATGTAGTTTCCCGTTTCCCTTCAGGCTCATGCGCTTCTATTTTTGACGGGCTCAAAATCAGATTATCTTAAATCATTATTTCTTCAGGTACGACATTCCCATTAACTACGGTAAAACTTACATTATTAAGTTGAAGATGATTTTAGTACACGACCTTCATATCTGTCGTCACTAGACAGCGTGGTGCCTGTACTTGTGTGGGGCACTCTTTCAAACATACGTGTTGCATGCTTCTCTCTCTCTCTCTCTCTCCCCTACACATTGAAACCCAAGCCCTAAATGGAATCCTGCCGTATCTATATATGCCATAACATTTCTGGTGTAAACCACTAAAAAAAACAATGCATCATTCATAAAAAAAAATCTACTTTTTTTATTTTTTCTTTCAAATTCTATTGTGACTGGGGTCTTGGAAACGATAAAAAACTCACTAAGTTGGTTACATGGAGGCAAAGTTGCGCATTTAGGTAACTAAAATCATGGCACTCGAAAAGATTGTCAATTCAGAGTATTTCCGTAGATAGACCGAATTTTCCCAAAATTGTTTTGATTTTCTCCTGTCTTCAGTGGCGACGCGTGACTTTTCCTAAACTGTTACCAAAACCAGATGTGAAAAATCTTATTAAAAGAGTTTATTTTGAACCTCCCAAATATGTTTTGTCTTATCTTAGGTATTTTATTTAAACTATTTATAAATTAAGGTAAACATTCCTGGACTGAGCGTCTGGGGCAGTCTTATGCTATGACTAATTCAAGCAGTGCGAAAAAGCAGTCAACGTTTCTGGATGTTCGGAAAATTTTTGATCTTTTTTGGCAATGAATGTTAACAATTCCCTGTAATTTCCTCTATTGTCAGAGTCATCCCCTTCAAAATGAACGGTAATTCCTGTTTTACCAACAACGATCTCCTTTGTTTTCTTAAAAATTATTCAAGGAGACACTCATCCATGTTTAATTGCACGCACATTACAGCCGGTAACCAAAACGGCTACGAACGAGTGAGAAGTAAGTAACCAAATCAAAAAATAATAGTCGCAGCGCCCCACGTACTCGGGCGTACGCGATCAGACACGAGCCGGTACCGAAGGTCCCCGACGGACTACCAAGTGTATCCATAAATGAAAATGGTAACAACCGACAACCAAGTCAGCTTCGTCGTGTTCGCAAAAGCTAGACACTATAGGCGCATTGTTTTCGTGGGGCTAATTTGCTATTTACTGAATTACTATTACATATCGCTGTTGGCAAACAAATAAATGAAATTATTTCCCAGTACTTGGTCATAAATATTTATTTTTAAGATTTTTAACTGTTACCAATGGTAACAATGGTTACATGGACGCTTCACCACTGCCTGTCTTCATCTTAGGTGGGACTCCAAAATAAATTGCACATTACCATTGCACAATTTATCTCATAATGAAATTCTGAATATGCTTGAATAGGAGAAAGAGTGGCAATATGAATGTGCAATTCATTTCAAATATCACCTCAAATAACGCCAAGAGAGCATTAAACACGACTTTTAGCTTCTTCATCGTTTTCGGGACCCCAATGGTGAGAGTCGAATCTTAATCATCGGGCGTATTTTTTTGTTATCAAATACTCAAAGGATCATAATTTGCAGAATCTGAAGAAAAATCGATCTAACATGCACCAATATGACAGTGCAGTTTTTCTTTTTAGTTGCATCGATTGCGTGTTCAAAAACTGAAATACCTTAATTTGCTATAAACTCCCTAACAGTATGCAATTCAATCAAAACAGGCTGTATAGAATTAACAAAATCAAACAGTTTTGTTAAGCTACTCCGGACCTGTGTAGGTCATAGAGAAGTGTCGATCATCTAGACGGTGGCAACCTCGGTTACCCGATCCTATTACCTGCATAATATTAAATTAGCTCTTATCTCTAAAAGCGTGGTTAATTTAACACAATTATAGATGCAAGTCACTGTCTCTGTGATGAACCAGAAGCGTGCACTGGCGGGTGGTGTGTTATAATAGGGTGAATTTTTGTAATGTCATCGACATTACATTATTCACAGAAACCATCAGATTTAGTTTACAAATGGACGTTGTCTCCTTGATCAATCTCCATGTTTTTTTACTGGCATAAAATAACATGGGGTACCTTAGTTCTACATCTGTTGTTCTGTTTCAAGAATTATCAAACAGCGATATACTATCCGAAGGCTTTTCTGTGGAGTTTTAGTATACTCGGGTACCAAAACGGAGTAACATCGTACGCTACTGCTAGTGTGACGTGGCAAAGTCCGCGCGTATACCGCCGTATTTAAAGACACGCCGCAATAACAATAGCGTACAATTTGTTTCGTTACTGTCCACAGTTTCGGTAACAGACTATGGTGAACGTAACCCACCAGTATTTACTGATCATCTCATCAGTGCCAGTGGTTTTCTACGGACATCGATAATTACTGACGTGCTGGCTATGCGGTCATCAAATATCACATTCCATGGTAAATACTGATAATGTCAACTTTAGGTATAGTTTCAATTATTGTGTGTAATATTCACTAATTGAGTATTAATGAACCGCCCAGAAGAGTTTCTTCCTGAGTCATGTTGTATAATTTCTGATTTGTTCCCGAGGTGTAAATAACAATATTAATTTTAAACTGCATGTGATCAGAACCATAGGCAGAGGCAACGTAAAAAAACTAATGGATAATTTAAATTATTGTCTTTTATCACTACCTGACCCTAATGTGAAGAGAACATAATGTTTTGATGAATGGTAGCATTTTCAATACATCTCATGAATAATATTTAAGACTATGAAAAATATAGCAATAATTTTCTGTTACAGTTGACCTTAACGAAATGATGTACTTTCTCATACTTGATTAGTAAAAGCAGTTTTCAATGATGATCATAATGTTATGCTCATGATTTGAATTTTTTGTATAACCGTGATGGTGTGTCAGAACCCGGCACGAAAAAAAACGTAAGGCTGGTCAAATACAACTTGTAAGCTAGAGCGATGCAATTTTTTTCAATAGACAAAACGCCAAAACGCGACATTTTGTCAGCAGTATATACGAAGAAAATTACAGACTTTCGCCGTAAATATTTTGCTGGATTTCCTTCATATTTAGCCTAACATTTTTATACCCTTCAAGTTTCGGTTGTTTAGTTTTTTAAAAACCTCTCTAATATGTTATAACCAATTAATATAGTTAAAAATTTTGAATTACTCTTTAATAAGGAAATCATGTATCAGTTTGGTTTTAGCTAGCCTTCGATGACTTATTTTTTTTTTATTCCAGGTATGTTCATCACACCTTCTTCAAAATTTTTTGTATATATCGGTAAGTCAGTTTTAAAAAATACGTTTTAGATTTATTGTGATATGGGCTATTTAGCTCAGTTTGTATAAGTATTTTTCACATGAAAAATGATACGGGGTTGTGTACCTTGTGGGAGTTCCGACCACTACGATTTATCGCTATAACGTATCAATCATGCTATACGTAAACTTTATTGATTTACCGACCATTAACAGCTATAATATAGTTCTTGTGAACTAAACAATGCTCACAGATGCGGCAAATCGGCTCAGTTGAACAAATCAATTACCGATCTAACCCATCATATTTGGACAAGCAAGAAAAATACTGCTACAGCAGCAAAGGGTGGATGTATACGCGAATATCTTCGTGGTTGGTAAAATGAATGTTAAATAGCTTCTACAGTGTGGACCAATGATTACATGTTTATGGTAGATTACAGCAAAGATTACGTTTATTTATCAGGGGTCCATAGGTGGTTGGTCACACGGTTTCTAATTAGACGGTTTGCTATAGCAAAACGACAACTGAGGCATAGGACTATATTTTTTCAGATAGTCAAGCAGCGCTTAAAGCTCCGCCTACTCGACATCGAAGTTAGTGTAGAATTGTAAAGAATGATAATCTCTACAGAGATGGACGGAAATGTCCATAAACACTGGAATTGATTAACAGGGTTAAACCATGCTCAGACAACTGTACCAATCTTAACAACAAAAGTATCAGGGTCACTGCGGCGGCTAAACAGGAATAGCATTAAAGCTTTAATGGGACTGTACACTGGTCATTGCAAATTGCGCCACCACATGAGCAGGCTGAACATACAGGAAGACGCTGAGTGCAGACTGTAAATGGACGGAAACGAACGGGCTAAGCATGCTTTGTGCAAATGTCCTGCCATTGCCAGAATCAGGCACAATAGGAGTAGTATTCCAAGTAGAAGACCTGCATGATATTTCTCCATATAATTTGATCGACTTCTTCAGGAGATCGAAGTTACTAGGGGAAATATCAATAGGCGCGAGCCAGAATAAGATCAGTAAGTCGCAGTGGAGGATCGTGATTGACCCACTCACAAAAAATATAACAGTGCACGAGTAGATGAGGCGTATAGAATCAAACCCCGCTAATTCCACTTTTTTCCAAATATGATATTTTCTGCCGATCCTATAGTAAATTTTCCAAGGATTCTACCTGTATAAATATTATCCTTCAAATTCCGCTAAAACAAGTCTATAATTAAGCCGAAACTTTACGTTTAGTTTCAAAACCCGCTAACGCCATGCCAATATTACAATCAAAGCCTGCCAAATCCATTTTGACCAATAACGATGCACTATTCGATAGGGGCACGAGTTTATGCATGTCAGTTCATGTTTAGATATTTAACGTGTAGGATCATAATTATTGCTTTCTGTGGTTTTTATAAGTGTTTTAAAGAAAACATGGACGAATACAATAAAGCAATAAAGCCGTCCAAATATGCACACCGAACAAAGCCCGAAAGCGTTCAATAAATAAATCTAACTGGAAATCAGCTAAACTAAAGATTCAGAGGTAAGTTTTACTGTGTATTTTTTAATTACTTAATTATGGTTGACAAAATCGTAAAGTTATTGCATAATTATTTTCATTTTGTTACATGCAGGCACATTTGCTAAAAAAACGTTTAAGATTGATTTTGTTTATTTTGTAAGTGAATCTAATTTTGATAATAAAGTAATTGGATCTTGAATATTCCTGTAATCTAAAGATCTATTCAACGTTCGACAATTATTTTTAGTTACAAGCCCAAAAGACCACCGGGTGTCCCAAGCTGTAATCACGCAACGAAAAGCTTCCGATGCAGTACTTTAACCAAATTTGACATATCAGAATTTCACTCACGATTCTACTCTACTGCTGCAAAAATTGATCAGGATAATTACATTATAAAGTATACCTACGTTCAAGTACCAAAGCGTCGAAAGAATAAATCGAAGCCAGCTAGGACATTAAGTTACAAATTTTTCGTAAAGAATAGAAGCAGAAAATTGATTCCAGTTTGCAAACCAGCTTTTTTGAATATATTGGATATTAATAAAGATAGAGTTTATGGAGTGTTAAAAAGACATTTTGAAACTGGGAAAATGGCACAAGAAAACCGGGGCGGGGATCATAAGAGCAAGAAAAATGAAGGAAGGCGGGAGGCAATGCGCTCTTTTTTGGAATCCCTCAAATGCCAGTAGTCACATTATTGTAGGTCGAAAAGTGCTTGCCGTGTATGTCTACCACCAGAACTAAACATCGGAAAATTATACCAAATGTATTTAAATTCAGCACTTGACAATGCCATGGTTAAAGAACCATTTTTTAGACGTGAATTTTGTACAAAATACAACATAGGTTTCGGATCGCCTAGAACTGTTGTATGTTCCACATGCATTCAGATTAGTGAAAAAATTAAGCAGGTTAAAGATGATCCTCCTACAAAAGCTGCGCTTATGGCTCAGAAAACTGTACATAAACTAAAGGCGCAAGCCTTTTTTGCTTTACTGAAAGAAGAATACCCAGAAATGACAAACGTTATCATTTGACTGCCAAAAGAATTTGCCACTTCCAAAACTTCCTGACCAAGAGGCATATTTTTAAAAACAATATAACTTTTACAATTTTACTATTGTTTGTGGTAGCTCCAAGACAACATTAACTCCAGAAAACGTATTTTGTTATTGTTGGAATGAAACTGTCCGTCCTAAAAGCTCGAATGAAATTACTAGTGCGGTATTCCATCGCCTAAAAAACTTGAATTTGGACAGTAAAACGCACATTAGACTTTTTGCTGACGGTTGCGGTGGTCAGAACAAAAACACCACTATGATAGGAATGTGTTTTAAGTGGCTTGAATGTTATGCGCCACCAAATATTAAGCAACTTGAGATAATTTTTCCTGTTGTCGGACATAGTTTTATTCCACCTGACAGGGTATTTGGAAACATAGAGAAAGCTATCAGAAAACAAGAGATCATTTCTAACCCTCAGCAGTATATTGAACACATAGAACAGTATGCCACTGAAATAAAAATGGGTGTGGATGTCGCTGTTTTAGATTGGAAGAAGGAATCCCAAAATGTGTTAAAGCCACCTGGAGCCTGGTACTTTAAATTTAATCCTTCCAAAAGGTATAAAATAATTCTTGACAAAAACAGAATTACCAAAGTTCAGGGAGAACTACACTACAGATCCGAATTAGGCAATCCTAGAAGAGTTACGAAGAAAAATAAAAAAATCAGTTCTATGGATCCTCAACCACTTCCTACAAACGTTCCTGTCAAAGAAGCTAAAGTTATAGCAGTGGCTAAATTATTAGAAGGTCACTACGGCAAAAACTGGAGACTCGACAAATATTGAACTTCGCCAACCAGAAGAAGCTGACACTAATATTGAAGATGTTCCAGATTTGCAATGCGAAACGGTTGAAGAGCTAGACGCCTTGTCTGTATAATGAATGTGTTCACAAGGAATTTGTTTTATTTAGAATGTTTTCGATAAAGTTAGGGAATATAGTTTTTGTTGTTCAAAATAAACATAATTGAGATAGAGCATTTTCTGTATAAAGAACTTGTTTTATGTTTTCGTTAAATTTATAAAATATAGTTTTTGTTGTTTAAAATAAACATTATTAATTTAGAGAACCATTGTTATTGTTTATATAGTTAAATGAGTTTAGAAAAATGATCAAACAAGATCTGTTATTTTTGTACTTCGAAGACCAAGTAACAATCAAAACCCGCTATATCCAATTTTCACAATCAAAAGCCGCTAACTCAAAATAAAAACGATTGTTTGTAGCAAAAAGCTTGAGATAATGTTGGATTTTTTAGCCATACTAAATACCTTTTTGTTAGAAAACGTAAATAAAAAATATTTGGTAGTGAAATATCAAAAAATAATTTAGCCAGCCGTTTTTGTCGTTTCCTGGAGAATTTTACATTTTGGAGTTAGCGGGGTTTGATTCTATACACCTCAGATGACAATGCAACCTATGAGAAGTTGATCCATGAGGTACCACCAACTTCTATGTCGCGGTAGGAGGAAGCCCATTGGCTTCCCGGCATCTTCGAAATGACAGCCCGCTCCTAAACATGGCATCAATCGAACCTTTAGATACTTCCTATATCGAATTACATAATATGTTGAGTCTCCAAAGAGAGTTATTTCTACAATATGAACAAAGGAGGGATAGGCATTGTGGTACCCAGAGCAATAGCAATAAATGGTACAGCATTGGATGTGTCTATTCAAATGGAATCTGATTTATTAAGCTCAAAAATTCGTTGTCTGTTTTGACACGTACAGCATATTTTTTTCTTTTTCAGACAGTTTTAGTCTGATAGCGGGCATGAATTAGAAGAGTTGCTTGGAGAAATTGAGTAATAAGTTTAGCATTTCATCAAAGCATGTTACACGAGGATAAAGGTCGGGATTTTAAATAGTATGCTTTAAATTCAAGTATCTCTTACCGCCACCACATTTCAACCTACAGATTGTTTTTAAGCCTAAATTATTCTTGGGACGGCTTGTGAAAACGTCTGGCTTTTAGAATACAGTGAGGCCAAAATATTCCCAAACATTGGTTTTTAACAAGTATGTTTACACACACTGTACCTCTTACGTTTTCCACTTATATGTCACTATTTGACTACTTCTGATGCAATATCAAAATACCTTTTAAATTTCATAATATTGTCAATTTTATATCACCTGATGCTGTTGGTTCGGGTAGCAGAGGCCATATATTTTTGCCTATCATTTCTTGCACTTTGTGCACATTGTGTTCATGATACTGTTTGCTTTGAACAAATCCACCTCTGCCCACAAAGACTATGTATTAGGTGCATCAGTGTATGACGAGCGGACATTTAATAGGCATCATGGAAATTAGTTGTTATTGTGCACATACGAATGCAGCAGCTAAATACATCCATACATACGTACAAACAGACACAGAGGGCCCTGATGAATGCACTACCACCACTGCGTCATCACATCGGTGGGCTTTGTACGTATAGGCCGTATCAATATTTGACAAAGCCCTTTGTGACCGATTAAATTATTACATGATTTTACATTTACAAACAGACAAACATTGATGGACGAGGTAATTATGACGATTGCGAGGGGAGTCTGCTAATGCTACTGCTACCACCGTTATTAATACGAGAATTGGCTTTTCATACCACAGAAGGTAGCAGGGTCCAGGCGATATGTTTTGGAAATAAGTTTCATTTTGTTGTTCGGAATCCAGAGTTAGTAAGGCAACCTGAGCCTCATGGGTACAAACTACTGTTTAAAGCCCTACATGAGCTCATCCAGATTTATGATGAGGCTCATGTCTTTTCCTGATACCACGAAAGTGTTCGATCAGCTGTAGCATGCTGCCTTGGCCTCGACATTGTTCCTCTTGCATATCAACGACCTCCTCTTCGGCACGATCAATCCAATCCACAGCTTACAGACAAGCCGATCTCTCTCGCTCAACTGGAGGACAGAAGACTAAACACAGTACTATACCTTGACTAATAACAAGCGCCCCAGCGCTCATCCAATTTCGATGGAGGGCCGAGTTGGAGTTCAGATCACCGAGGACTTGATCAATACATCGCGTCCATAGAGGCAGCTCCAGGGAAAAAGCAGGGTTATTGTTTAGAGCTAAGTACTTTTCTCTACATGACCTCCTCACTCTGTACAAGGCTCAGATAACCCCTAGCCTCGAGTACTCCTCACATGCTTGGGGTGCTGCTGCCCCGGCTACATTATCCAAGCTCGATGCTGTTTAGCGGAGAGCTTTTCATTACTGACTCTTCTCTAGCTGACAGCATTTACAAACGTTGCTGTGCTTCGTATTTACGATTCACGGTGAAAATGGATAAACAATGGATCAGAATTGCGACTCAAAAATACTGTATTGTATATAGATGTACAAAAACAGGGCTATCAGCTCCAGAAAAGCAGTGTGGGTGAGGGTAATGAACTGGGACGCTAAAAATGTGTCTTTCGGAATCGTATCATTGTAGTGCTAAAATTTCATTTTGATGTTAGTATGTATTTAGTTAATATGATAGCTCCAGACGGTCAAACTTCGTGAGCTTTTATCTTTTTATCATTATAAAAGCAATCCTCGAAAATTAACTCGAAATCTGAGGAAGCTCAAGGTTTCAGCTTTTATAGCTATTTTTTCCTATATTTTGACCCCTTTCTTCCCCTAAGAGGCACCTAGGCGTGGTCCTGAACGGCTGAATTTAGTAAGCGCTAAGTTATACCATCTATAAAAATAATCTCCAAAAGTTATCTCTAAATCTGACGGAACCGTTCCTCCAGTTTTTTTCACCTTCTTTTGAGGCACTAAGTCCCGTATCGTCAGTCGTCCCTACAATTGTAGGGCGCCTTTATGGCCTCCTTGATTGTCATAGTTTTCTACTTCTCCGTGTCAGAACTGTATTTTGAGGTTGTGTCACAAACATCTATTTGCATCAAATTGTGCTTGCTTTTGAGTTATATCATGTTTTATCAGCCTGAAATTTCCTACAATTTGGAAAGAAAACATATATTCACAATAGGAGAGCGCTGACGCTGACACGGGACAAGTGTAATCTAGAAATTGTTGAAGGAGAGAAAGCAGTATGACAATCAAGGAGGCCATAAACACGCCCTACAATTGTAGGGACGACTGACGATACGGGCCTTAAGGCTAGTTCCGGGCGACCAAGATTCAAAGCTTAAGCTTTTTTAAACAAAACAATTAATTTAGGTGAAATAGTGCCGGAACTTAAAATTCGGAGAAAGTGTCGAACTGCAAAGTCATTAGATTTTCAACCCCTAAATATAAGTAATTTTTGAAATAAGCGTATTTTGAGATCACTCTTTCAAGTGCACCCCTGACCTGCCACTGTCTCAAATCTCTGTCTATATGGACACAAACGCTGCAATTCTCTGTTTGTTATATCTTTATACTCCGGCTCCATAATATCTACTTTGATTGCGTTTGTGGCTTAGTGTATTCAAATGACGCGAATACAAACAGCAGCGCAGAGTTAGAGCGTACCCGCTCCATAATCAAAATTGGAGAATTTGCTCCTGTTTGTTTTGGGTATAATCCGCGTATACTGCTCTCAGCTACAATAATACGCCACCGCAGACTTCAAACGGAGTTGTTCTGCACTACTATATTCAGTTCTACCTAAGCTTGGCAGTCTTTAGGCTTGTTTGCTTTCAGCTGTATTATTCACAGTCGGTGGATAAACATAATGACATCAATCTGCTTATGATTAAGGTTAGAACAGTGACTCTATTCATTCGGAGATGGACTTAATCAAGGAGTAGTTTAAAGAGACAAATGCTCCTGAATAACTTTGTCTATACAAGTTTTAAGGTAATCATGAAATTTTCAATGGTCTTTTGCTTAAGAAAGTGTATAATCATATACGTTGAGATTCCTAAGCAAACTATATGTGAGAGCATGGAATGATTTATTTAGCCATGCTTCAATTTCATATGAAAATACGACGAAAAATATATCCAATATATGTGGTACGTTACGTTTATTATTTTGAAGAAACTTGATAATTGATCACTAGTACGTTTTTGAAACCTATCCTAGTTATCTGTTTGGTCGCTCGCGTTTTGTTTATCTATTCACAAGCTTTTATTTAACTTGTCCTGTTTGTCTGTAATATGTATGTGTGGGACATGTTTTGGAACTGAATTTTGAACCAGTTAACCTTAACCAATTGAGCTGAAATCTTGCACACGTTTGGTTTGCGTGAAAATACGATAGTTATTTACCTAACAAGTGCGGGAAGTACACTTTCCGCAAGTGTTAGATATAAAACTTTTTCTAACTGCGTGCGAAAAGTACTCACTTTCAACACGTGCGGACAAGGTATGCGTGCGGAAAACTGCCACTTCATTCACGCAGACGCGTATTCATAGTGAGTACCTTCCGCACGCTGGTAGAAAAAATGAGTTTTGAATCCAATATGGTGAATGATAGATACAAAAAGACGATTCATCATTTCTATAGTAACCCCTATGATACTGGTATCAAATGAAAGGACGTTATGTCATTCTAAGTCCAAGATGGCGACTGCCCCAAGATGGCGTTCATAATTATTATGATTACCCATTTAATGGTATCAAACTGAAGGGCTTTATGAGCAAAACATAACAAGCTATGTCATTCTAAACTCTTTTCATCTCTATGTTATCGGTATCAAATATAAGGACTTGATTATGGAAATATATTAAGCATAGTGACGTCATTCTAATCCAATATGGCATCCACTGCTGAATGGTGATACCGCCTACGATGCTTAGATTAACCTTTATGTACGGAAACGGTCAGGTAACGGTACACATTGATAATAATACATTTTATTTTGATTTATCATACTACCCTAAATTTTTCATTTTACCCTATCATAGCTAAAATATATATCTTGAACGTAATAGGTGCTTAGGGTGTAGTAGTCTGCGGCGACTCATATCTTGGACTCTAATTTCACGCAGTAGGTCATAATTGCTCTCTTTACGCCCTAGACATGTACATAACCAATGTTTATCACAAATCCTTGCTCCTAATTATATTTTGCATTCAGTTCGACAATAATTCTCAGTGATTTCTCAGTTTTAATCATTCCCGTTTAGTTAAAATCTATTTAATCCCACATTTTGTTTGCCTAAATGATTGTCATATCGTCTATTAACATGAAAGTTGGCGAACTGTGAACTTATATCCGGTTTTTGATATAAAAGAAAGTAGTATAATATGTTGTTTACTGGGATGATAATACTTACACGGGCGCATTTGTATATAAATCCAAGTAAATAAATACTAATGAACGAAAGCATATAAACAGTCAATTCACTGCTATAAAATTAGATGGTGGACTATGTTTGATAACCAGAAGGTATATTTGTCATTATACTATGAAACCACTCAGCGCCCCCCCCCCCTAGACGTCTGACATTTGCTTTTGCAATCTAACACCATTTTGTGTTAGTGTCTGTCACATCATGGTGACAGAGGCATACTAACTATAAGTTATTGCTATAGGAACTGAGCATTATGATTGTTTGGTATCCGTTGGTATTCCAAATAATGTCCCTCTTTGACATAACTTGTTTACAGCACAACTCCCAGGATTTATACGTATATACGAGTATTGTGACTTGTCTGGGTAATATATTTGCTATACAGATTGCACTTAAAAAGTGATTTATAGTATGTTCTGTTTGTTGCTCAATAGTAATTTGAAAAGTGTGTAAAGCTTGACTGATTTTGTTCGAGGTTGGTGTTGCAGCGAAGCACTATGTTAGATGAATGCCTAAATTGGAAATAGACATTTATGAGATCTGTTTAACGGTGCGCCTGTGGCCTGTCTAGAAACTGCGTCAATCGATGCTCAAAATCAATACCACACGTCCCGCATCTCTTCTCGCGTATGTGTCTATTTACCTATGTTGCTATATTGAATTCGTTTAAATCACAAAGCTGCTGCACTATACGTGAATATGTACAGTCCTGTATTCCAGTACTTGTTTAGTCCAAGCATACATTATCAAAATAATTACGATCTAACAGATATAGTTTTTTCCAAGGATTTCCAACATTTCTACATGCGATCAACACCGGTTCGAAAACTGAGAAAACAACTAATATATATATATATATATATATATATATGCAGGGTGACTTTGAAGTTGAGTCATTAATTTTCAGATAATGATTGTAGAAGGAAGATAAACCAAAATATGTGTGTAAAATAAAAAAAAATAGAAAAAAATGTTACCTTGTTTTATAAAGTATCCTCCCGACAAATATTTCGGTGCGGACCTGTATTTGATCGTGCGGTCTTGGAGCACCGGCATGCCCTCCCCTGTGAGGTTTTAAGTCACCTGATTCACGAGCCCTTTGTACTACATTAACAAAGGCACGAGGGGTTGGTTGCACTCGATTGGGAAACCGATCCGCATAAATCCGTGATGCCGCGGCAGCATTTTGTAAAGACTCCCGCCCCGTAAATAAGAATCATGTCCACTAGTTCAGCATTTTCGTAAATATGTGCCATTTTTTATTTCGTTTGAGCCACGCAACAAACACCACTATTCACTCACGCGTTACCGACTGACACATTGACTGAATACAACTGAATAAGATTGTAGTAAAAACATCGCGTTTCAAATTCTTTCGCTTTTTTGTTTCCGATGCCATGAACCGATAAGGCGGATTATATTCGTTGTTGCCAAACACGAGCACATAATATTATTATTGAGACGGGGCGGTACTCAAACTTCTAAAGGGCTATAACTTTGTTACTTTAATTTTACCAGAAAAATGTTAAAGGAAAAAACATTTCTTTTGATCAGATCTACTCACTGTTAAAATAAATGACTCAACTTCGAAGTCACCCTGTATATATGCCGTAAGTCTAAGTTCGACAACGAAATTCTGAAAAATAACTGTAACATCTATATTGAATTTCAAAAACCCCAACCCCTACTGAGCGGGGCCATGGCAAATGCTTGTTTCGGAAGTTGTTGTATCCAGCATACAACTTCTTCCCGTACGTGATTGTACACGCGTTAAGGAATACCTCAGTACCGATTGCCGGGTGGCGGTACAAGTCCACCAACAGGCCACTTTAAGTCTATTTAATATCATTAACAGGCAAAAAGAAGGCGGTAAACAACGACCAGTCGACCGAGGCGGTACCACCTTATAGCTTTTTCCCAGGATGTCTTATAAATGTCCACATGATGGATCCCTCGAGTACTAAGAATTCCGGATGTAAGCTCACTCCACTCTCAGAATATCCGGGTGGAGGGTGGACTCGAGGGAACAACATCGAAGATAAAATTTGTTTCTCGAACATCTGAGGGATCAACAGCAACATTGATGCTGCTCATCACTACTTGCAATCGCCATGCTTTTCTTGGCGGAGACAAAAATCTCGTAGTCCGCACCGATTAACCATCTTAGCTTACCAAATTACGAGATGCATACCAATCTGAGAAAGAACGAGGGAGTTGTGACATTTGTCTGCAGCAGTCTTTCCTGCTGCAGAGATGTTTCTCTGGAATCAGACCGGAAGGACATTCTGTGGTTTCGCCTCAACTCCAAAACAACCCCCAAAATTATTTGCTGCCTTTACCGCTCTCCTCGGAACATACCTGGGATGACCTTCTTGAATACCTCGCCGTCAAGATCGACTTCCTGAACATCAATCACTCCGCTGCAGAGGTGGTTCTCCTCGGTGATTTCAATGACCATAACTTGCTTTGGTTGGGCTCAAACAAGACCGATGCAGCAGGTCGTGCAGTTAAAGCGTTCGCTCTTACTCAAGGGCTGACCCAGCTGGTGACGGGCCCTACTTTTTTGCCCCGCATCTCGTCACATGCCAGTATCCTGCTGGATCTCTTTCTGACCACGCATCCTGTCCCTTACAGCTCTGCTATCCTGTCTCCCCTGGGTAACTCAGACCACTGTGTTTTGGAGGTTAGGTTTCGGTCAGAACCCGCTGTTTCAGCAGAAACTCGCACAGGCTGCAAAATTTTTCATTACGGACATGCCGACTGGGAGGGGCTCATAGACTTCTTCTCTACCTTGCCTTGGAGAAATGTCTGTTTCACTGACGCAGATGCGTCGGCTGTCTGTTCTTCGATAACCGAAATTAACCACGTCGGAATGGAGGAATACATGCACCATTTACTTGATTTGTTTAATGGGCAGTTCAGAGTCTTAATCCATAAGCTTATTACATACTAGTAGACCCCGTTGCGCAATTTGTCTATAGGCAGTCTGGAGACGGTATCAAGACACGACCTATAGATGGTCTACAGACAGCCTTCTTTGTCTTGTCTAGCTTCCATACTATAATGTGAATTTTTTGTTCTCATATTCGTTTTCGCAATCAAAGACGTTGCTTTGTGTGGAATGGACTGGGATATGTCTCGGGGTCCCTCAGAATGTTTTATTTATTTTTTGTCGGTTAACAGAGCAAAGTTTTTTGTGTTTGAATCTTTAATATTATTACACTAGTTAATTATAAATGCCACGTACTTATTTTGTTCTCGTATAATAAAATATTATTGGCTTTCTGAGGATTTCTGAGCAATTTCCATGCTTTTTTTTCAAGCTGGCCTTGACCAGATAGAACACAATGGATTTAAGGAGCAATAATAGGATAAATTCTAGAAGTTCCACTGAGGTTAAAAAATGACCAGCCCCAAATATCGTTTGCGCCCCCCTAGACGAAATCCTGAATGCGCCCTTGTATGAAACCCGCGATTTGCATATCAGCATTTTAAATGTTAGCGTTTAATTATTTATTTCAACAAATGCTTGTGCTTTTCTTGTTTGTCAAACAAATGTTTTGAATATCTTCATAATATTATTTAAAAGCAAATTGACGCCGTTAAAACAATTTCGAATTGTTGATATATCGAGGAAGGCAGGAAGTGCAAGAATAACTAAGTTCAAGTTTGCACGAGACTTTCATTTCGTAACGCATTCAATAATACATAATTCATTAATCACATATACTATAAATAATGCTCGCGTCCGATATAGTTCCTTTGAACTATGTAACCCATATTGATAGCACACTATGTAATCACTATCAGTACAGACACAATATTCCAAAAAATGATTCAAAATTATTATTGTAATGAATCGATAGCGTTTGGATGTTCTTGTGTCAAAATTTATGAGATACAAAGCATACAAACAAGATAATTTCTAGACGGTTTGTGTAAACATAATGTGTTAGTTATCTACATTGCAGCCTAATTTTCAGCGCGCGCTATATAGCACTACCAGGATCAAAACAACTAAATTTTGGACTTGTTAATTATATAACGATGTATAATGGTTTTTTGTACACTTTTTGAGGATAAAGTTCATGTACAATCTACTTTGTTGTTTATCTCACTGTTCAATAGACAGAAATAATTGTAACTGATCAAAGTATTTAGTATTGTGCGTAAGGAACTGTCCAAAAACATTTCGGTTTGGAGTTTTTGATGTAATAAGTTAGTAATTTCGGAAACAATCAAATTCAGTCTATTTATACACATACAAATGCCCAAACTGTCATCATTACGTCTGAGTCGTAATGTGCACTTACAAATTGAAACCCAAGGAAAGTTGTGTCCGCGAAATTATTCAGGGTGCTAAAAAAGTATGGATATATGAAAATATCTCGAAAAATAGATTTCCTAGAGGAAAGTGTTGTGAATCAAAGTTGTAAGGTTTGAAAACGCTGATCTAACGGTGATCTTGTGGATCATCACCTTCAAGGTTATTTGAAGGTCCAGATAACTTTCGTAAATGAAACACCTACTTTTGACTGAAACCCCTATTTTTGACATCGGAAATGTAAAAAGCGGGATAATTGATGTTGAAGTAAATACTTGCCCATGACCTTGACCGTGGTCTTCATGGGTATTTTGAGGATGTCCAGAAAGTAGGGACAACATATCTCGAAAAACACGATCCATAAAGAAAAATGTTGTATAACAAAGTTATGGTTTCAAAAGATGCATCCAACGGTGACCTTGAATGTGACCTTTACTATGACCTTCAGGCTCATTTGAAGGTCTGGACAGTTTTCTTAAATGATAACATCTAGTTTTGACGAAGGAAATAAAACGGTATTTTTCCAGATAAGGTAATTATTGAAAAACGTCAGGATCAGGTTACACTAACTTCAAAGAAGGAGCTCAATGATGACCTTGGATTTCACCTTTAGCATCACTTTCCAATTTGTTTGAAGTCCAACTTTCGTTTTTTAAACAGCAAGTCCCTTTTCTGAAATCGACAATGAAAAAAGCGGAAAACTCTACTGATAAGCTAGGGAAAATCCTTTGACGTTAAGAAAGGTTACAAAACTTGATGAAAAAATTCTTCTTCACTAACTTTCAGCCTGGATTTCAATTGTCGCTTTGGAGTAAACCTTGAACTTCACCTTCAAAGTAATTTCAATGCAACCTTTTTGACAGCGGCAATTAAAAATTCCACGAATATGGCCTTGAAGGTAAGGTTTAAGCTCAAACTCAAGTTCAATATCCCATGCTTGTTAATAAAAGTTGCTAAAGGACCTACCTTGATTTTTCTCATCAATCATCATGCTGATCTTTTAGGAACTTTTGCTAGCTGCACATATTTGATCTTCATTTCACCCTTAGAGGTAACCTAGTTCCTTAATTTTAGTACGTAGCCAGACGTAGAATTTTCGGTTATTCTGGTTGTTGGTATCAAATAAGGGGCTCGCCATTCAAAAACCTAAGATTACCTCGAACAACCTCAAAGATGAGGCTCGAGGTTAAATTCCAGGTCACCTTGTTCAAAATTAGTGAGGATCTTTTTCAAGAATACCTTTCCCGTAAGAACAGGGCCGATCCGGCAATTTCTTTACACCCGGTATGTTAATAGCTGCGGCAGGCTAAGATATAGCTTGAAACATTTTTAAAATACGGCATGTATGTGTAGGCGTTAGTTCAACGTTTTTTCTGTGGTGCACTTCCAACCAACAAGTCTAAAACTTCAAAAAAGGGCTGCATCGAAACTCAGAGGCTATTTCATTATTGATCACATCAAATAAAACGAATCCTAGTAGCATTTGAACATGCTCTCTATCCAACCAGTACTATCTCTACACACAGATCAATTATCTTTGAGGCAAAAGGCAATTGTATATTGTAATGGCGGAGCGCATTACGAAAGTGTAAACAAACTACATCCGTGTGAGCTTTTGATTAAAAATACTGGTGTTGCTACATAGATAATACATCCAGGGTTGCAGTCAGCTTATTTCTTGTCAAGGGCTTATGAGATATTTTGCTTTGGTCCAAATAGTTGTTCCTCGCCTCTTTTTTTATACTCGAACCACCACGAATGCCGAAGGTACCGTGGAGCTATAGGAGATACAGGGGAAACGGGAGACGTGTTTGTAACATGTATATATTCTGGCCCCGCCTTAGAGATCCGCCGGGTGGTACCTCCGCGATCGACAGTATAACACCTACTACCACCTACCGACAATCACAATATATACTCGTATAGCCGAGAGAAAAATTTGCTTGGGACGGGATTTGAAAAAGGTTATTTGATACATTTTTTTTATCATTGCCACTATTGTAACATCACATTGCAATACTGGCAAGCAACTCTACAATGTTATTTCAGGTAAGATGTATCCATAACAGTAATTCCATTTGCTTTTACCATTCGGAAAATCTAACCACGTACCAAGTAAGAACATTGTACCGTATCTTACTATGATTATACAGTAAAAAGCAAATTTTGCTTACATTGTAATTACGTATTCCTTGCTTTTTCTGTGTTTTTTCTTCACATATGTGATATACTGTTTTGCGTAGCCTTTCCATTCCTACATACTGTATGCTACAATAAATGTTGAAAACTTCAACTGACGTTACTAAAAATTTGAAGTGGCTCTCCTGAAAAGTTTACATTTATCACTTACAACTTAGATGCATGTATCGACATGTCTAATAGGTCCGTAGAATTACCAGGGCTGGAAGCGTATAAATGCACTAACCTCCAAAAATTGTGGTATATCCTCCCCAATTTTTAACTCCTTTTTTTCAAAATGATCAGGAGGCTTTGGAACCCCAAAAACCGAGGTTTGACTCATTTTTTTTCTTGTCTTGCCTGTAGCCGTGTCGCAACTAGATCGATGTTAAGATTCCATCAAAATTCGATTAGCATTTTTCAGGTAGTAGTAGGGCCAAAGATTAGCGAACTGAAAGGTGTTGCAGAAAACCACAATTTTTTTGAAAAAATCAAACTAGGTATCTGATTTTTTTCGAATAAATCTAACTTTGAGATAACTTATTTTCATTATTTTTCTCTATGGTCAAACATATTTGTTATTTAGAATTATAGAAATCTCCTTTGGCGAGATATAATATTTTTTTTGTTGAAATGTGAAATTGATGCCGTATAGTGATGCAAAGTTTCGTTACTTTTTAGGACCTGTAAGGACTCGTTACTTTCGAACTTTGGACTCGTTAGTTTAGTTACTCTTTGAACATTTCGTTTAGAACCTACATTCTAAATATTATATCAAATTATTACTTTGGGATTGATCCAATTATTATTTTTTGTCTAATGCCTTGCCTATTAATTTTTTTTGATATTTGATACGTAGAAGGTACTTATATTTTAAACTCGTCGTTGTGTGACGTCTCGTTCGTTGGCTGTACGCTGTAAATAGTATTTAACAAGTGGCATAACCAGATGGGTACCGTGGAGGAACCACTCTCCTCACTCTTTACTTTAGTTGAGTAGCGTCCCCTGCCCTAACAGTCTGGTTACTCCGCTGTCCTACTTAACAGTCTGGTTACTCCACTGTAAATGGTGTTCAACAAAATACTTATAAGAATAAAACATACCTGAAACTAAGTTCCTTTTGCACCTAGGCATATTTTCGTCTTCCACCCGCCGTTTTGCCCTTTCTCCTTCCAATGAAAGAGTCGGATGTTTAGTTTTCAAATGCTTCCTTAAATTGCTAATGTTTCCATTTTTATGCGAATAAATATTTTTACAAAGATTAGACTTTGCATTAGCTTCCGATATATTGGTGAAATGCATCCAAATAACACTTCTTTTTTGAGTTTGCGATTCTCCTGAACCGGACGCGGATGATTCCATATTTTTGTACAAATAATAATTATATTATTGCTCGAGCTTGTACGGAAACGTCCAAACCAGTAACAACCCGCCAACCGCTATCTCTCAAAGTCAAATGAAAAGTGTACAGGTGTACACAAACATTGCCAACCTAAAGCTCCGCAGTCCGCAACTCGTTTGATAGAAGAGTATTTAAAGTTGCCTAAGCCTAACGATATTCGCATCATTTCATTTCCACCCAGTTTACATCCAAGAACCAAGTCACTTGCTGCTGGCGCTGGCAGTACTGGCTACATTAGATCCCAGTAACGTTTGTATCTAAAGTAATGTATAGTGTAGTAACTAACAGTAATTAAAAAGTATACATTGAAAAAGACCGTATCGCATTCAAAGTAACGAATTCAAATAAAAAGTAACGAGTCTTTTCAAAAAGTAGGACTCGTTACATTTAGTTACTCATTTGTAACGATTATTTTGTAAGCGTTACTTAATTATTTTACATCACTAATGCCGTAGTGAGAGAAAAAAAATCAAATATCTATTTGAAATGATCTGCTGAAGATCTGAAGCCTGTTTCAGTTGTCATTGATAGGCTTCAAAAACTAGTGCAACCCTTTCTGATGTCGTGCAAGAATTCAAAAATCTCGAATCAGCGTTTGAAAAGTCAGATTTTATTTTAAGTCAAATACAGATAGTTAGGCACCGATACGAACCATGTATCATAGCATATCTTCTTGTTCCAACAAAACCAGAACGCCTATTAATAGACGGCAAAAAAATACTTTGACAGACGCAAAAGAACTACTTCCCAGTGGGTTCTTCCCACTAGTAATTCAATTCCTGACAAAATTAGATCCGTTTACCGACATAATGTTTGATAAAGAAATTCTCAAAACTTTGAAAGCTTTAAATTGGTGGAAATCTCAAAAGAATGTCGATGCTATTTAAAAAGTACTGCCCACAATGAAACAACTGTTATCTGCTAAAGCTTCTTCAGCATCTGTCAAAAGAGTGCTTTCGACAATTCAAACTTCGAAATCGCTCGGGAACAAAAAAAAAACAACAGTTTTCCTGTAGAAGAAACAGTAGACATTTCAATAATACTAATACATTAATTTTACTTTTTAATGCTCTCAGATCCATTTTAGAATACTCTTCGATTATCTGGTACCCGGCCTATGATATACACTGTAAAAACATCGAGAGAATCCAACGTCGTTTTGTGAAATACTTATGGTTTAAAGATGATAGAGCGTACCCTGAAAGGGGTACTCGTATACGCAATGGCATTGTTTTAAGTAGAGTACGAGCCCCTTCCTGCTTCAGTTGGCCCACTTCAAGATTTGTACCAAAACATGCCTGTATAAACTAAACATGGCGACACTATTTACTTCTAAAACAATTTATTTTCTCAAAAACATTTTAGATACACTCTAGTCGTAAAAAATACATATTTGAAATCACTTAGACCTATAACTAATAGTATATCTGAACAAATAAACAATGTGCGAATAAATACGCGAAGTTGACAAAGCAACAATTCAAAAATTACCATTGGGTAACATCACCTTTACTTTTAATTACGGCTGAAATTCTTTTGGTATAGTGTTAACCAAGTTTTGGGAAAAATTGACTGTACGAGCAGGATGTTGTCGTAGAACCTTTTTCATCTCGTGCCACAAAGTTTCAATAGGTGACAGATCTGGACTGCTAGAAATCCATTTCAAAAGTGGTACATTATTTTCTTCCATCCATTTTATAGCCTTTTTTGAGGTATGGCACGCTGCACCATCTTGCTGAAACACAAAATCTTGGCCGGATGTCAAACATTCTTCCATCACTGGTAAAAGCGATTCTTCTAAAATTGCCAAATATTTGTTTGCATCCACATTTCCATCAATGAAGTTTTCCTACTCCTTTTGATGACATACTGCCCCAGACCATAATGGATGCTGGAAATTTCACTTTTCTCTTCAGACAGTCAATATGGACCGCTTCATTTTTTTGCGAATAGCTCTACTGCGACTGTCACCAACACAAACTTCGAATCGGGCCTCATCACTCCATTGTATTGCACACCATTGTTGAGATGTCCATTGTCTATGTTCTTTAGTCCAACTAAGCCGATTTTTCTTTTGCAGTGGAGTTAATAGTGGCTTTTCTTTGGCCTATAAACAAGTTATGCAACTTTAGGGTTTTTACTTCATTTTTTTATAAGAAAACTTACCTAAAGTGCTAAATCCCAGTCTGTGGGCCTCTCTATGAGTTGTGGACCTCGAAATTCTCCTTCCAACAGCGTCACTCCACAGAGCACTTAATTGTAAATAATTGGCACGCCTGTTTTTCACGATTATTCTTTTAAATGATCTTCGGTCGGCATTTTTGATATTACTTTTTTCACATATCGTGGCTTAATATTAACTGAACCAGTTACGTTATATCTTCTAACAATATTTCTCACACTGTACCGCGATAAGTCTAACAAAGTTACAATTCCTGAGTTTGATTTCCCAGAATTAAAAAATTTAATTATCAGAAACCGAATTTTCTCACTAATAACCTTTCCCCTACCCATTTTGAAAACCTTAACTACCCAAAACTATTTTAAACGTATTCTGACAGTTGTGATTAATAAAAGCAATTGTCATGGCTTTTATTTTTCACAGCCACCTATGCGTTATAGACTTATTTTGCATTGAAATGAAAATAGGTTGATATGCTGTAATTGCAACATGTGTTATTTTTATGCTGCAAATTTGATTAGGGAGTGATAAAGTTGGTATTTTCTACTATATATTATCAAAATATTCATTGTTAATATTTTAAACCTATAACACCCTGCTACATTTTTATTATTTGTGTTTGATAAGAAAAAAAGAAAAGATTTCCATAGTTGGGCCAACTGAAATGGGAAGGGGCTCATAATTTACCTAATGTAGTCAAACGTATGAATCTGTTAGCTGCCAAATTTTTACGTAATTTCTTGAATGGAACAGTTGCTCACCCGTTTCTTCTAGACAGGATCTCTCTACGCGTTCCCGATGTGCGTACTAGTCATGGTGGTAACAATTCATTTCATTTACCTGTTCCGCGGACAAATTTATTATTTTCGCCTCTTTATGTTATCTGTAATGTCTGTGACAGTGTAAGTGAACTTGATATTTTTAGTTGCTGCAAAATCGATCGCAAGAGGTGCTTTTTAACAATTGGATAATTTATATTTATCTTTTTTATCAAATACTGTTTAGAGTTTTGTTTTTGTATCATTTTTTGTTTTTTCCCTGTCTGTTAATTGGATCACTCTGTTCAGGCAGTGTATGGATTATTGTAAATTAAAAAATAAATAAATAAGTATTGGCTTGCTTATCACATATTTTGTGTTTATGTTTTTTGTGGGTATCGTTTCTGTTCACTGTACATATATATTATAATACCATTTATGTATAAGTTAATAATTCTTATTTGTTATCATTTATTGATATAGGTAATATTATAAACTGTAAACTGTTTTTGCTGTTGTAAAGTGTGTTTTCTTAAGTTTAATTCATGAACATTTACGTCGGACTGATGACGACAAGTTATGTTTTTAAACTTACATAATGTATGTAAACTCTTGGTTTTAAATGCACCATCTTCCTTTTTTCAATTTGAAATTTGAATTTGAGTTATTACAGTTACTTTCTTCGGCGACTTGTTTTACGGCATTTTTCTTTTTGATATAAATCACTATTAAAATTGAATAAAATCGTTAGATTTAAATCCTGGAACAGACAGATAGACCGACGGAAGTAAGTGACGTGGGAAGTAATCAGGAATCAGTGTTCTTAAACTTGGAATAATAGATGACGACATTCCTGCAACGATCCTGTGCATAAGTGAGGCACACCAAAAATAACAATATTTGTCAAGAGTACATTACGGTTTACGACCAGTAGCGATGATGTACGCTGATACTTTTTACCAATTTTTAGCACTCTATTCTATACAGATTTATTGTAAACAAAAAACATCTGTAGAAATACTTTAGTGCCTGATTTAAGTGAAGCAGTAAAACTGAAACGATTTACCGCTTCATCCAATTACACTCGCTCACTATAGAAAATGAAGTCCTTTCTTTGGACGTTTCATAAGCGTGCCAGATTTATTTAGGAGATAACGTAATATTTCAACTCCTTTATAGAAAGTGAAAATTGATAAAGCATTCGTAACAGGGCCCAACACACTCAACGCACAGTGCTCTAGCACTTTGAGATTGTTTAAAAATCATGGGCTGGATGAAATTTGGTATGGTTGTAGACAAAAAAGTTAAAAATGATCACCATACCAAATACAAGACAGGTGAGACAGAGGAAGAAACCGGTCACTGAGTCGCGCTGCTCAGACTAATGACTTTTAGAAAATTCTAGTATTTTTGTCTATAAATCTAAAATCTCCAGTAATTTAGACTGACGTTCTATGGACCCCTCGTTTTATAGAAAATGCAACAATCAAATTAAATGTCTTCATTATACAGGGCGGCGCATCGAAAACGGAACAGACGCATTTACTAGCAGCTCAGTTTTTTTTGGAAAAACGCTCAGACCCGTCGATTTTGTTTTCGAGGGGGACACAAGTTTGTCAAAAAATCAGGTTAGCACGTGCAGCCCCCTGAGCGGGGGTGTCACCACCCCCAAAATCTTAAATGGAAAGGGGCGTCGAGAGATACCTTATTTTAAAGGTATTTCAATTCCCTTTATAATGATATAAAATTAATGGACTCTAGTTAAGTAGTTTTGAAGAGATTTATTGATTTAAAGCTTAAATAAAACTAATACATCATCATTAGTGGAGATCAATACGTTTGGCAGCAAAGTAATTTAAACATCAAGAATTAACTGACCCGTTAGGCAAGTAAATGTTGAAAATGGCCACCATGACTCTCCATGCAATAATAAAGATTTTGCTCAAAACGTTGCCGCACATTATGCAATATTTGACGAGTAATTTGAAGGCACTCATTCACAATTCTTTGTCGCAGGTCTTCTAATGATGTTGGCTGAGTAGCATAGATTTTGCTTTTTAAATGACCCCACATAAAAAAATCCAAAGGTGATAAATGTGGCTATCTTGGGGGCCATTCAATCGCACCTACTCCTCTGATCCATCGATCTGGAAACGTCTGATCTAGATCTGGCGGGGCACCATTCTGTTGGAACATCAACCTATTCGCAATGTACCGCCGATCATTCTGATTTTCAATTATGGCTGTTAATGCAGGATCTATGGCGTCTTCCAGTAATTCCAAATACATTTCACCGGTCAAACTTCCAGGTAAAAAAAAGGACCAACTAAATGATCGCCAAAAATACCAGCCCAAACATTTAATTTTTGTGGCTGCTGTGTATGAACATCATGATAAATTCTGTAATTAGAATAGGATCAATATCGGCAGTATCGGCAGTTATGACGATTTACGACGTCATTTAAGAAAAAGGAACATTCGTCGGAAAAGCAAGTGTTGAATAGAAAATGTTCATCGTTTATAATTCGTTCACTCATATCTTCACAAAATTGTAATCGCCGATCAAAATCGTCTTCATTAAGTTCTTGTACCAGGTGAATTTTATACGGATGAAAACTATGGGCCTTCAGAATCCGTTGGACAGTACGTCGACTAACACCACACACAGTCTTCAATTTGCGGGTACTTAACGTAGGATCTACTTAAACTTGCTCTAAAACCCCCACTTCTATTGCTTCGTTCCTTATGGGATTTTCAATGTTGGGCTTTTTATTGGCGACTGACCCAGTTTCCCGAAATTTCGCTACAAGTTCTAGAACATATTTTCGATGCACGTTCTATTAGTGCACTGATTATTTCCGAAAAATATTTTGATAATTTCAACTCTTTCTGCTGTGGAATATACCATGGATAATTTATGTAATAAAGCGTTACACGTTATTTGAGCAACAAATTTTGGTCAAATCAATCGCAAACTATGTACTAAACTCCTATTTAAAATAAGTACGAGATATTTCGTTATCTTTCTTCAAGAAATAACTTTTGTGTCACAAAAAAACGCTCCAATAGCTATTTTCAATAACAAAATGATAAACAAACCATGGGCGTAGTGAAGAAAAGCATTTACTTATTAAATAAATTCTTTTAGTCAAAATTCTTCTGAAAGTAGAATAAACTAATCTGATGTACCTATTAAAGTCTACTTTAAGCTTTAAATCAATAAATCTTCAAAACTACTGAACTGAATATTTTACATCATTGTAAAGGGAATTGAAAGACCCTTAAAATAAGGTATCACACGACCCCCCTTTCCATTTCAAATTTTAGGGTTGGTGTCACCCCCTCCTAGGGGGCTGCACGTGTTAACCTGATTTTTTGCCAAACTTGTGTCCCCCTCGAAAACAAAATCGACAGGTCTGAGCGTTTTTCCAAAAAAAACGGAGCTGCCAGTAAATGCGTCTGTTTCGTTTTCGATGCGCCACCCTGTATAGAGCAATTCAGTACTGTTACTGATCCTGAAGTGGGGGGTTAGTTGTCCTTGCGCTCGGACATATACAGTGTTCCAATGAAAATGCAAAGTAGTTTTATAGAAAAACTGTAAAAGATATTCGAAAACGATTTTCGCAGCCACATTGATATCTTATAGGTGTATATTTCTAAATTATTTCGGAACACTAATTCGTGTCACAACAAACGTATATATGTTACTGTATAACTAAACAGTATACACTAACTGATTGATGCTTATACAAGTTTAAAATGTTAATACAGTCGTACTCATTTCTCTTAGCCTTCAAGCTAGGAAGCTGATGGATTCAGTTTCTTAGAAGAACAGGTTGTTGCATTTTCTGTAAATCTGGTCTCTCTTTAGCTACATAGTGACTGGGCAGATCTATAAAACGGTCTCAGCTTGAGTAACTGGAGATTTTAACTTTAATGATAAAAATGGTCGATTTTTTTCTACACTACAAATTGCTACTCAGCATGTGACCGGTTGCTTAGCTAAGAAGCTAATTCTCCAAGAAGCTAGGACATATACATACCACTTTGAGAATTTGGATAAGGCGATAAATACCTTAAGGTGCTGACAAAATATTATTTTTTCGTATACCTTCGACCCTCAAGGTCATAAATCTTGAAGGTACAGCATCCGGCATGGATATCTGGAATTTAATTCATCTCTGAGTGCAAATGTCAATTATCCTCATGGTACTGGGAATCCCACCTATGTTTTGAATATAACCTTGAAAATAGATAAATGGTCAAGACATAAATCACCTTATCCGTGGTATTTATATTTTATTCATTAAAATAATTACAGTAATTTTGTTGATAATCTAAACTAAATCGCTGCAATCCACCTTATAAATTCCAACAATAAGGGTATGGTGTTATTTTGTTACAAAGAACACCATACATGTAGCAAGGGATGTGGCAGTTGAAGAAAAAGTGTCACGTCAAGTGGTGCGGTTAACAGGCTGAATATCCGACACTTTTGTTAGGGGCTGTTGAAAATCCCTTCAACGGAAACACAAATCATATTAAGGGTTTGTAAACATTTTTGGGAGAGCTCTCTAACCTTACAACCAAATAAAGGAATACTATTCATATTGGAAGTGGTGTTTTTATAATTGCAATCAACCATTTGGAAAGATGATTGTATTTTGTAATAATATCTTGGAAAATCAATTGGAGTTTAAAGGAAACTGATTCAGGTTCATCTCATTCAAAAACTAGTTGAAATATTCAAACCAAACGCCATTGTTTTTTGCTATTTTTCTGCTTTATCACTTTTGCTATATCCTTCTGTTTCCTTATTTCATCTTTTGCTTGACTGATAGTTTCTATTAATTATATTCACAGTTAAATTAGATCAGTTCATTGCTCTTGAGTCGTAAAGTACCACAGGTCGAACTGCTCTCCCGTTTTGTTATCCTTCGTCTAGGTATCGCAACTTCTTCAAACTCGGGCATGTTTTCTTGTAGATCCGTTCCAGATGTTTTGTTGAAAGCAGTAAGAAGAAAGGAAATGGATTTTATATAGCGATACGAAGTAATTGTCAAAATATCATTATTTTACCTTTTCTGTAATCAAACTAAGGGAAATGTAGAATCACAACTTCAGAAATTATTATCGAAACATCTGTATTAATGCTGAAAATGCAAAATCTTTGACGCACCCTTTTTATATACTACTCACACTAAAAAATTTCAATTTAGGAGCTTTAGGAACACTGATATGCGGTTAATGCGATGAGATTAAGATCGGTATATTGGCAACAAAGTTATTAGTCAAACGTTTTCAAATTTGGCTGGTACGTTTGTTCAGTTCCTGATAATTTTTGTGCATTAAAACATTTTTTGGAGCTGTTGAAATTTAGGAGTGTTCTACCTTCCCCGACTTTCTCTTCATTCTAAGGCATAAGCAAAAAACATTATACGGGAGGCTCAGCATTTTTAAATTTCACAAATTTTTGAACGCTTTTGAAGTCTCACTAAGAAAATAAACTTACTGTCTTTCAGGTGCGCAATTAATGTGTAAAGGTACACGTGCTTTGTACATATCTAATTTAAAAATGTATCATATCATAAAAAGTACATAGAGAATCCAAGTTACTTTATTTTTTTTTAATTCAGTTGTATCATAAACATATATTAATAACTACAAACATGAACCTAAAAAGCCACCATCTAAACTAATTTGTAGCTTCGGCCATCCTGTGATTTGGGTTTTCTAATACCCGTTTCAATCAGTTGCAGACGATCTTATACGAAGAATACAGTTGATTAGATAGAGTGTTACAAGAATATGACAAAAAAACAGTTGTTTTGTTAGTGTGCATGCGTCTGATCAAGAATTATATTGCACAGTTATAATGAAAGCCCGATACAAGTAGTAGTTTCCAGTATCTTCAGTGACAAGTAAAAACTGAAGAAGGCACATCTCAGTAGTATCGGTGAGTTTATGCTATCTTCCTGATGATACACAAACCTTGAACAAAGTTAAACCAGCATTCAAAACGCGCTAGCTGTTTAACAACGTGCAACCGTTTGAACAGCTAGACAGCTACAGCAGCTAACTTCGTTATGCATTAGCTGATTTGGTGAGGCGGTGTTACTCCAAAGGATAACCGCCCCTCTTCCCCCGGTCTCTTGTAAACCCCGTTCCGCTATCTTTTCGAAACGCTAACAAATTGGCATCCAGTTCCTGTGTAATTAAGTGATGGAAATCAAAGTTCTGCCTTCTGTGATGTCGAGCTATTTGTTTAAGTTACAACCGATTCGTTCATCTGCTTTGTTTATGCCGCAGCAAGACAAGAAGGCAGGGGCGTGGGTTTGACCGTTACGTTAAAATTCGCCTGGATTTAGACGCTGACATTATCATTATCATAGGTATATGGCAACAGAGACTCTAATGAAAATATTCGACCTGTAACTTACTCCCAACTCCCAAACTTGCCAAATGAGAAAGCATAGTATATGATAAAAGTATAGGTTATTATTTTCAAACGATACTTAACGCCATCTGTCACGATACGAAATTTTGTGCTAAATTTAGTTCGATAAGTTTCTTACAAAATCAAAGTGTCAGACAGCATTTAGTACATAATTTTGTATGAACAAATTTAGAGAACCTGTTCTAAACAATAACATACTAAAAGTGTGCAGACAACTACTGCGCATTTGGAACAGTACAATGGCTGATAGAAGCGCTACGTGACAAGGAATTACATGTTTTGTGTTAACTTCTTGATGTGTTGTGATGATTAGATGAGATGATGATTGGTTGGCAAAAACACACCTAATCAGTTGTGTTAATCACTTTCGCAAAACTGCTCTGCTTATGTTGTTCTACTTATAGATTGAAAACAAACTTAAAAGATGTTGTGATAAAAAGAGCAGTGTAGCATACTACTATACGAGTATGAGAAATATGATTGTTTATTTGCTGTAAAAAGCAAGGTCTATAAAAACAGAAAAGCCAAATAAGCTGCGTTGGATAAAATGAGACCGACTTTAGAACCAACTAGAGTCAGTAAATCCTCCACTAGAAGTTCTTTATTTTAGCATATGGAGCACAACCATGCCCTGGTCCCTCTTCTTGATCCATTTTCGGTACCAAATTCTTTAATGGGATCGCTCCAACTTTCTATTCATTTAAATTAATAAAGGAATAAAGTAGCAAGCCGCAAAGTAAAGTGTGGTTAGAATGACCTTTACGTGATCAATGGCAGTTGGAAGTAGACAATTATAGTTCTTTCTGCGCATGATTGGGTTAAGTTGAAAAACGCTTTTTAGCGACACTTCGCCTTTTTATACTTTGTATAAATAAAGCCGGATTATTATTATTATTATTATGTCGTATGAAATTTAGTACAAAAGTTGACGTATGGCCTTTATACATTAACGGTCTATGCACAGGTAGGCAGTCCCATTGACGCTTCTTCCATATGTAAAGGGTGATTCAATAAGGATGCAATATTTCAAGATTCTATTAAGCATGGTATTTCGTAATAAACAACTGAAATGTTTATTGGATTATGGTGTATACACTTTGGAATTATGTAAGAAACAACACATCAGGTTAATGGCTGCCACGGCTCCGCTGGCACTTGCGCACTCTTTTAACAAAATTTGTGGCAACATTTTTGAACACATGTCGTAGTATCTCAGCGTCTGATTTTAGCTTTCAATGCTTCGGTGGTTGCAGCCTTGTTGGCATTTGTGACTTCATATAACCCCTAAGCCAAAAGTCGAAAGGTGTTAAATCGCAAGAGCGTGGAGGCTCATTCTGCTCACCAAACAGGAAGATGACTCAACCAGGAGCAAATTTGTGCCAATGTTTCAAAAGCTGTATGGCATGTGGTATCATCCTGCTGATATCATATGTCATTAAGAGCCATGACTTCTAATAGTGGCCCAAAAAACTAAGTAATCATTGCACGATAACGTTCGTCGTTCACTGTTAGTGGATCACCCGCCTCGTCCTCAAAGAAAAACGGTCCAGTAATTCCTCCAGACCATAGTGCACACCAAACAGTAACACGTTTTAGATGCATAGCTTTCTCATGAATTACTCTTGGATTCTCTGTGCGCCAAATGCGACAGTTTTGTCAATTGACGAAGCCATCGAGATGAAAATGGGCCGTATCGCTAAAAATGATTTTGTCTACAAAATGACCATTCACATACTGTTGGCCAAGGATCCAATTGCTAAAATCTCTTCGCTATGCATGGTCTCTTTACATAAGATGTTGAGACATTTGAACTTTGCAGGCATGCAGGTGTAAATCTTTCATTAGAATACGCTGGAGAGAGGCTGTTTTAATCCCTGGACTCTCAGCTACATTTTCGCGAACTGCTCTGACATTTTCTTCTGAACCACCGCTTCGAGCTAGTCTCGTATGTTTCACGTCATTAACAGAACCAATACCAATACCAATACTAAAATTTTTGGATTATGCTTCACAGTGGATGGGTAGGAACATTATTCTGACCGAATATTAGCTTCACTTTTCGAATCGTGGCAATTAATAAACTTTCACCACTTTGGTAACTGACTGCCAAAATGGCGCCAAATTCAAATATTACGATCTTATTGATACACCCTTTATTTACTCATTTTCCATTTTGTGTTTAAGGAGCAAATAAATTTTATTATTATTAGATTGAGATATAAATTAATGCAGCAATTCATGTAACATACATTTGTTATTCTTACCTCTATTCTAAATCTTTCATTAGAATACGCTGGAGAGAGGCTGTTTTAATCCCTGGACTCTCAGCTACATTTTCGCGAACTGCTCTGACATTTTCTTCTGAACCACCGCTTCGAGCTAGTCTCGTATGTTTCACGTCATTAACAGAACCAATACTTCAAAATTTTTGGATTATGCTTTTCACAGTGGATGGGTAGGAACATTATTCCGACCGAATATTAGCTTCACTTTTCGAATCGTGGCAATTAAACTTTCACCACTTTGGTAACTGACTGCCAAAATGGCACCAAATTCAAATATTGCGATCTTATTGATACACCCTTTATTTACTCATTTTCCATTTTGTGTTTAAGGAGCAAATAAATTTTATTATTATTAGATTGAGATATAAATTAATGCAGCAATTCATGTAACATACATTTGTTATTCTTACCTCTATTCTAGGTATACCTTCTAATAGAACAAAAGGAAAAAATAGATTTATATACAGTGCTTTTCAAAAAGGTCCCTCCTACCAGTTTTTGAACAGGTCACATTAAGGCTCTCGCTGCTTCAATGTTTTCAGGTGATCCAATGGGCCGAGGGACTCTTGCTCTTCGTCGAGAGTTACTTTTGTAGTACATTTTGTCTGAACGTAGTAACCCACGTAACAATAAATTGATTCTGGTCCGGGTCAGTGGTACTAAATTAAAGCGGTTCCACCCCACCTTGTATTATTCTATTGATCTTAGAAGTTGTAGTCTATGTGAGACCCTTTAAAATAGTCAAACTACTACGTCTCTGGGAAGGGAGTTGGGGGTGAGAGCGGAAGTTCTTAATTATGCGGAGTTTGATTTGTGAGTGTTTATCTTGCTTTGGATCTCTATCGAGAATTTGTAGTGCCTTTATGAAATGCAATTCAAGGCCCATAATTGAAGAGCTGTTTGTACTATGGAATCGAAACTTTTATTCAAAATGTACCTCTCCTTGTTGTAGAGAGATTTTAAATACGATCATTACTTTATTCAAAAGGTAGAAAGTTTAAAAATCATGCAACTGTAATTATATCTCACAGTAAGACATTTTTAATACAGGGTGCAGCACAAAAAACGGATGTTTTTGAAATGGCTAGCACTCTCCGCCTATTCGGGCGAGAGTGGTGAGGAAAGTGCCATTCGACTCGAGCGTTCCTAGCATTTTTACCAGTAGACATTATGGAGTAGTAGTAATGAGTCTATAACGGCTGTACAGCTGAGTTTCGTTGTCACTTCAATATTTACCGGAATCGAGCTGTTCCTTCTCGATGCACCATCCTTCGTTGGGTTCAATCACGTGATTTAATGAGTAAGACCACCAGGAACTCCACGAACGGTTCGAACCTCTGAAAATGTGGAACGCATTCGAGAAGCCCCCCTTCGCAATCCAGCTCAATAGAGATGTAGATTTTAGCTTGTACCCGGGCTATAAGGTCAGATAGTATCGCTAAGAAAGATTTTATTTTTTAGAAATACGCAAAAGCAAAAAACAACTTGCTTAGAAGGCATTCCGTAACCCTTATCAGGTTCAGCTGTCTTAAAAAAGGGTATCAACTACGAGAACCAAGAATAAGTATACATTCTGTAACTCGTGTGTCTCTTATTCACTGACGTTTCTGTTGTCAGATTGATCTTCTCCAAAGTTCGTTAAGATCAACCAAGGGATGTACTTCTGAACTGTTAGTCAAAGAGGCAGGGTTATAGCCTCAGATTCTGCATCTGCAATGTTTTTGAAATTGCCTTGCCCAACACATTTTTCTAAATTGTCAAAGCATTCTACTCGTTCTAAATTTATCCAGCAATTTCGTCCCATTATGTGCCAGACCGACCGACAAAATTATAAAACATATGCATGCCGCTAACAGATGCTTTCAGCGTGAGGGATCTCGTTACCTGGATCGAGACGCACCTCTGTTCTTCCAGACGTGATGTCTGCACCTAATCCAGTCGCGGAAAGGATTAAGAAAATACTAAAAAAAGGATGTTGTGTCTACGAGAAAGGGTGAGGGGCCAACATAAAAAAGACACGCCGCGCTCTGTTGGGATGCGCGTTGACTGACAAATTGCAGATTTTCGGCGGGCGGCTTGCATTCGAGCCTGAAATAGTCTTAAAAAATGAGTGGATGATAGTCTGGTGAACGTATAATCAAGCACTACTCGTTAAAGAGAAGTACAGTAGAACCTCGATTATACGAATCGAGATTATCCGAAATCCGCTTTATCCAAAACAGATCGCATACAATAATTTCTCCGTTTTAACCGAAGTGAGGATATACGGGTGATGTTTTCGCCTCCTAATGGAACGTCACTGATTCAGTCAATGGGTCAACGAGTTTTAGAAAATTCAAAACGCAATTACAGTCGTTTGTTATTAGAGCAAATTTTAGATCAAGTTGATAATGGTTGTAACCTGATTATTTAATATAATCAAGCAAGAAATGGAACCTTGTGCAAACTATGAGAATAATAAGGAAAATTTATATAAGCTCGTCATAAAAATAGCAGGGTGTGAAAATCTTACCCAAGCAGATGGTGAGGGTGAGTGGATTAATGGTGAAAGAATTAACTGATACAAAACTCGAAAAAACTGTTTGTAACAATGGCGATGAGACAGTTTTAAATGGTACTAGTGACAATGAGACAGAAATCTTGCCAAAACATCACATTCTGAGGGATTAGAAGCTCTACACAAGGCGTTGACTTACGTCAAACAACAAGAAAATGCGACAGCAGCTGATGTGCTACTTATCAAACGTTGGAGGGATATTGCTACCAAAAATAGGAACAATGCAAAACGTTAATTATTTCCTTTCGTACTAAATACATGTATGTTTGTATCCACATGTTTATATTTTACTTAACTTTATATAAGTATATACTTACTCAACACACGCATTTACTTTTTTCAATAAAAGCATTAGGAGTCTAAATATTTATTTCCGTTTTGTCCGAAATTTCGATTATTCGAAAGCACTTGGGTCCACATTCTTTCGGATAATCGGGGTTCTACTGTAGTACTTAATGAACACCAACCCAGACGTACTATCAATAAACTACGTAATTTACACGCTTTTTAAACCTACGCTTATATTCCGTTTCCTGGATCTACTTCATTAATGTGAAATGTTAACAAATATCCTGATTCCGATACTTCCTTAGGAACAATGCACTGATTCTATAAATGTCCAGTTTATGATCTGAGTGATTGATCAATGTAATAAATTGCAATTATGTTAATCCTACGTTTAGTTCCGTTAAATTTTGCATTGTGTATGTAGGTATTTGTAGAGCTATGTATCAGTATATGATGTTTAATTTTACAGAGCAGGAGCTTAAGATTAATCTTCAATGAACTGTTAATGTAATTTTTAATTATTATATCCCGATGTCCTACATTGTGTTGACAGTGGATCTGATCTAAGATCGATTTTAATTTTTTCATCACATTGCTTGACATTTTTTGCGACAGGACTAGATTTATTTATTCAAAAACTACCAGGAAGTATTGCTCAGTATTATGTTTAACATTTTAAAGACTATATCTCTTACAAAAATCAATGCTCTGACGATTCTTTCCTAAAGATAGACGCCGATCCATCTCCGTTCTAATTGAGGACTTGATCTAATCCACATTCCTCTGTATCTGCGGAAACGATTATAAATCTACTATTGTGCATTTAATTTTTAGCAGTAGATGTTCCTCTACATGTGACTGGAATAATTTGTCTCTCTGTAGTCTATTTTTCGATTTTCTGACATTAAAACTTCCAAGTTCTATTAGAAATCTAAAGAATCGTAATTATTAATTTATCTACGTAGAAAGGTTTAGCATGAGTGCACAAACTGCACTGTATGTGAGGAACGAAGACTTAAAATGCATGAGTTTATATGCCTACTCATTTCAGTACCTCCTATCCGCGACAATATTCACTTAGTCAGTCACACAATCATGGTCCTAAAATATTAAAATGCTCCATCATAAAAAAATAAAAAACAGGAGGATTTAAGTTGTAAACATACTGTACACATCAATAAATTAACAAAATAGAGTGATTGTGGCTCTTTTGGTTTTTCGGCTTACAATCCTTACTTGTTCAAAGATCTTATTTTTATCAGGTCATGTGCTACAAAACTGAAAATATCAAGGGTCGGATGCAGTTTGTTTTATTTCCTTCTATTTTATTAAGTGTTCTCCGATGTGTACTCTGAATTTATTATTTCCCATAAAAAATATCTATATAATGGTAATAATTGAAAGTAAAAATTATTATTTAATTATTTCATACCGAACCTAAAATTGAGTTATAATTCCTGAAAAACGTGGCATGCATATCCGGACTTGACATTTAATTCTGTAATGTACCATCACCCGCTGAAAATGCTGAGCCCGGATGTACATTTTAGGTTTTTCTACTTTCCCATCATAATCTTGAATTGTTCTAGAGCATCAAATCCAGTGCGTTTGCATAGTAAATGCTGTTTCCCTTCAAAGCAAGACGCATGAAAACATCAGTTTTTAGAATTATATCAAAAAATCACTGAAAATACTAAATTGGGTGCATATGAACAATTTTAATGAATGCATAGCATAAAAGAGTCTAGAATTTTGAGTTCCCAGAACATATTTAGTTCAACTTCAAGAATTATTTTGATGAAGCCAAGTTAATAACCTTTGAACATTTGAGTTTTGTCACGTAGACTGCTAAAATTGTGATATCTGAGTAATTAAGAAAGTTTAAGTAACAAATCAAAAAAGGCACAATCTATCCATTCTGCTAATTGATTAGCATTATTTATTGGCTTTTTCTGTACATAGTCAAAACAGTTCCATATTCAGATAGATATATAGGTTCTTTACGTAGTAATCCTGCCGAATGCCCTGTAGATACTTCATACAGATGAAGATAACTGGGCTATTACAATAGAGCTATTCTCATTTTCATGTGAAGGTGATCGTTCGCATCCAAATTATCGACTGGCCTATGTTTCCAGAAATAACTTAAAAAATAATCTCCTTTGTTTGACGACCTGCGACTTGTCATCGTGAGTCTGTATATTTTCGTACTGATCTGTTGATTGGCTGTCTGTCAGCGATGCTGTATATAAAACACTGTTTTTTTCTCCAGTTTTTCAAATGGTCTTGACGTAAAAATATCAAGTGGATGTCAACGTGTGCATTAGGTTCACTTGCTGTTTTGAGATCTGATAGAGTGCTCTTGAGGTCTCCAGTATTTTTACAAAACCTGTCATTTGATTCACAGTGGGGCATCTCAAGACAAAATCAGGTCTTTACGAATTATGGTCTTTTATATTTTTATCCTCTCTCTTATGTTTTTCTTTACCTTAAGGAATAAAAGCTTGGAAAAATAATCAATATTGTATTATAAATGTTGAGCCTCTCAGAAAACAGTGAATATTGCTTGTATACTCAGATTACACAATGTCTGGTAGATACACGATTTAGTTCAATATATGGAACAAGAAAAATAATAAACAGCAAATATTCCAAAATCGTAAATGGAATCAGAAACTGAGCACTAAAGCATTTTGTATTAAGCTACGGACAAAAAATCAAAAACGTTTCAAGTCATTCCCAAACTCAACTTTGTTTTTAAACGGATGTTGTATAGTATTGAGCGAAAAAATAAACATTCAAAATTCTCATGATCATAATCGTATCTTCGTTTAAGCAATAGTAGACTAGCCCCCGTGCCGGTGTACAACTTGGGCAACGTGCTTTTATCACGGCTAAATAGTCTATAGAACTGGCTCCTGGACCTCTTTCTTTAAGGATATCTCATCTTACGGATTCAGCATGAACTGATAATCAAAGAGTCAGGAAGCTTCTCAATTCGTACGGAGACGGAACATTGGAAATATAAGAATTTTGTAGCTCATCATAAAAGGATGAAGACTAAAGAGAATCTACTGTGCTGAAAAAAATGAGCTTAATAATTAGTGTACGCTTCCTTCAAACAGAGCATTACGCGATAATCAGTTTTAAAGGCAGTACGGTAAAACCTATGATGCGTAAAATATGGCTATATGTTCGTAGAATTACCGGGGTTGGTAGCGTATAAATATACTAACATCAACAAATTTAGATCCCTCCCCCACCCTCCTACACTCCCACCCCTAATCTTTTACCCCTATTTTTTGTATATAATCAGGATCCTCTAAAACGCCAAAGAACCAGTTTTGAGCGTTTTTTTTTTATCGTTTGTAGCCTTTTTCTGGAATGAGATTCCAACAGTGAGGTCACTCTGGTTATTTAGAACATGAATTTCATCTTGCGTTTTTTTTAAACCTATCGCCTATAAGCTGTATCATAAAAGCAATACGCATAAATAATGAATTAGTAAATATATTTTTGGGCATATTCAAACAAATTTTTTGTTGCTTTATCAAATTACTAACACTCTCAGTATTGTTACATTCCCAAGAGCATTACTAATATAACTGCACGTTGAAGCAGTAACACTAAACGTGTTTATAATAGATTGTTTATAATAAACCGTCTGAACGAATAAGTAATTGTTTAAAATGTTTCACGTGAAAGATGATGAAATAAAATGTACTTGGTTATTGTTTGGACTTTGCCATCTAATGGTTCATAAATTGTTGAAAATGCGATTGTTGGAAGATCTACAGCGCCATGTAACTGCGCAATAGTTTTGTATTTGTATTATCCTGGCATTTTTGCATTGCATACATTTAATTTATGAATTAATTCGGTTGTAATGTGTCTGGTTTGGGTTATCTCATGCTCACTGATAATTATGTTTTAAGAATGAGGTTTATCGTCCAATTTTTAAATAAAACAAACCGTACGGTGATAATCTTACAAAGTATTTGTACGAATATGGTGGCTATTAGAAGGAAAATATAAGTATTGCAGTGGGTATACAGAAACTGTACAAAAGGAGGCAATTACTACTCCATAAATCAAGCTATATTTAGTATTATTAAGCTATTATGTTTAAGAAAATAGCGTCAAGTAGGTTGACTTCACACGCAACGCTGTCATCAGTTCCAAAGTTAGTCCCTCTGAGCTTGCTACCATCATGTATAACAAAAGAGTTAAATCTTTCAACCAAACAGGCCCATATACAATTACTACATACTACTTATTGCCCATCCATTTGGTAACGCTAACGCTAGTTTCTTTCCTGCACTAGATATCGACCATCCGACAACGCTGCTGGACCACTCAGTCAAACACGTTGTAAATGCTAGCTAGGATACTTTCACACGCCTGCGGACGATGCTGTCGAACGCAAGGCAGGGTTGGGCATATGAAAGTCGCCGTCCTACCGCGAGCCTCGTCTATAAAGTTATAAGGGCAAATGTACGGAGAAATCTTTGATGTCTGAAATATTTACTGGCAGATGCGTAAATTTACTGGGGTTGGAAGCGTATAAATATACTGCCTTCAACAAAATGAGATATACCATCCCTTACCCCACACAACTCTGAACTCCCGATTTTCAACCCCTACAAAATTTTTTCGGAAAATAAGCTTATGGAACGTCAAAAACGAAGTTCTGCATTTTTGTGTGCTTTTGTCTCTAGTTCTGCCGCCAATGAACCGATTTTCAGAAAATATAAAGCCGTTTAGACCTTATCATAGTAGTAACCTGGTGTGAAAATATCATCCAAATCCGAGCAGTACTTTCCAAGTTATATGTCGGCCAAGGATTAGCGGACATACCAACAGACCAGCGGAAATACGTGACATGGTCTTTCGTCTTTCGTTATGTACACATCATACAAAAAAGGGTCGAACTTTTATTAATCTAATTCTATCTTATCTAGAAATCTAGAAAAAAAATATACATGATACGATTCGAAGTAAGTATTTTCAGTCAAACCAGGTAGCATTCATTCGGAATTCTTATTAGGCTCAGAAAAATTAGCATCTACTATTCCTGGTATATTTCGAATAGGGATTTTCAATATATTAGAGTAGGCTCATTATTGAAATTTTGACAATCCGTGAGACCATATAAAGCACATTATTGAAGCTTTTTGGCTCCGTCAGTCTCATTTAGCTGGAGAAGAATGGTCCCGTTTACAAAAGTGTTGTTTCTAAAAATTAATGGGCTTAGCAGGACATTCAGTATTCAGTGTCACTCATTTACATCTGCCTGCCTTTTGTCGGTCTGTAGATTGGGCTATCAATCCGCTAATCTTTGACCTGTCTATAACTTGGAAAGTATCTCTCGGATGTTGATGAAATTTCCATTTAATTACAACCGTGCCAAGGACGAAAAATCTTTGTAGTTTCTGAAAATTGGCAGTGAAGCTACAAGCCAAAAAACGAAAAAGGTACGAATTGCTCAAACGTTTTTTGAAACTTTGAGGCGCGACGTTGCCAGGGAAGTGCAAATACAGCTTGTACTCTAATAGCAAAATTTTAATTTTCTTCCGATTGCTCAATTCCGTCTTCAGACTATGAACATAACGGGCTCCCAAATAAAAATGAAGGAACCACCTACACCCCCCCCCCTCCCCGCAAGACTTGAGCTCATGAAATGTGTTCTCAGGGGCACTTGCGCTTCCCCGGGGGCTTGCGCAATGCTTCATACCGACTATGTATTCCTTGACATTCAATTTCACTTGAACAACGTAGGGCACTGAAACAATGCAAAAGTTAACCGGCCCATTAAAACTTCTCTGACTCAGTGTTACTTTGACTGGCCTATTTACCTATACCCATCGAACTGAAAGTCTCAAATAACACTGAACTGGAAGCCGCAGCTTAGTTAAAAATAAACGGCCGCAGCTTAGTTAAAAATAAATAAATAGCAATCACCCGGAGACAGTCAATAAGAGAATGAACCCGTAAATATGATCGTCGACAACATATCTATCTCACTCGTTTAATATGCACTACGGTATAATCAACGCATTACAATGCGAGAGACCGCAGAGCAGAGTTGCGTATAAAACTGTGCGTTTTTAATGTGTGCATGCAAGTTGATGACAATAAATGACATGAAATACCCGTGTCCGCAGATGTAGTAACCTGCAGTCGGAGCAAAAACGCTCGCAATGGACTGCTCGACTGGAAAGTTGCAACATATTATGTGAAGCACACTTGGCCACAGAGGCGGAGCTCCCAGCTTAGACTACTTACTTATGTATTTTTTTTTTCTTTTTTTTTTTGGTGAGGGGGGAATGCGTTTACGCACCATACCATAGCCCGAGCTACGGCGTGTGCGGGACTCCAGGTTGTCTTGAATACCCACTAAACCCTAACCTCCGCGTGGCCCGACTCATCAGCGTCTCGGTAGGCCATGCGTTGTGCGTGACCTACGGTCTGCTACAACGTCTCCTCATGTGTTTCAGTCTCTGGGAACGCCGGGTTGGTTCCCTTTACCTCGCACATTCTATCGATGTCGCTAAGCGATCATCGATAGAGGGTCTGCTAGGTTCTCTTGAAACTCTTGTTTTCCAAAAATCAAGAGATTCAAGTCCTCTTACCTATATATTGTTCCTGGTCCTGGTCCTGGTGGGTCCTGGTCGTGGCGGGTCCTGGTCCTGGTTGGTCCTGGTCCTGGTCCCGGTGGTTCCTGGTCCTCTGCATCCACGCCGTGGGGAGGGGGAGCAACCGCAGGTTCTCCTAGTCTCCTAGTCAAGGTTCCAGTTAGCGGGTGCCAACTGGGACCTTGGTCTAGGGTACCTGGTTCTGCGGTTGCGAGGCCTCTCGTCCGGATCGTAGTCCATGAGGAATCGTAGCTGCTCGTTCGGGTGGTCCTGAGCTTTCTGGAAGGTCTTCTTATGTATAACTGTCAGAAGCATCTTATACACCAAAGAGCTTTACATCATGTGGATCATGCTAAACTCATATACAGGGTGTCCCAGCAGTCGAAGTTAATAGGCAAAGTCATAATAATTATTATAAAAATATAAAAAAAGTCGGAAATCTCGGAAAAATCTACACTCCGAGATGATCTCTTAATTCCCATTACTACAAATTTCAATTTGTGTTAGAAAGACAGATAGTAACGCCACTTTTATTAATTCGTGAATGTATGTATTAAATTTACAGTTTGTTCAAACTGCCTTTTTTCAGCAGTAATGCAGGCTTGACATCTTAAAAATGAAAGAGGTTATCAGGCGGACGAATTAACAAATTCAGCTGCTTCCGTTATTCTACGAGTATCCCGTAGCTCAGCTAAATTTTCGAATTGCTTTGACTAAACTGTTTCTTTCGCCACTTCCTAGTAAAAAAGATCAAGTGGATTCAAGTCAGGTGAACGGGCATGCCACGAAAAATTGTACCAGACCGCCTTATTTGGGTATTCCGCAACAAGATATTCTCTAACTGGACAGTCATAGTGTGCCGGGCGGAGGAAGTTATTTTGAGGGTGACATTTGCATAATACCACTGCAAGCATCATCTCCTCATTATGAATCAAAAATAACAGTGTGACCAAAACCCCCTATAGCAGCATTGGTGCAGGACAAAGCAAATATCACTGATTCTATGGCTCCTCTTCACAATCGGCGATTACCAACGATTACGCACGAGCACGTGTAGAGGGCATACTCGGCTGTACTCGCCGATCATCGTCTATGATCGCCTTCAACTCATGACTTGTCGGTTTCTGTCACACGTATCAAAGTGAATCGCCGATCGCCGGGTCATATTGATGCTTGCCGTTTGACAAACTACTACGGAAGGACGTACGGATGCTTGTACGATGATCGTGCGTATTATGAACGATCACACGATCAACGATCATCGCCGATAGTGAACTGCAGGCATAAAGTACGAGTACTAACCAGACGCTTATTATTGCAAACGATTTAGTAACAGTAGTTAGTAGGTAATGTTATACTACCTTTTGAGGTTTAGCAAATAAGCTTGTGCATGGCATCCATTTTCTGTGAAATAATATGTTTCTAATTTTCCCATATCGTTGAATGTTTCAAAACAAATATGACTTCGTCTTTTGAGGACATTAATAAATGGTTCCTCGGGAAGTAATAGGATCACGCGCATTGCCCATTAACTATTTTCACTAATTTTCAAGATCTGGTCCTCTAATTGGAGGCAAGCATCCAAGCTCTGGCGTATTCTGCAACTCCCAATGAATAAGATTATTAAGTTGTTTGATGACAAGTATCTCTTAACTTATACTAGTTTGAACTTGCTTCTTAACTGGCCGGTATGTGTTTAGCTGTGTACCTGCTTTAAGTGTTCATTCCATTTGTGCCGCCACTGGTCGAATACAAACTGCACTTGTCAGGGAATTTAAATACAGAATAACACTGAAATTAAATAATATTCCAGGGCATTGACTGTTTTCTCGTGATAGTAGGTAAAACCTGTTCCTTCCAATCACTCTTCGGATCACGCTACTTCGTTAACGCATCGGCATCGCCTGCTTGGATGCCTCGTCAATAAATAACCTGTATATAAATAACCACTTTACACAATGTACTCGGCCATTTGTCGGATTTAATCCAAAACACATAATTTATGCGTCGTTATTACTGAAACCCATAAAAGTCCGATGGCTTTCACGTCTATTAAAAAGAATGCTTAGTTTTTCGATTGCCTCACTCTTCTGGGCGTTGTTTTAATTTATTCAGATGAAGCTTAGTATGTTGTTGTCAGTCGCTTCATTCAACCAAATCAACGTTTACTAGGAAGAGTGGTAATTATAAGGAAGGTCGTATTTTGTATGCCCAAATGGATCTTTGTAGTTTTAAGGCTAATGTTTGGAGCTTTTTTCGATAGCAGATAGGCCTTGCTGTGTGCGACATGCAAAAAACACTCGCTCGAAGTGATCTGAAACTTTCCTGCGTGTAACATCTTCCAGAAATGACATTGTTCAAACTCATAATTTTATTAGCATTATGCTTTTCGCTTCATATACTAGAGGTGCCCTTAGCTTTAATGAATCATAAAAAGTGATGATGCTGGAAATGATACAGATAAAGAAACCTGTATAAAAAATTCAGGCTCTTCATGACTATTACTGAATGTTGTTCCTCACTCAAATAATATCTGTACACCGATAGTTCATGGATCTTTCAACACCACGGCAACCACTTAGGACCTTACATGGTGGGTGCTATAGAAGACAATTGATTCATTTGAGATCATGTATGTTTAGAGAAGGTATCTTCCAAAGAATCAGTGAAATTCCGTGCTTAAATATAGCAGATAGAAGACTCTTACATCTTACCTTCTTCAATGATATATTATTACAAAACAGTTTGGAAACAAAATTAATACAAATTACAACATACAATCTTTAAATACAAGAAATAACGATAAATTCATTATTCCTAGCCACAAAACCACATTTTTTTAAATAACCTTTGCATTTGGTATTTTCCAATTATTGATCCAGTTAAATGAAAACTTTAACAACTACCAAATATAGAACCCTTCTCAAAACAGCAGGTTTGCATAAACAAAATGAAGAGTATAATCGGACCCATTACTAGTCTTCCAGCTATTTCCAGATTAATTACTGCATTTGAGGAGGTTGATAGTATGTTATTTCTTACCTTTTTTTGTTATTGACTGTGTATAGGAAACACCAACTGTTCTAGTCTAGTTAGTGTTTAAGCTTTCTTAAAGTGCATTTGATGATGGTATATCGTCTGATCAGCAGGTTAAGTAGAATAGAACTGCTAGACTTCGCCTGCTTTTTGGATTAGTTTGTATCTTTATATTTCGTAAAATATTTACTACATTAACGACGATTATCTATCTATCTAAATCTGCGAGGGTGATCCGGTAAGTACGTAGCCTCACTGTCCGATGGCGCCACTATCGCAAGAGAAATATACTATCGTGTAGTATATTCTTGTAGACGGCTACTGTCAAAATTTCAGCCGAATCGGCCACGTATTTTTGGTTTGGCCACGTGTGGAAGCGGGTGTGTCCGCGGATTTTAGAAAAATGGAAAGAGAGCAATATCGGACGGTGATTCCATTGTTGCGTTTTGGAAGGAACATCCGGCAACAAAATCAAAGAGCGTTTGGATGCTGTGTAAGGTGACTCTTTTCCTACGATATAGCCACCGTCAAAAATTGGTTTAACGAGTTTCAACGTAGTCGCCCTTCGATTTTTGATGAGCCACACCCAGGTACCCCGAAAACGGCTCCGAGGAGGATAACATGACAAAAATCCACGATCTCGTATTGCCAGATCGCCAATTGAAGGTTCGCGAGATAGCTGAGACAATAGGCATCTCAAAAGACCGAGTGGATCACATCCTGCTGGAAATATTGGGCATGAGAAAACTGTATGCGCGATGGATGCCGCGTTTGCACATTCCGGACAACAAGCGCAACCGCGACGCCACATCAGAGAAGTGTTTGACGCTGTTTTAGGGCAATCGGAAGGAGTTTCTGCGACGTTTCGTGGCCGTCAACGAAACATGGATCCTGTGGTACACACCAGAGACCAAGAAACAGTCGAAACAGTAGACTTCACCTGGTGAACGTGCTCCTAAGATGGTGAAGACTGTCCTATCGGCCGAAAAGGTGATGGCCACCGTTTTCTGAGATTCACAAGGAGTGATCTACATCGACTACATATTGAAGGGTAAAACGATCACAAGTCTCCTCTTCTATGCCAGACTATTGGGCCGATTTGACGCCGAATCGCTGAATAAGCGGCCCCATTTGTCGAAGAAAAGAATGCACTTCCACCATGACAACCGGCTCACACCGCCGTCGCCCCAGCCAAATCAGTCGAATTAGGCTACGAACTGCTGTCCCATTCACCGTATTCTCCATATTTGGCCCGGTTCGACTGTTTTCAAACATGAAAAAGTCACTCGTCGAGCAGAAATTTGAATCGACTGAGGAGGTTATCGCCGCCACTAAGGCCTACGTTGTAGACCTCCAGAAAACGTATCTTTCAGACGGGTTGAAGAAGTTGGAGTATCAAATGTATTTTAAGGAGGCTATGTTGGGAAATAAATCGTCACTTTTTAAAAATCGCTTTTTGTGTAGGCCAAGTACTTATCGGACCGCCCTCGTATGTTCTATATATTGATGAACTCTCTGGCAGTTGTAACAATAGACAGTTGCTATAAGATTAGTTGATTTCATGTCCAGACTGAATTTAGTACGGACAACATATCAGATTAACCACAAATAAAAAAAATCGTTGAAAGCTGTTGAGCTATTTTGATCACTTGTACCGATCTACTCTTAGTACGCTTGTCACGGCTGTCGACAATTACCAATTTTCAGAGTTCTGGCACATCATACTTTTGTAAAGCAGCATACCTCATGTCAGCCTATCACTCCACAATAAAAAAATATATCGTTCTCGGTACTCCAAGTGACGAATGAATATCTTCTCACTTTCTGACAGAATACAAAAACCCCGCGACAATGACATATAGCGCGATTCTCCGGCATTATTCACCATGTTATTCAAGCCCAATGACACGGCTGGAAAGAGTGGCAGCTTTTTGATCACGCTCTCGTTCAAATTATGATAAATCGCCTATAGTTAAAAACACATGTTGCGAGGCGGGATTTCGGAAAAAATAACATAATTTGACACGATTATTAATTAACTTCATTCTGCTTGCGGTATGGTATCGTTTTGAGTGCCTTTAATATGAGTATGCATAAGATATTAGGTGATTTTAGATCAGTCCCCAAAATACGATGCTTTTGTGAAAAAGTATGTGCAACTTATATCATTTTTCCTCCTTGACATTAACTATTAGAAAACCTTCTGGTTTACGTCAAGCATTTGTGGAAATACAAATCTCACCATCTCTCATAATATTACAAAGGTCTTTGATCGGTTAGAACATGGTGCTCTACTGTGCTGCCTTCCACGCTTTAGAATCCCAATCGTAATCTAATCGAATTAAGTTTCGTATGCATAATATCAATGCTTGTATCTGCAAGGATCGGTATTGCTGCTTCTGCTACACATAATGGCCTCCTTTTTAGCATGGCAGCAGTTCTTTTATACATGCAGGCATTCAAACTTCTGGAGCTATCTGCGCGGATGAGTTTGTAAAAAGTTAACTGGCAATACCTTCATCTGATGTGGACGTTATTGTCACCTGGACATGTAGGAGTATGTTGAAACCGAAGACTTCTTGCTTTTGACTTAAACGAAGTCACGATGTGTCACAAACTCTCAGCTGCTTAAAGAAATTTGGTTGTACATCCCGCGATAGTCGAATAGAACCAGTACAGTTCCTGTAATTATTCAAGATATAAGATCGGGAGAATTATATAGAAATTGAAAGTATATAAATATTTAGTCATGAAGCGTTTAAATATTGACACTCGGGTATCACACTCACGCAGAACCTAATCGCAGTGGTAGTGGTCTCTAGAATAGAACCAACGAGCTTCCTCCCCCCGCTTAGCTTCAGTAGCTTAACACAACAGACTTATTACATGCATTCCTGGTGAAATACTTGATGAATCGCCGAGTTCTATCAGGGATCCGTTTATTTCGGCTGGTCTGAGTCCAGATCACCGAGGACTTGATCTGGCACGAACGTATCTCGTCAATAACGGCAGCTGCTGGGAAAAGTTATTTTTATTTAGGTCTAAGAATCACTTTTCTGCACAAAACCTTCTTTCTCTGTACAAGTCCCAGATAAGACCTAGCCCCGAGTACTAACCACATGTTTGGGGTGATGCCGCTTCAACTACATTATCCATGTTCGATGCTGTTCAAATGAGGTCTGTACGACTGATCGGTGAATCTTCTCTAACGGACAGTCTCTGGAGCCTTTCGCATCGAGGGGCCGTCTGCGATCTAGCTCTATTGTAGCGCTTTATGAACGGGCTTTTTGCTACTCCAGCCTCTCCTACATGATGCCGCCGCGCGACGCCCCTTCCAAACAAATTTGGATTCCATCCCAACCCTGTCGAACTTCCAAAACTGGCCGATACGACCGCTCCTTTGTCCCTAGGTTATCGACATCTGTGGAGGCTTTTCCCATTTGTACAGTTCACAAATCGAATTAACAAAGTTCATTTAAGCTCCTCATAGCAACAGCCGTGCCCTGGTATTCAGGCTTCAACCTGTGCGACTGCTTTGGTAAAAAAAGAGGTCATGGGCTGTGCTGTATTGCCGATTTCTAAGCAAGGGTTAATCCTCATTTTGCAGCTACCACCACAAATGCATTATATATGCATTATCTTCACCACATTTCTAAATTATCAAAGAGTTCCTATGTACGCATACCCAAATGAAGCTGGTTTCTTGAAAGTTCTTCATGAAATTGGTTACACAAAACAGATCTTTTAAATCAGTCATCACGCCTAGAAGTGTTGACTTGTTTACATGCATTGCGGTCAATATATTCACCCACGAAGACGAATGGCCATTAGGCCTTTTTCGGTAACGAGGAAAATCCTATATCGGTGGATTTCTTATATCTACCAGTTTCCTCCCGTAAATCTTTTAAAAGCAAAACTGGTGAATTTCTCCTTCATGCGGTTAAGTTCACTACAATAATAAATAACTGGAAGATTTAAAAAAGAAAGATTTTACCAGAACGATATTTATAGCAATGTGGATCAAACAGGAACAATGCGATTAGCATGCGACGCGTAGACCGCACGTGATAAATCAGCTCCCCTTTTTTGTGACTTGTATTGTATAACATGGATAAGTGAATTTGATGTATCTCCGGATATGCGGCGATAGCTGTAACTGCTGCTGCTGTGCTGTACAAAGGCGGCTCCTTGGGGAGGTAGTTCTCCTCTGTGATAAACAAAAAAAATAAACATATGAAACATTATTGCTAGTTTTGCACAACAGATATCGAATGAGACGTGGTAAAAACCACACATCATGGGAGCAATTTTCCACCTTGATTTTTTTAATTGCATTTATTAGATGTCTCTTAGGCCCAGTTTCACCAAAACCATTCTAATCTCGGATTACCTAGTCGGCCATAAAAATAATCGGGGCCTTTTAATGGCGATTATAATGATATATGTTCCACCAATCGAGAATAATTCCGGATTTACTAATCTCGGATAAGCTTAAAACATCTCGTGGCAACAGCGTAATGAGAAGGCCATGCATTCCAGATGCGTTTGTGAGGTCCTTCATGTGTTCTGTGGTCATCATTATTATAACCACACTTTGCACATATGACTCATATGACTTTTGGAGTTGTTTGTTGTTGGTTGTGGGTTTTATCTATTGTCTAAAAATGTTTGAAATTTCCGGGTCATCCAAATATAAAAGGAAACTAGATCCAAACGTGACATATGAAAAGATGCTTGACAGAGATAGTCAAAAAGTTATCCCACATATCTATGATAGAATGCAGGATATGTTGTGTTGCAGCCTTGGATAGTCTGAACCGCTGCTTATTAAATTATTAAAGTAATTGAAAACAATAACAATTTTTCCAAAACACACTGGCCTATACAAATTTTTATACTCAATTTATCACACGAATTTGAGGTTTTCGCGTCATCTGGATGTGAGCCTTCTGAATCCAGACTATTCGTATCCTTGCGACTATCGGACTATTTCAAAACGTGCCTACTAAATTTCACTTGTTTTGGATTTTCCGAATGCGGCTTTTACTATGAATCAGAGAGTAAACAAAAATTTCAGAAATCTGGGGAATAACTTATCATTTTGAGAGATAGGGATAAACGGGCTATATATGAGTAAGTCAAGATTATTTATTATTATTTATAAGACTTGATTATTTTTATTTAGCAGCTCAGGCGTTCAGTTAACCATATTTTGAAAATCGATTTTACCCCAAATAATGTATAGCGAAAATGCCAACAGGGCCGTAATGACATAACAAATGAAGTGTTGCGATATCTGTAAATATTCAGTAAGAGTTTTTCTACACTTGATTGCTTCTTATTGAAAGTATCATACATTTCTGACCCCTAATTCCCAACACCTACGCCACTGGTGCAATGCACTGCATCGCACGCATCACATTTCTAATTATATTTCCACATTTACATGAATGGAGAGCAGGCACAGCTGTTAAAGTTAAAATCTCCTTCTGGTAAGAATGTCACCTAAATAACATGCCTTCTGCATCAACACTGAAATAATCTCGAAGGTTTGTTCATTATAATAAGGGACGCATTCCTTATTAATTGTCATCATTTGGGAAGGATGAAGCGTTACTGATAATACAGGAATCATTCAAGAAAGAAGAGACAACGTACTACAAAGTTGGGGCAGATATATATATATATATATATATATTTATTGAATATCTCAATTCAAATTTCAAAACTGGGTTGCTTCAGTCGATTTTTATAATTCTGTTTCAATTTGAACCTTTCGCGATCTGTGTTCAGAAGAAATAAGAATAATAAATATAATATTGAAGCTGCAGCCTTGGCACCGAACTCAAGAGCCTTATTTGGCCAATAACTAAAATCTCATGGAAAGAAAAACTATAGTAACTCAACAATTGCATGTCGTCATTGTAAACTGTTAGTAGTAGACGACAACTAGTGGATCAAAGAATTGAACCGATTCAGAATTGTGTCCATTAATTGAACCACGAGGTAACTTTCACAATTGGCCGTTTTCTTTAGATTTTTCAGTTCTCTATTTTTATTCATATATAATGTATAAGGATTCTGCCACACGCCATGTGGTTTATCCTGAGACGTACTATTATATTTATTAGTTATCAGTAAACATTCATTATTTATAAATAAATGTCTGTATCATAGCGTCCTTCACTTCCTTATAGTTATGACATAATTTAATATGACATGATATGGATGTATTTTTAGATGAATTAACTGTTATTGTTCCTATCCAAGATAATATACTCGTAGAACCCGTGATGTAAATAACAAAGCTGCGGAGGATAATATCCTGTTGATTTTAACTTCACGGCGGAGGTGTCACACTAGAAATTAGGGAACAAATGAACTAGCATGTATACAGCTATACAGGGTGTCCCAAATGTCATGTACCAAACGGAAGGGGCATTATAGGGGGGTGTAATTTACCATCAGAAAAATGTTTCCTATTTTCTTCTGTTGCCTTGTGCTATTTCTCAACGAGTTTCACAGGATATGTTCCCGAATATTGTGTTGTTGAAGAAAAGCTATCAGTAATGATTCCAGGTAATGTAGGTACAGCAATCGAATGTCAAAAAGATTACAGCATGTACAACAAGGCATGTACAAAAAATTAGTGACCAGATAAAGTTTAAATGGTTATCAAAACTTCTTGATACTATGTGGCCTTCCAAAATACCTTTTAGATAATCAAATATTCTAAATAATGTTTGCGCAAAATAGACAAAATCCTGGAGGTGCTCTAAATATGGAGAATTCCCATGTTGCGAACTTAATTCTATATTATGCGATTACCAACCGAATAGGATAGAAAGACAATTAGAGTACCATAAGTCTTCAAACTGGAATGAATTCTACGTCTAATCAATCCATGAGATGATGATTTTGACATAATTTTCTGTAATACAAATATTACAGAGTCAGTGTCGTATTATTTAGGTATACTCGATTATTATATTATTAATTTGCTACTTATCAAATTCCCTGTTTGTGCCATTGCCTAGATAGAGTTATAGAAGTAAACAAAAAGGAACAAAGTTCACATCCGAATACAAGTTATATTTATCTGATCTTCCTTAAAATAGGTGAATCACCATTCTAAGAGTGCGAATAGTTGTTGTTGACTATACGGACTATTATTAAAAAAGATTAGCATATTTCGGAAGTCGCAGACTTTACTACCGTTTAGTAAATAAAACAAATCAGCGCGAAATACAAACTGTAAGTTAAAGTGCATAAGCGAGAGTGTATTTTCGGAAATCGGTGGAATTCTGGGGGCGTTAACACCCACCAAAATAAACTGATCATTCGACCTTCACAGGCTTCAAATACTTTGCAAATATTGTTCTTGAGAAAAGACATCGAGTTCTTGATAGAGCTTCATGTTCTCTTGAACAACTAGTCATTTAAAACATAATACAAAATAAAAAACTATCGTTCTTACTTCCCACGCCTATTGGCTTTATGTTATATGACATGTACATCACAAAAAAAAACATGTCGTTCATGTCCGTCTGTGTGTCTGTCTGCCCGCTACTACGATAAAAAAATATTTTTTTGGAAAAATCGCTTTATATCGAGGACAAACAAAACCATTTTCAATTTACCAGAACCTGCCTTAAAGTTTCTTAGTCTGTGATTACTATCAAGGATGACTATGAAGCTTCAGCTAGAATACGATGTATCTTTATCTTTATTAACCACTTAGATACAGAATAAATAGTACATGTGGTGAAAAAAATAAATAAATATAAATAAAGTGTATAAAAATATAAGTAAAAATAAATGTAAATATAACAATTTATATAAATGTTCAATTCCATCTTCAAGTACTCGAGGTTGTAAATTCCAGGTTACTGAACTCATGACTAGGTCAAATCTTCAATATGGTAGTGCTTTGTGCATTAGTTTTTCAACCCGCGATGATCCCGGATAAGCCGAGGAGTCGTTGCTTATGGCACACTCGATCCCTGAGCTTAAACCAGGAGTGGTTTGTTATGGAATCCTTCGAAGTAATGAACTTTTACACCGGTAGAAAATAGAATAAGAACTCGTCTCGGTGTATTTGGAAATGTTCATGAGAAAAGATCGGTACTTTACAAACTAGCTTGGGTTTGTTAAAGAATAAATGAGTATGATCCTGAAAAATAAACAGAAGTGTTATTTTAATTGTGGATAAAATCTGACTGTGCACACCCCTTCATATTTTGTTATTTAGGAATTGTTCGTTCCTAAAACGATTTATTTAAAGCCTGATAGTATTTTAACAGATTAGTTTGTTGTATGTATATATAGCGCAGCATTATCTAAAATAGAACAACTGACGTTAGATGAATACGTACTTAGTAGCTTGGTCTAAAATTAATTTTTGCATGTTGCATTATGAAATAATCCTCCCAGCTGTTCTTAGTTGTTCTACGGTACGTTGAAAATACGGTAGCGATTTATAATTTGCTCTCTTTCCGTTGATTCTTAGCTTGATGCCAGGTGAATTGTAATATTATATCTTTTCTTTTCACATAAAATTGGGCATTTAGCCCAAGAATTATTTCAATGCCAACAAGCCTGCTAATAATCAATTATATGCAAGATTGATGAGTACCAAATTTGATTGTGTTCTTAAATACCAAAAATTGAGAACGGAAGCGACTATACAGTACATAAAATGCGCTGATTTAGATGTACTAAAATGCAACAGCTAATTGCTTGCAGTTTTTTCTGAAAATTTGGGTTAAAGATGGCCAAAAATGTATGTGTTTTTTATACAAAAGTATTTTGTTATAGATCTACTGTAACCAACCAGATGTCAATCAATGAATTAATCAAAAAGTTATTGCAAAAAATTATTACATGTAAATTGTTTCGAAACAAATTATGTATCCTTTATACACAAGCAAAGTTGCGTGAATCTGCTTAGAAAGCAAGGCATAAGGGTGCATTCAAAATTTGAAATTATTACCCAGTAAATATTTTTGGAAAAAGTGGACTTGACCTTGAGCATGACCTTGGAGGTGAAGTTAAGATTGTATGAATGGAGTGGAGAATTGTACGCCCAGATATGACTTTAAGTGAATATCATTTTGCCCTTGAACGTCTCTCGTCAAGATCATGCCCTATCCGTTCCAAGGTCGCTAGTGAAATTGTCTAATTCTCAGTCCTATTTGGGTTCTTATTTTTGCTTTATTTTTACAAAAATCGTCCCACTTGGACCTTTACCGAGGCTAGGGTCCCATTTGAAGTAAATGTCCTGATCTTGCTTAGACCCTCAACATCATGCTCACGGACAAATTCTTGGTCACCACTAAATAGCCAAGATAAAATACTAATGCCTACCCTTTGAGTTTCACTATAATCCCAATATATCTTAGTTTTTCTGCACAGAACCTTATGTATGAATTTGCACTTTAAAGGACTTTGCAGTGATGAAGCTAGCTTCGTTTCACCGAATACACTGAATCATACGGCAAGGAGTAGGTTTATTGGTATTTATCAATAGAATCTATTAATACAACTGCGGCAGCTCTGTAAGAACAAGTACTTTATCTGACTGCACTGATGGCTCGAAATCAATGGTGGTCTATTATAATTGACGGCTGGGTAGAGAGAGCGGAAGCGATAATTAAAAACCGATTTCCCAATTAAAAACGGCCTGCTCTGACTGAGCACGTAGTACAGTCACATTGGAGAGACATTGAATACCTGTGTTAACCGATATGGGTATAAACCAACCGATCGGTAATGTTCCATGCATTTATTATACAAACTTCGCCTGTCTCGGCTGTTTTGCCGTTGGCCGTGAAGTAACATATCTTCAATATTTGTTATCCACTCGAAAGTGGCAATCGTTGTACATCAAACTTGTCTTTATATTTATGGTGGATATGCCACCGGAGCCAATAGCATCCACCGACGTTCGGGCTCGGTTGATCCATGATATTCTAACCTCTACATTTTATCATTTTTTGACAACTTTTCTGTGAAAAAATGGAAGAAGAAAAGATTGAAGTTATTCTACAGCATATGTGTGGCGTGAAATTTGATGTTTTTTAACACAATTCGAAATAAACAGAGCATCTGAAAGCAAGTGATTTTATTTTGAATTATGCATATCTGAAAATTTCTTGGTTTTCTGATTTATAGTTCTTTTATTAAGTCTCGGAGCGCAAATTCACTCCACTGGATAACTTCTCCATCCGAATCATCACTCGAATCGCTTAACAAACGTTCCACGACGTACCAACTGCTACGTACATTGCCATAATGATTTTAAATGATACGGTGTTCAAATTAACAAGTATCCGTATCCATTCACGATAAAACAAAGGTTAGGTTTGCTCATATGACAGCAACCTGAAGGCTACATAAAAATGCGTCTTTTTATTAACCACCATTCAACGGAACCGGTTGCTGACGTCATCACATCAGCTGTCAACCATAAGTTCACCGGATCCATCAGTGATGGAAACAACCGGTGAATTAAAGAATATAGCTTATTTGAGATACGAGCTTTGAGCCATTACGATGCCATTATTTTCTGTCAAAGTGACCGCTCAGAAAGTTTCTAACCTGGAGTACTTCATACCATAATGTAGAACACACACGGATTAGGAATAGAGTAAACTAGAGCAGACTTTTTTGGGTACATTAATTTATGGCGACTCAAAACAAAAGTCTTCTATACCTTTCCGCTGCCTCGCCGGAATCCCCTGTCCATGGAGATCTCGGCAATTCGTCGGACAAGTATCAACTAGCACCGCACTATAAATCTTTGTTATGAGTTATCTTGATCTCCTCACATATTTTATGAAAGAACAAAATACAAGCCATATGATAATTACTTGTCAAATGTAGGTCAAATGTGATTCCAGGGGATAATTTTAACGATTTAACTTCATACTGCAATCTAGGCTTTATTCCAGTTCTACAGATTTCAGAGCGGCTCTCTTCCTACCAGTGGTTCTAAAATCACCAGAATGCCTACCGACGAATCCGAACGATTCCTTGAAGAATCGATTCAGAGATATCGTGAAGAAGATAGAAAGCACTATAAACAGCAGTGGTTAGGAACTGCTAATAAGTTCTCGGGCTACAACATAATGTTCATGATTGGTTCAAACAACCCTGAAACTTAATTATTGAAATGACTGATAGAAAGTGGTTCGCTTGTCTTTGGGGAGCTGTATTTCTGAACACTGATAGTAGATGCGCTTCCCCAGTCATTCTCGGGAGAAAATTGAGAAATTATCGCCCTCGTTCATTACTTCCACCTTTAAAGACAAGGTTTGTAACGGTTCCACCCATCTATAACTTTTTTATACTTGAACCACCACGGAGGCTTTAGGATTAAACACCCATAGGTACAGTGAGGCTATAAGAAGGTACAGGGGAAAGGAGGGACGTCACATGGTGTCTATAGCGAGGTAACACATGTGCATGCAACGTGCACCCATTCTGGCCACGTCTTAAAGATCCGCAGGATGGTACCTCCACGTTCGACAGTCACAGACCATCTACCACCTAGAGACAATCACCACATCCATTGCTAAGAGAAAAATTCTCTTGGGGCGGTATTCGAACCCGAGCAGCGCACGACGACTGATTGGTAGACCCATAATGTCCACCACTACGCCACCGCTGCTGCCTGTGCTATTTCTTATCAAATTACTGCATTGTCGGCCTCTCTAGTACTTGCAGATGTTTCCGGTTAGAATTCTCCCTCATTCAAGTGAACCACCATACAGATAACATACATTTGTTGAATCTTTCTTCCAACAATGTGAATTGAGAAGAGCGCCATATGATAAAATCAATTATGTGTTGTTTGGTTAATCAAAATGATTGGGACCCAACCTTGAGACTTGGCTTGCTCCTTTTGGATCTCTAGTTAGACCTAACGACTTAATTCAGCATTACTCTTATGTCTTGACTTATCTTCCGCCTTATACAAAAGTTACCCATTATCAAGTAAGTAAATAATCCTTGAAAACACCCTACTTAAGGCTTTCATTAGGTTACTGACTCATTGAAGTTTTCTTATCTTGTAATGTAAATGCTTTTGATTAACAAAATTTGTCATTGAATTTTAACGTGTGCTGTTTCTGTTTTCTCTCCTCTCGCCATGCCATTTCCAACTTTTGCTACACACCCTGTCCTGCCTTCCTCTTGAGCTACCGGAAGCTAGCTATGGCTTATGTGTGAGCGCTTCATGAAAATCATCTAGTAGGTTCTTCTTGATGGGTCTCGATGCTTCGCGAGCCTCTGGCTAACCTTCTAGATGGCCGCAAGCGCTCACACATGGTCGTGTAACTCTGGTTGCCTAAACGTCGGCATCGCGAGGGCGACCCACTGCCACCCACGGTCCCAGCAATACGAGGGCGTTATATGAAGAGGTGATAATACATTCCAGAGATCAGAATTAATAAACAATTTGATTGAACTAGTGGAACTGTACCATAACTCCGCATCAAAAGAGAGGAAAGCGGCGCGGCGTGCGGCATCCCAACAAGCACAGCGCCAGCCTTAATATCTTTCAGGAATAATAAAACAGTCAAGTGGCCAGGGGCAGGCATGAAAGCCCTCCATTGTTTTGAATAAACAAGCGACTGCTCTTATGATATAATGCGCACTCGCCAGGCCGCCATAATACCTCTCTCCGACCATATGATTCGATCCACCGTTCGCCAACTCGACTACTGCTCATAATTGTGTTCTCCTATTATGAAATTTTTCTTTTCGCAGCCTGCCACCAGAAGTTTTAATAAAGCTTCATTTGGAAGTTGTACTCTGTTTGTTATGCTCCGGTAATGATTCTGAGGGCTGCTTCTCTGTTCCCGCCAGAGTTTTTTGTAGTTTGGTATTAATTGTTGGGTGGCTAGAATTCCGAGCATTGCTTTTTTCAATTCCTGCTGTGGAATACTCACTAAATCAGAGTATACTATCTTGATTCCGAAAAGTTACCGGGCCTTATACATAACTACTATAACATAGTGCTTCTCGGGAGATATTAACATAGAAAGTTGAAAAAAGTATTGAGAACCTACAAATTGACGACTATAACATTTTGCATGGTAGAACGCACTATAATATTTGAATCATAGGACTACATGCAAGTGAGCGGGGGGTGCCGCTTCCGCCGTGACAGCCGTATCAATGATTCGGACCCCCAGCTTACAGGGGCTCCCACGTACGAAAAAAATACACACAATATAACGCAAGTTTTTAGGCCATACGCTAAATTAAAAATTACCAAGCCCTAATCCTTGGACTGTATAGCCAAGTGATAGTAGCATCTCCGCCAAGCACGAAAACTCATTGAAGGGCCCAGTGCTAAGGATGGACGCGTCTGCCTATCTCTGGATAGAGCCAACCTAAGGTTGCTGGTGGGACTGTTGTCTGGCCATAACACGTTAAGGCGTCACCTGCACGTGATGGGGGTGGCTGAGGATCCCTTGTGCGAACGCTGCGGAGTAGAGGAAGAGACCTCGGCGCACGTTTTGTGTCGCTGTGAAGCTCTGAGCTACTATAGGCAGATTATACTGGGGTCCATTACTTTGGACCCTCAGGACGTCAAGGAGCTTGGACTCAAGGCGATTCTCAACTTCGCTAAAAGGGCGAGGCTTGTGATCTAAGGATTGTATAGGTGCATAAGGGAGCGCTTAAGCGGCATATGCACTGGCTCCTTATGGTGTGATAGTAGCAAAAAAATCAGAAAAAGTGGCTAGTAGATTACTTACTTCCCAATGCCTATTTTCAAAATTTCGATGAGTCAAGATAAGCCTTGCTGAAAAAACAATTGTTGAGCTCCATAATGTTTTTGAATATGCCCCAATCTGAATCAATCAGAAACGACGAAAGCAAATTTTCAAAATTTTCAAAAATTGTAACCTCTCCACAAAGATATTTCATCACCCTCAAAGAAAGCTCTAAAGCATACATAAAGCATACAAAATCAAGCTTTGGGGCGATTTGAAAGCTATTTTAACTTTCACTCATAACACCGGTTCCATTTTAAACGGTTTAACGGTTAAAAAAACATTTATCTGAATTTATAAAATGGTCTCATTCTCCGAGAAGACTTCATGTGGACGCCCATGGTGAGCACGTGACAATTGATATTATTCAATGCAAGCGTTTATGTTTTTTTTTTTTGTAGAAATCTGTACTTCAAATGTCACCCTCCATTTCAGTTTCTCCACAGTTGGGTAGAACCCTCCCTACATATTTTCAAGTGTGTGGCCCCTGAGGAGCAAGCTACGCCACTGCATATGGGTCAAGAATATTTTACCCTATAGTTACACGTTTTTAACGTGATGACGCTACAAAAACTAATTATCGCAAGCTGTAGGGGCATTCTTAAGCATACTTGATCTTCTAAAACGTCACTCTGTTAGAAGTTAGAATGACCTTACCAGTTGGAACACATCGTACAGTCAAAGTTTACTTCTAGTTTGACTAAACCAAAATCTAAGTTTTTAGTGATGGTTCAAGCATGACTCCACAGATCATGGCTCTGACTGTTTTTCACGATACTTCAACACAGCATCTAATATATATATATATATATATATATATATATATATATATATATATATATATATATATATATAAATATGAGTAAATACAAGGTCCTGTTAAGAGGAGATCGTGTTCTGTGGTGGTATTTTATTGTGATTCAGTGATCCTTATTATATAACGATATTTAAATGTAGTATATTTTTCCGTCAAAAGTGTGTATGCACAAATCAGTTGGTGATCAGCTTTTTACCTCGAAGGACTAGCAGGCTAAAACTTAGGGCGATGAAATGTATGCATAAATACCATGCATTACCATAAAAGTGGTAATTGAATGTTTCAAGATGGCAGCTGGGCTATATCTCAGAAATTCTCTTAGCTGGAATGTGGGCCAAGTGATACCTCATTTCTGAAGCTCCTAATGAGTCTAGAACATAAAATTGTTTTCTTCGAAAATGGCCGACTGGAAGGATGTCAAAGCTTATGAAAAGTGAATCGCTTATCTTTATCATTTTATCCAAGATGGCGCCAAGTCGCCATATTGAAAATTATCAACTGCCACTGTTAGGATAAAATATAGTATTTATGCATCAATTTCATTACCCCAAATTGATAAATTGTCCCTTTAGGACCTTTCCTAAAAGCATTGCATACATCACCATTACAGACAGAGGGATTAATACTCGTAGATTGAAGAAACTATATGTATGAACAAAGAACAAAAGATTTGTTTGTATTTTGTACTCAAAATCTGTACCTGCCAGCATTGTTGGCAAACCATCATAGCATTATTTATTGTGCAGTTTAGAAATAAACAGCGAAAATCGGAATAATTATGCACATGTCGCTGCATGCACATATTTACCATAATAATACATCTCCACAATTACCTTTGAATCACTGTCATTACGATCACAATCGCAAAAACGAACAAAAACCAAGTTGCTGAGAATAATTTGTGTGACGATAAATTAAAATCTAGTTACTTACATAATTTGCCCATAAAATAATTGTTGTTAATTGTATGAAGAATTTAATGAAACTTGCTCTAATTATTTGTTTTTTTGTTTCAGGTAAACAAAATGATATACGGTGTAATCTGCCGCTACTATAAAATATGTAAGTTGCTACTAATTGGTTGAAAAATCAAAATTATTTATAAAAAGCAGTCTATAATTATTTTGCAAATAATTAAAAATAATATGACTGTGTCAGGAAATACATCAAACTGTCACTTGTTAAAAGTGAGCTGCAAAAAGTGCTACAATGTTATAAAAAAGATCAGCTGTGTCATACTATCAAAATGAAAATTCATTCATCTACTTCATAAAACCATTGTAACATAATCTCAGAAGTGGAATTGCGTCATACGCGACATATATCTTGTCTGTTTAATAGCTACTGTAAGGAGCTTCTACTAATAATGATGTTACTGGTAGTACTTACAAATAAAATTTATTTTCTTGTAAAACATAATGAGGGCTTTGTTGTTAACAACAATAATTTGTTGGTCATAAATGTTCATCAAGTATTTTTAACTACCTTTGTTCCTCATAAATTCGTCACTCATAAAATACATCATCACTGAAATTCCTAAGAATCTCATCTAGTAATAGCACAGACAAAATATATAAAAAATATCGTAACTTTACGCAAAATTCCTAAAAAGTGGAAGTTGGAACAGATCTAGATACGCAAATACAAACAACATACCAAAAGTCCCCATCAATCTCTAAAGCCCACAATCTTTATTTAAGGTTTAACACTAAAAACAGTTATTTTCTGTGTTTCTCTCAGAGGCTAAGGTTAGCACACAGTAACTGTTTATAAGTAACATACAAACCTGTTCAGCATTCAGTTCTCTAAAAAGGTTGTTCAAGAACCTGAATCACTCTTTATGTGTTAGATCATTGATAACTCTAAAATTGCATTGCATTCACAAATTAAGTCGCGAAGGTTTAAATACCCATAAACGTTTTTCAAGTATTAATAATTAGTATATAAATACATTGCGGAGAATTCAAAACTAAATTAGTCTAATACTAAAAATATATGAAAGTGGTGACTTCATTTGTTTGGTATACGAATATGCATTAAGTTAGTTTTGAATTCTCCTATGGAAAAACTGATGCACTGTACCAATTTTCAAATTTCTGTGAATATTTCCTGAGTTTAATGTGTATTTTGACCGGATTATAGCACATATTCCCAAAGTATCAAATGATTCATATCTTGTTTTGTATAGTATTTTCCTAGGAAAATCCACTAGTAGAATTCAAATATAATATGCCGGCAAAGAATGTTAATAAGATACTTTACTGGATGCATGAGCCAAATGTGGATGTTTTAATAAGGCTACTTCAACAGTTACTGATGCGAGGAGTCTTATAGGCGCCGAGTAAATGTCTAGTGGCTCTTTTTATATCCAACCATGCTTTGTTGAGGTCTGGGTCATTAACGAATGCTTTGTTTCATTTGATAAAATTAAAAATGACGCTTCCCGTTATGTTATTAGTTACTGTTTAGTTTATTCAAACCTTCACATTCTATTCATTTATCGAAAATACGAAATATGCTAGGATTGAATACATTGGAGAGCTTATTGTAAGCATTAACGCCACAGCGACCCATACGGATTGTAGCTCCACTATGTCCAGCCATGATCCTATAATCAGACTGTGGCTGTGGCTTTGCATGTAGCTTTGCGCTGTTGGAGTTGTTTCCTAATAACTGAAACCGAAACACTGCCACGCCTTCGCAATGACACAAGATGCTCTCTGCGAAAACGGCATGTGTCTTCTTTGGCCAGACACAAGTCGAAAGTGTCCTGTTAGGAGACCCACTATCGCCGCTGACTGGCTGTTTCATCAGTCTATGGGCTCTTTCTTAGTCTAATTTCTGATGGATTGTTCGATGCGTGTTCTCGACACATCACAGAAATGATCTGGATCAATAGGACGATAGGCCCCACCCTGTCGAGCTAGCTCACCTGCCTTCATACTTCTTTTGTCCGCTTTGTCCTGGCACCCAGTTAATATCTAATCAGAATTGCGTTTTTAAAAATGTGATTGTTGAGGATTCGTAAAATCGGGATACCCGAGGTGGTTGATAAAATAAATACTCCAAGCGACCTCCAAATTCTTTCAAAATGCATAAACTGTCATTATCATAAGCAGTGCAGTAGAGAGTTTGAGGTTAAAGAGGTTTGGTCTGGAGCTCAATATCGAAGCGACAAATTAGAAAATTACCAACATTCAAGCACTTCTAATGTCCACGTTCTTCTAATAATAATACGTCAACCGACATGCCTTACTAGATATTGCTCAAACAGCAGACTCTTCGATAATTTCCTGGCATACCTCAACATAAAACGGATCATAAAATATTTAAAATAATACATTTGTATCCAGACAGCCTCTGTCGTCTGTTAAGTGCATTGAATCCTCTATGAGTCGATTGCTACCAGGGGTGTAAATCCTCTGATCTCCAGCTGTATCAGGAGCATGTTAACATGCAGAACAACAGACACTTGGGTTTAGAACTGCCAGGGGGTGTCCTCCGATGGGTGCTATCCCTATTTTGTGTTATTTAGCCTAAGGAAAAATCTGAGAAAAATATCTCAAAGACGCTCCAGCGAGTGTTAACTGCATTATCGGATTGGTGGGTGGAGGAAGGAATGCTAATCAAATCGCAGAAAATGGTCACCAGAAATACACCAATACACTTGGAGAAATAGTAGTCCAAGTAGAAGACAGAAACATATTTTTTCAAACAAGATGGTCGACCTCCTCGGGAGGTCGGAGTTGCTGGGAGAAATATAAATAGACCAGTGAGTTGCGCTGAAAGATAGTGATAAACTCACTGATAAAAAATCAAACCTAAGTACATTGATGTTAGCGCTTCCATTGGTACAAATCAGTAGACCCTTTACTCTACAAATACCTTACCAGAAAATCAAGGAACTGGTCAAAACGTCCAAAGGATATTGCTCATCAACATTCCTAGCACTCCTAGTGTCAGGAAAGGATTCTTTAAATAATGAAACGTCAACAGACATGCCTTCCAAGATTAGATATTATTCGAATAACAGGGCTCTCCGTAATCTACTGACATCCCTCATTAACCACTGGATTATTAAATAGTAGTATAAAATTGAAATTCTCTATATCTAGACAGCTTCTGTCATCTGTTGGTAAGTACATGGATGTATCGGCAATAATGGTACAGGCGAATATCCTACTGCACCTATTTTAATTGCGGGTAGGCAGATAAGCGGTTCGCTCTCGGAGATAATAATTTCACATGCAGGAATTTTAATGCTCATTAAAGGAGATGGGTGAAATTATTGATTAATACATTGTATACAGCGTATCGCCATTTTTATAGTAGTACGAGATGAGATGAACGATCGAGTTGCCAAGATTTATTGAGAGAAATGTGGTTGTGCAGAATGGATTAGTATAGTTGCTAACCTTTAGCGAGTCAGTCCATAAAGTCATTGCTTATAATAACTTTACAAAGCAACAAAAACTTGTTGGAAAAAAGGCCCTGAGCATAGTATTTTAGATTACATGCCAAAATGATATGATTTCCTAATTTAATGTCTGGGGGTTAGATGGTAGAATAGATATATAATCTAAATCTCGCCTCCTGTAAGAATATTACAAATAAAAGACGTTAATTATTATTATTATTATTATTATATTCAAGGGACGACTGGATCGATTTTAAGAAGAAAACTCTGTCTACGTATGTCCTAAACGTCTTAACTTTTGAGTGCTAAAGTTTTAAAAAATAAGTCATATTCCACGCCACTGACTTTTCTTAAAATGAAAAAAATTGAAATAGGTATTCATTCATGATCAGATTTGGTCTCTTGAATTTTTTATTGTAACGCAGGGTTTCTAGCTGAACAATAAAATATATTACGTTGCATGGTAATATTGTCATGATATCGATATTCTTATGATCATGCAGAGAAGCGGTTTTTATTTTTTTTTTACGTAAACCGCGCATCGGACTGAGAAGATCAAGCGATCGAATTTGCTAAGGAATGATTGGGGATTTCAAGAATAATTTTTATTTTAAGAGAAACCCTAGATGTACCAAGAATACCTGTCTCTTGATACATAGTACATGCATGTGAAATTTCATGAGAATGCCTGAAGTGATATTACATCTTAGCATCAGAGTGATTTATTTTTGAAAAGTTTACCACCCTGTATCTCAAAACTTACGACGCTAAGGACATACGTTCATATGAAGTTGTCTTCTTAAGGCCGCATGCCCCTTTTTTGGTTGTTTCTCACTACCTGTTTGCAAAAATATTCTGAATCATTTTCATCCGATTTCTTCATGATGTGTATAGAGATGACTAAAAAACATCCGTTTTAATTTTTGTCATAAATTGCACTTTTTTGAGCATTTTATTGGGGATTTTTTCTTCGATCGCAACTTGTTAACAAATACTAGTACAGCTCTGGAATTGTATGTGAATATTTATCTTTAATGGATGAATGCAACAAGTGATTAATTACTTTCATTCTTATCAGTTTTTCTCTTCGAAAAATCTTTGTATTTGGCAACTCAATTTGCTGTGAGACGACGCTTCAAGAAAATCAAAGATTTTTCGAAAACAAAAATGTAATATGAATAAAAGTAATCACTTGTTTCATTCTTCCTTAAAGGAGGAATATTCACACACAATTTCAGAGCTTTACTTATATTTGTTAACAGGCTCCGATTGAAGAAAAAATACACAATAAAATGCACAAAAAATGCATTTTCTGACAAAACAAATAAAAACTGTTTTTTAATCATCTCTATAAACTCCATGAAATTATCAGATGAAAAGGATTTAGAATACTGCTGCAAAAAGGTAGTAGAAAATAAATCTAGAAAAGTAAGTAAGTAATGCTGTAACAGATGTGAATGAAAAGTTTCCATCTCATCCTCTATCACTTATCGCAGATCATAGCTCTAATTTAAGTCTATTGTTTCCTACACTATCTACAAATCTGATTATACTGGACTTACTGTTCTATTGCATATAGTCTATAGCTCAAGGATACTTTTCTTGAACAACTCAAAATACCAAGACAACCTACAGGGTACCACCAACTTTTATAAACCAACGAAAAATGTTTATGAATTGCATCATTAGATATTTTCAAAGAAAAGCCCAGATCAAAACCCACGTTGACAGTAAAGCTAAAGTCACTCAGAGTCACAGTAGAGTGTTGGTGCATTATTTATGTTCAGTGTCTCTTCGGCGGTTGTTTCCACTAACATAAAAGAAAACCACCTTTCAGCACGTCTGGTCGAGGATTGTCATCGCGTTTGATGTCGTTCGCATTTGATTTTTCACGCGATGTGATATTCAAATGTTTCGCTTTCTGAATATTTGATGATTTTTTGTCTCCTACCTGTGGTCCGATTCTAGATGTGTCAGTGATGGCTACAGTCGATGAAAGATTCTTGTACGGATTGTGCACGGCATGCGACGCCATTTATTTATAGAGTTTCGTCCGTTACAATTTGTTTTAACATGATGAATAGATATAAGGGGCACTAAAAAAGAATTGAACAGAAGCATAATATGTCAAATGTCATGTGGTCTAATCTACCTGCAAAGTGTGAGTTAATATTGATAATTAATTTTCAATTTATAAAACGAAAAACGGGTAACTCAAAATTAAAGTATCGCAGTGTCTTAGAACTTTTGACAAAAGTGTCGCGTGCCAAAATCACGTAACCTTTTTTTAATAGTTTGATCACTTACAAGTAATTTCAATTTCTGTTTATTAATGGTAGGGTGCCCATTCCTAGGCCAAACCCTTTTCAATGATTTTCTTTTGGTAAATTTCATAGTTTATTGATTGTATAATTCCACACGTATTATATCTTTCTTTCTCAGTGATTCAGTATTGTGTTAGAAAAAAACTCCGTTACTTGGTTTTGTTTTCTATCGAACATATCTTCTTCAAGGCCACTCATTGAACCTTCCTTTATAACGTAAGGCGTTTCCTGAGGTTGTGGTGTGAGCGCCATTTGCATAATCTCTAGATTCTGGGATATTAGGTGCCGAACACAAGTGTCTGGTGTAGTACCGCTTCATACCTTACATTTAGTTTTTTTTTTGGTTTGGTAACGTAACCTTTGCCCTCTGGGCACTCTACCATTAATAAAGAGAAATTCAAATTACTAGCAAGTAAACAAAATAGTAAAAAAAGGTTACGTAAAGCCGGTAATAATTCTTGAGACAATGATTGCCGTCTATGGGGAAAATGCATTATATTATACAGTAAAATTTTAGTCGAAGCAGTTTTGATGGGAGGCGTGAATCTTTTGAAGACAATCTCAGAAGAGGAAGACCCAAAATACCAACAAATGATGAAATGAAAATTTGGGGTCATCTTGAAGAGCAATTTGTACATGACTATGGTGCCAACCAGGTGGGTTCCATGACCGTTGACACCTGAACAAAAATTATGATGGACGGCGAGACTTGGATGCATCACTAAGATACTGAGATAAAACAGAATCTAGACAAGTCGGATCATAAAGGGCCTCTACCCCTCAAAACAACATCGACGCAACCCCTGCAGGAAAATTGATGGCTACAGTTTTTTGGAACATCAGGGGCATCCTTCTTATTGAATATATGTGTTTGCCAGAAGGAACAACATCTATGCGAACACGCTGAAAAATTTACGTCAAGAAGAAGAGACCCGATTTTTCGAGAAGTGTTTCTACTACATGACAATGCGACCGCGTATAAGGCTGCCAAAATTAGACCATCCTCCCTATACTCCGGATTTGGCTCCGCCTGACCTTAATCTCTTTAGGTTACTGAAGAAAAACCTCCGTGGATGCCGTTTTCACTCAGATGATGTCCTGAAAGCAGCGGTCGAAGATTTTTTTTAGTATCAATCAATCATTTTCCTATAAGGGTATATAGCATGATCTATTAAAGACTTCTAGGATTGAGATTACGCCTTTTCGTGCGATAATAATTTCTCAGTTGAATCATGGAAAGCAGGCTATGAACCAGTGATCACAGATACTTATCACCAACTCTACGCGTCACGAGTGATCCACTTCAATCGTCGTGATTAAATCCAGTTGTCGTACGGACGGTGAAAAGGAAGAAGAAGAATCAGAGGGCTCGAAAGTCGTAAAATAGAGCTGCTCACGCGGCTTCACGGCCCTGTTGAAAATTTATACAACACGTGAGGACTGTTGTTGGCAACGGGCCATCGCTCAGCCAAAGAAATCCACTAAATCAAGGCAGGCCAAGACACCAAGAATCGACGTTTCCCAGTCTATAAACTCGCATCGGGTGTACTGCCGGAATGGAATATCCAAGTTGGCTCTAATGTGTTTCAATTGTTCTATAATAAACAATGTCGAGAGCGTGTACCGACTTGACGTACGGTGGTGTTTTTGGGAAATATGGAGAGATAAAAGCCTAATACGTAAGAACTGGGCATTTGCGGCTGTATTACATCTGTTGTAACTCTTCGGGATATATAGGTCAATAAGCACCTGAGGAATAGAAACGGTCGGAGAGTATATTCGATTGCGCTTTATAGGTGTTACCTGCAAGCCAGATGCGTTTTGCGTTACGCCTTTGCTATTGGAGGATATGCAATATGTAAATGCAGATTTTATCAATTTGGTCCGGACTTTATTCCTGCCGTTGTACTGAAGAGATTTCTTTCGGGTCTCTTCCTTTGGCGCTAGGGTATCGAGATCGTGGAAAATCGACATGAAGAAGCTTTTTGCAGTTCTACTATTCTTGAGCAGTTAAAAAATCCGAGTTTCTTTAAACTCCTCACATATCAGCCGCCGTGCCCTGGCATTTAGGCATCTGCCTGCGCGTCTGCTTCAGTGTAAAGTAACGGTCAGTGTCGATGAAGCTTATCAATAATATTGATCTATAGAACCTCATATGTATGAAATATTTGAAATAAAGAATAAACAGTAACATTGCTGTTGGAAGGAGTGAGTAGAAAATTGAATCAATTAAATAGAGGCCAATGGTGGAGTAATAGGGATTGACCCTCGAATATCAAAGTATGATATGCCTGAGATACCTCAAGTCCTCTCAGCGTCCTGAGATGCGGACGAAAAACTCTTCTTTATCGCCACATCATTCAGAATCGAATAATGCTTCTTTAGCTTCATTCGGGTTTTTAAAGGAATTACTCTCTCAACTACCTGTAGCCAAGCCCAATGCGGGTTGAAACCACAAGAACCAATTGCACCAAATGGAAGCGCTTCCAGGGTAATTTCTTGTAAATCCCGAATATTGATACAGATAAAAATGTTCCTTCCTAACCATTTGATAACTGTTGATTTTGAATAGTTATTGTCCTGAGTAGATTTGCAACTAATTCGAGAGCGGAACAACAAGGAGAAAACCACGACCCTTGATCCGTTTTTAACAATAGAGCACATAGCTTCGTGTGGAGTCAGTACGTTGCCATAATTAAAATTGGCACTTAGTAAGCTAAACTCCAATCAAAGACTTACGCGATATACAGTTTTATTGGACATGGCTAATGTCTTCAGTGTGGACTGGGAGATATTAGCCCAGGTGTAGGGAAATTTTACCCTGAGTTATCTTGAGTAATAAGTAATCAAAAGATCCTTGTAACTAACATCGTTTATTAGAACATAATATCTTAGAAACAACAAAAAATACAAGTATACAGGATGGCAAGCTTTATAGCAATTTTGCTAATAGACTTCCCTTTGTCAACATCGTCTAGCGCATCCCTTATTGTGACTAAATTTATTTTGTTTCTATTTTGTTGGTTTTGTTTTTTGTAAAAGGACATTTTCGTTGGTTGACCAATAAAAAAATTTTGTGCACTCCGTATAATAAAGACTAAATCTAGATCTTATATAATTGTTTCTGAGAATCGCAGTTTTGTTTGGTTATAGTTGTATCAATTTTGGTACCGGATAACATACGAACCGCTTCCCACTTCAGTTGGCTCACTTCAAGATTTGTACCAAAATATGCCTTTATAAACTAAACATGACGAAACTATTTACTTCTAAAACAATTTATTTTCTCAAAAACATTTTAGATACACTCTAGTCGTAAAAAATACATATTTGAAATCACTTAGACCATTGGATAACATCACCTTTATTTTTTATTACAGCTGAAATTCTTTGGGGCATAGTGTTAACCAAGTTTTGGCAAAAATTTGGTGTAAAACAATCCCATATTTCTTGAAGCTTTTGTCTCAGTTCGGTGACTGTACGAGCAGGATGTTGTCGTAGAACCTTTTTCATCTCGTGCCACAAAGTTTCAATAGGTGATAGATCTGGACTGCTAGAAACCCATTTCAAAAGTGGTATATTATTTTCTTCCATCCATTTTATAGCCTTTTTTGAGGTATGGCACGCTGCACCATCTTGCTGAAACACAAAATCTTGGCCGGATGTCAAACATTCTTCCATCACTGGTAAAAAAGATTCTTCTTAAATTGCCAAATATTTGTTTGTATCCACATTTCCATCAATAAAATGAAGTTTTCCTACTTCTTTTGATGATATACTGCCCCAGACCATAATGGATGCTGGAAATATCACTTTTCTCTTCAGACAGTCAACATGGAATGCTTCATTTTTTTGCGAATAACTCTACTGCGACTGTCACCAACACAAACTTCGAATCGGGCCTCATCAGTCCATTGTATGGACACCATTGTTGAGGTGTCCATTGTCTATGTTCTTTAGCCCATCTAAGCTATTATTATTATTATTGTTATTATATTTTTCTTTTGTAGTGGAGTTAATAGTGGCTTTTCCTTGGCCTATAAACAAGTTGTGCAACTTTAGGGTTTTTACTTCACTTTTTTTATAAAAAAACTTACCTTGCAAGTGCTAAATCCCAGTTTGTAGGCCTCTCTATGAGTTGTGGACCTCGAAATTCTCCTTCCAACAGCGTCACACCAGAGAGCACTTAATTGTAAATAATTGGCACGCCTGTTTTTCACGATTATTCTTCTTAATGCTTTTCGGTCGGGATTTGTGGTATTACTTTTTTCACATATCGTGGCTTAATATTAACTGAACCAGTTACGTTATATCTTCTAACAATATTTCTCATACTGTACCGCGATAAGTCTAACAAAGTTGCAATTTCTGAGTTTGATTTCTCAGAATTAAAAAATTTAATTATCAGTAACCGAATTTCCTCACTAATAACCTTTCCTCTACCCATTTTGAAAACCTTAACTACCCAAAACTATTTTAAACGTATTCTGACAGCTGTGATTAATAAAAACAATTGTGATGGCTTTTATTTTTCACAGCCACCTATGCGTTATAGACTTATTTTGCATTGAAATGATAATAGGTTGATATGCTGTAATTGCAACATGTGTTATTTTTATGCTGCAAATTTGATTAGGGAGTGATAAAGTTGGTGTTTTCTACTATATATTATCAAAATATTCATTGTTAATATTTTAAACCTATAACACCCTGCTAAATTTTTATTATTTGTGTTTGATAAGAAAAAAACTAAGATTTCAATAGTTGGGCCAACTGAAGTGGGAAGGGGCTCGTATACTTATTCCACCATTTTGAAAATACAGTAATTCTGTTACATTCAGCGGCCCAAAATAAACAAAAACATTTTAACAAAATCAAACATGCATTTCCGAGCTAAATGATTTTCTAAAAATATAATGTTGAACCACTGTTATACAGGGTGTATCAGCAATACTTTTGTAGTGCTAGTCCGTCGTCAAGGATCTAAATGAATTGTTTTAACGGACATCATCATATGCGGACCTAACTGGTCACTACCCCATGAAAATTTCCTTGACTTGTGCATTGTCGTTCAAAAGCTATTAAAAAATAAAAGGATTTCCAGTGGCGGGAGGGAATACCCCCGCGTAAGTTCTCCCGCTGCAATGTAGGCAGCGTCTCCCATTACCCGCTATTTTGAAGGTATTGACAGTTTTTTAAAAATTGAAGACTTAAATATTTGCTGTACCAGTACTGAAGAGTAATAGATATACTATTTGCTTATAGACTTGATTTAGTAGGACCTAGGCGTACTTAACAGGTATGAATCAATAAGTAAGAAACCATATAATTATTTACTTTCCAGAAATCTATTCACTGCTTAACTGTCCCGCAAAGGTGTTACGTGACTTATGTCGTATTTTATTGTAATTATGTAGTTTTTTATGACATTATGTAGGTTTTGCTACAAGATGTCAACTTGGAACTAGCTGTAGTTCACTTCATGCTCACTTGTAGCAAACTATACCTTGTCAACTAGTCGATATTTTATCGGTTTTTTGACATTATATATACGTTTTCTACGTAATAACTCTACCAGTTTTCTCTACTACCTGGAAGCAAGTTACTAACATCAACGTATTCGACCTATTGTCTCCTCCTCATCGGAAACCTTCAACAATCCTCACCTGCCTCTCACACTGAAACCTGATCCATTCGTCCTCCCCCCGTCGATTTTCTTTCTCTCCTATGCTACACCCGCAGCGCTGTTAGCCGGTTCTAGTAATTAACACGCACCGGAAGTGATACATCATGTCATAATAATGACCGACACGAGAAACGTTTGCCGCTGAGGCTCCGATGCATCCAGAAATTTCTTCTTCTTATTCGCACAGAAAGTTGCCAACTCTCCTACACGACAAACTCATTTCTTCGGCTGATTCTACTTTACAGGGTTGTCATACCGTTTGGGGAGTCCTCTAGATGGGATTGATTATTTTTGACAAAATGAGATTCGATCGGAATAAAACACATATCAAATATAATTACAAAAATAGTTTTTAACTAGTTTCTTGAACATGACTTCATTTTGCACACTCGCTATATTGAAACTTTTCATTTCGGTAAAATATCTTCACAAAAGGTAAGCGTGTTCATGAGTCTTATTTTGGAATAACGGTTTGCATACCAGCCAATCTTAATTTATCGCGTGGGTAAATTTGCTTATTTTTGACCATTTCAACACCACATCAGTCTTCCGTGCAGCAGAGTTTTGTTTTATAGCAACGTCGTCTAGATTTATGACCCATTTATAATCGCGGAACAATTAAAAAAAGGTGATGTTATTATACTTTCACCTCCTATTTTTGTCAACCGTGCCGTGAATCTTTTAGTATCTGGCATTAAGGGTGTCACTGGTTTTTTAATATGTTTGTTTATAATTAGACAGACGGCTGTTTACAAAGAAACCTATGTGACAGGCGAGTATTCCACGAATGCTGCTGTGCACATTATGAGTCCCAGAATTAATTGTGAGATGCAACATGCTTCAAATTTAAAATTTATTTGTTTTCAGATGTTGAATCTGTACGTACCTCGATAAAGTTTTCGTTTCGAGCCTAATTTTTTATACTGCTTTAAAACCATCCCCACTGAAAGTTTTTAGTGCATTGAAACATATACTTTTATACTTTCCTTGTAAAAGAATTCCTGGTTAAGTAGTTAAGGTTGTGCTTGCATGATGTTATGCCATAACAGTTTTATTTTTACGTTTCTCATTGTTGAAAGGTACCTTTATTGTTGAGATTTATTTGAAAACGCGACTGAAATTAAATGAATATTACTGGGGAAATTTTTTGACGACATAGCTAAATGTAACCTGAATGTTACTCTATTTGTTTTCTGCTTCATAGTATATCAAATTAACATCTCAAGCTTTGGACGATTCTCAGATTATTTCAAACCTGTGGTCAATTTACACTGTTACCACCAAATTCCTGAACATATTTTATGGTATCTCTCTCAATTAAGTTTAAATAAGAAATAATCTTCATCTGTTTGGGATCTACCACGAATCTGACAAGTACACAAATACGTTAAACTTACAGCATCCCCCATTTGTAGTCTGGAGTTAAAAAGGACTTCCACGAGGGCATGAGTATTGTAATCGCTCAAACCTTTGGATCCGATTTTTGCTCGCTGCACAGTTTGGTAGTTGTTTTCACAATTTTGTGAGCGATATAATAGTAGTAACAGTATCCATATGACTTTCTATACACACGGCATCATGAATATCAAACATTGTATACTTGTATATGAGAAACGGTTTAACAAAGCTAACACCATCCTCAGGCCATTTGTTTTTCAAAAGATCATAGCCACTTGTTTGCTTGATGTTTGTCTGCCCCCAGGACTATAAAGCTATACCATACTGATGAGTTGTTAAACAGCATGGAACGGCACTGTCTACAATCGTCCATGGTTACAGAAGCAGGTGTTTATGTAGGCCTAAATGCAGAGATCGCCACAGCCTGATTGCTTAGCATTTCAAAGTTCAAACTTGTAGATGAATAATCTAAAGATGCAAACCAGTAAAAAAAGTATGTTGCTTTGTTAAAAATAATGAATCACGAAAATTAAAAATATATATAAATATACTTAACTATAGTACTTTCATATGACCTTGCCACACTTTTTATACCAAAATCTCAATAAAAGGATGTGTTGGTAGTTGAATATAGTTGCTAATTAGAACCATTTCTCCTTTATGCATAAATTCCAAACGCTTGAACTTTCAGACAGGTCCTCATGAATCAACCACAAAATAGCATCAATATTCAAATGCGCGTTCGGCTCAAGAACTGTTCCTTTTGCAGTACTATTTAAACCTTTTCAGGTAAGGGACTCTTTAAGCTAAAAGATGCTGCTTATACTGTAGCTACTTATTGGCTTGTTGTTCATACTAAATTCATAAATTTACTTTACTCAATCCCAATCATGTTCCCACTTCAAAATCCTGATTGCGAAAGATACAAATCGTAATCGCGAAAAATTTCGAAAATGAGATATTGGGTTTTCTGGGTGTTACAACATGACATGTACATTACAAAAAATTATGTCACTCATTTTCGTCGGGATGTCAGTCTGCCTGTTGGTCTGTCAGTTCGTCTGTTGGTCTGTCTGTCCTTGAGAAGTACCGCTCGGATTTTGATGCAATTTTCACTCATGGTTGTCACTATGCTCAGAACGAAAAAGCTTTGTGGTTTTTGAAAATCGGATCACTGACGGCGTGGGAAAAAGCCAAACACGAAAAAATACATTTGTTTTTACGTTTCAAAGGGTAGTTATTCTTTTTAAAAACAATCTCTAGGGGTTGAAATTTGGGAGTTGGGGTTATAGGAGGTGGGGAGGATATATGAGATTTTTCTGATCTTAGTATATTTAACGCTCCAAACCCCGGTAATTCTATGTACGTATTAGCCATATTTCACACATCATAGATTTCCCTGTATATTTGCCTTTAAATCTTTGCCATAATGATAGAGAGATGTGGAAAGGGACTATGTTTCCAGATGGACAGTAAATACTGGTACGACAGGAAAAGGATGTCTATAGACAAATTGTATGAGTTTGTTTTACTGACTTACTCCGTTCACTTTCTCTGTTCTCAAAGGATTTAAATTGCGGTGTGCTTAATCGTTTACAAGCTGATGACTCCCTACGTAGGTAGTACAGAGTCAGCCTACTTGACGTCATTTTTTTACAAAAGCAGCATTCCTGTCCTTCTAATACATAACGGATCGTTAATAAGCTCCATTCCTCCGTTATATAATAAGACGTATAGCTCCAACTTCGGGAGACATAATCACCATTTTCCTTTTCAAAGACAACGATAATAATGTCCTTTGATCATTTCCCAATTGGCGAGATTCCCGTCTCGGGGGAACGAAAGTTATTTTGTGGCGCCTCGCAGTTGCCGCAGCAATTGAACGTCATAATTGGTAATCAGGAGCCAGGCTGCGGAAGAGACACGTGTCACAAACAAGGCACAACTCACTCTCGTCGTCGAACAACAACTCGAACCCCTAATACCAGTAATACTACCCCTTTCCCCTGCGGTTTGCGGGCGGTTTCTGTTTGTGTGGCACGCCACCGCAATTATTGTCCTGATACGGTTCGGATTGCGTACTAGAGCGACACGACGGCTGGGGAAGTAACCTGTTGTCAGTGCCGTATCGTGAGGGCCGGCAGGGAATTACGTAAAAAGCTAAATAATGTAAAAAACCGACAGAATGTCAACTTGCTGATTAGACAGTTCCTAGTGTGCAAATAGTTCATTCCGCTATTACCCGCTATGAGCGCTGTGAGCCCACCAAAGCGTCATTTCTGGAGGAATTACTCAACGACACGCTTAATGACCAGCTGCAGGTCAATTTCCCAGCATGCTTTGTTGATTGCAGAATGCCGAGACAGACAAAAGATTTGTTGGGAAGCAGAGTAACAAGATCATATCTGGATGATTTTAAAATCTGTGAAATTTGCTACGTGAGAAAATTATTACTGACTATGCTGGTCATGAAGCTGTACCAGACAGGTTATTTGTGTTGTCGTTTCTGAAGAGAGGTCATGTTCAAAGTTATAAATTACGATTTTCCCCAGATGTTTTGCGTTTTCAAAAACTTGGACAATCACTACGGGAAATCACCTTCGCTACCGCGTGTATAATTAAGCCGCATTACAGAAAAATTAGGAATGACGCATAAGGCACAAAACTTTGATTTGTATTTTCTACTTGGCATCGCAAAATAAACTTCTAGAAAATTCAGATGACCGGAAATAAAAAATAATGTAGAATATATTAACTTTTTCATGCTTCATAAATATTCTTGTCTGTGGCTTATAATAAAATAATAATAATAATTTATTTCATTGTTGAATGGAACAGAAAATTCTATAACAAATGAAAAGGTCACAAAAATAGTGGTGAAAAAGTATAAAAACATAGATCTAAACAAAGAACTCCTCCAAGGTGTAGGAACATTTGTCTATCAAAAAAAGTTTTAGTTTTCTTTTGAAAACAGCTATATTTGATTCATTCCTAATATACTAAGTGACATATAAATCCGAACACCCAGTTTAAATGGTTTTATTTTAATAAAATTTTGTATAAGTACTTAATGAAGCATAATAAGTAAATGATAAAAATTTCAAAATCATTGCACTGCTTTAAAGCCCTTTGACCTTTAATAATGTGTGGATGCACCCTGATGTGCTACGCATTCTCCAACGCGTCTAGGCATGCTTCTGATCAGGTGGTCAATGTCCTCCTGTGGTATCTCATTCCAGGCAACCACCAACTCCTCTCGAAGTGCTTCTAGAGTCTGAAGAGGACATTGCAAATTGAGCAATCTCCTACCCATCATATTCCACACGTGCTCAATTGGTGATAAGTCGGGAGATCTTGGTGGCCATGGTAACAATGTGACATCATTATGTTGAAAGAAGTCTATTGTGACTCTTGCAACATGTGGTCGGGCATTATCTTATTGGAAAGTTGGATCTGCCAGGGTGTCAAGATAGGGTTCTAGAACTTCGTGGATATAACGCTGCGCGTTCATGTTACCTCTGATGAAGATTAAAGGTGACCTGGAACCATAAGCTATAGCACCCCAAACCATAACTCCAACAGTGTGATGAACATGTCTTTCAACAAAAAACTGTGGATTCCTCCTTTCACCACGTCGCCTTCTAACCCTGGCACGACCATCGTGCATACCTAAACAAAATCTAGACTCGTCACTAAAGACAATACTGTTCCATTCCTGATCCCAGAGTGACCATTGTCTGCACCACACAAGGCGATTACGTCGGCGTTCTCGAGTTAAAGGGAGGACCCAGTGTGGCCGGTATGAAAACAAGCCAAAACTTCTCATTCGTCGGTAAACACTTCGCATGCCAATAGGTCTTCCGTGTTCTGCAAACCATTCATTTGCAATGGACCTGGTAGTGGAGAAACGGTCCGTTAAGGCCAATAATCTTAGGCGGCGATCTTCACGGTCTGTTGTTCTACGGCGGCGTCCAGTGCCCCTTGCTCTTTGCGTACGGCCTTCTCGAAGCCATGCCTGACAACACCTAACCACAGTGTCTACACTTCTTTGCACTCTAACTGCAATTGCCCGAAAAGAAAGTCCAGCTTCCCGAAGTCCCACTATACGGCCCCTATCAAACTCACTAAGTTGACGAAATCGTACAGGTCTCCGTACTCTAGGCATCGTAACCGATCGTAAAGGATGTCAAGAACCAAAATCCGCCAACGTTGATTCTTTACTGCGGCTGAAATATTCATTTTTAGAGCGTTAGTGAATTAAAAAAAGCAGTATAAAAACCGGAATGTCCAACTGATAAGACTGAAAAATTTTTCACTTGTGATTTACAGTCAGATAAATACATTCACGAACTTTTATTAAAATAAAACCATTCAAACTGGGTGTTCGGATTTATATGTCACTTAGTATATCATCATTGAGCTTATTAAAAATCTTATATCCCATATACCTGCATGTTTTTTGGTATGCCATAGTTCGATGTCTCGGCGGGATTAACAGCATCTTAGACATAGTTGGATATTCATGCTGGTGTTTGATGACTTCAAATTCGCGCTTATTTTTTAAAACAAACAAAGCCAACTCATAAATGTAAATACCTATAACAGTCAACATCTTTAGTGTTCTAAAGGATTCTCTTCAGGATTGGCGTCAACCAAAGTTATCAATAATTCTAATGGCATATTTTTGCAGCAGGAGAACTCTTACAGTTAGTGAACTACTTCCCCAATTGAGAATACCATACCGGATATGACAGTTGACAGCGGCATAGTATAAAGTTTTTAAAATTCGTTTACTGCACTGCTTTGGTAAGAATTTCAAGCCATAGTAACTACTTCGCAATCTATTGCACAAACGTAGAACCCCCACGACATTCGACAATCAAGTATCATCCCCAGCATGTTAACTGAATTAGATGATCGAATAGCTCTGTTAGTATGATCAAAAATGTTGAAATCTTGTTCATCTTTTAATGCGAATTTCACAGTGCTGGACTTTTCTGTGTTTACTCGGAGGAAGTTACTTTCAGACCATTTAATGATTCTGTTGTATGCTCTCTCAGCCATTTCCGGCAGCTCGGTGATGTTTGGACTGGTAACCAAGATATTGTTGTCATCTGCATATACCACAACCTTATATTCAGGACCAGCTTCAGATATAAAGTCGAACAAATCGTTAGCATACAACAGAAACAAAAATGGTCCTAGAATTGAACCCTGTGGCACACCGATGTTTGCTTCTGATGTTTCACTTTTGGTACCGTTGACCCAAACCCAAAATGTTCTCACCTGATGATTGTAATATAGGTACTTCACCAACCAGGGATTGTCTTTTCTTATCTCTCTCATTTTTGAAACTCGGCAAATTTGCGAATGTAATTTCCAGGATGCATAAGAATACTATGCTCCTATGCACTACCGTTTTATTTACGCTATAGTATAAAACTTACAGCTTAGACCTCCAGTAGTGCCATCTGTAAAGCAGATGTTACATCACATGGCGCTTAGCAAACACGTACAGCTAGAGAACGAGTGCGCATCAAGTGAACAACATCTAGTTCGAAGTTGACATCTTGTAGAGAAACCTACATAATGTCACAAGAAACCTACATAATGCCACTTTTCAAGATACGTAATACCACTGCCGGACGGCATACGTAATAAAGAGGCGGCGGCAAGCGCAGCAATTTTGTAAAACAAAAATCAATAGATCCTCAAATAGCCCCCGCTCTGATAGTCCACTGAAATTATTCATATCTGCTGAGAGCCGAAATAAATGACACGAACTGCGCTTTTATGGTTAGATGGTACTTTCTGAAATTTTGAAACCGTTGTCACTGTTACGTGACTTACTTTTGGAAAACTGATTTTTTTACCTATTGTCTTCGGAAACAGTCTAACAAGTGCAAGTACGTAGAACTAAAGGTATAAGTGGATAAAAAATTAAGGTACAAAATCGGGAGTAAACATTTCTAACCAACATTGGAGTAACGTCGACCATTTTTATTTTAAGTTTTTACACTAAAATGTAGCCTAAAATTTTTTACATACGGTAACATACAAGTTTTTACCTGCATGCATGTGTCACCGAGTATGATATTAGGCACTTGTTTAGGTCGATTGGTTTGCAGATACCGCGTTAATACGTTAGTATATGACTTTAATTGTGCTTTGGTCAAGAATTTATAGTTTAGTGTTCTTCCAAAACATTCTTTGTTGCTGAATACAATGGAACCAGAAGTAAACATTTCAAACCAAAATAGGTAAGGTGTTTGTTCTTTTTTAAATTTGTTCGGAGGAAAATTGTCGAAGTTATTGGTATTTATGTGTTCGTTGCTCCAAACTGATTTCCAATACCTACTCGGGTAGAAAAAACCGTGTCAGCTGTTTTGTGGACGGCAGCACGGGCGTCCATTAGGGGAGCAAACGGAAGTATACCCCCCTCCCCCCGGCTGCCGCTTACGAGTAAAATATTCTTAATAGAGTATATAGAGTACCCATTTCTTGGACAACGAATGGCGTGTGTTTTTTTACACCTCAAAGCAGCCCTACTTAGAAATAATTTTTCCTCCCACCGCTTAAGTCGTCAGCAATCCTGCCTCAAACTTTTTGACTGCAATCGAATCATTATTCATTTTTATTCTTACAGCAGTAAAACGCGGTCACAATCAGAAATGTGTGTAGCTTCCAACAGTAACAAACCTGAAATCTGCACACACAGATATGTTTCATGATAATTACCTACATATCGCAGGAGTCATTTAGATCATCTCAGTTTCCTTTCATCTGATATCCATTCCACGGCCATTATGTAAGTGAAATAGTTGCTAATTGCACCTTATGCATAAGCATTCCCATTAGGAAACTAAATGGACACAAATCGACTGTACACAACCACCAGCAACTGCTTAGCTAGCAACCTTTCGCAATTTCAATCCTACGCACCTGCATGTCATCGTTAAAACGAATGAAGATCATACTTTTATGCATATTAGTCCACAAACATATCTATATCTCATAAGTAGAAGAAAGGCAGGGGCCATTACGGTGAAGGTGAAACACCTTACTTTATATATCGCAGATATTGTTCATGACAGTGATTTGACACCCACCAGCAATACGGCAGGTTTGCAGGCTTGCATAATCTTTCAATTCCTGTGCACGAGCTGTAAAATTGCATAACAATACATATCACAAGTAATTGAAGATAGTCAAGTGTAAAGAACTTCGGATTAACTCTTTCAAATTGCTTTCTTCCCTTGAAAGGTTATGGTAACAAAAAGTTGGTGCCTCTAGTCAAGCTATGTGAGTGAAACGTGAAACTTAAACAATATCATGTATCCCTATTACCTAAATGGGAACTGTCAGCAATTACGTATGCCAAATCCCTAGGAATGCGGCATATAAACTAAAAATTCTTAGCCGACGATTAAAATATTTCAGTGAGTATCTCGTATTTCTAGTTAAACTCATACTTCGGTCAGGAAATGCCGACAGAGCAATACGAGTACTGTCGAGATTTTCTAGCCGAGGGCGGCTATAATAGCTTTTCCCTGACGGAAAAAACGATGACAGTTGCGATTTCTTATGTTAGCTGTGTTTTTTGCTTTAAGTACGCGCCATTGACAATGGGTCATATTTCCTCCGTCACATCATGTTCCAAAAACAAATTCCATGCAATATTCTATAGGCCTTGCAATCCATAAATTGTACAATTCAAATGAGTGGTACTACAGTAGTCTAGGAAAATCTCAGCATTCCTCTATAGGGGGCGCTCATGATTATTTGTAGTACCTAATTAATGTTAATTTTGCAATGAAAACTGTTAGCGTGCGACTTCTTAGGTCATGCGGGGCTAATGCAAATAAAAATGCAAAGAGAACAAGTCCGAACATTGGATGTTGTTAAAAATATTGCAAATGTTTCTTTACAGTGAAAAACTCACTCGTCAAACGATGTGACATATGAAACATTCTATTCCTAGTGCAAAACCGTCGCTACAACGGATTTTGTCTAACCTTGTATCTAATCACACTATAAAAAGAACTAAAAATAGAACCATTAGGATTGTAGGATCCTATTTAGTAGCTTTCTACTAAATTTTATAGCATTTTAATCGAGTTATAAAATGGTTTGTGCGCTACAATTGCTGTGCGTGGCGTATAGTACTTTAATTAAGTCCTCAAGATAAAAATTCCTTTTTTTATTGCTGTGATATACGAATGTGGTTGCATTACCCGATCAAACAACATCTAAAAAAGTTATAAAAGGGTCTGAAAATACATTATCTCTATGATATTAAGAAAGTAAGCATTGAAGATACGATGAAAGGCTAGCTGATTAAGAATACCTTCAAAATATTCAGGTTATTCGAAAACAATAGCAGTGACTGTATAGTAGAAGCTAAAATGGAAAATCGAGTCGAATCTCACCCAATATCACGTGGGCAAGAGGTTGGCCTCGTAATTTTTGCAAGAAGCCCTGTAAAATTGCGAGAAAAAATGAGTTGAGTTAAAGTAAAACATGTAACAAGTTGAAGTAAAGTTTTGTTAAATTAAATCCGGCGCAGACATTTTAAAAAATATGTGGGGTAATGACTCAGAAGTCTCGAATAGTGGCCGTACTGAAGAATACGTTTCAGACCATGTTTTTATAGGGTGTTTTAATGTTCACTGTACTGCTCTTAAGAAACTCTTGTCGTCAATGATTTTCCAAAAAACTTTGCTTCATGTTTCAGGTAAAATTCGAAAAGAAAGATTTACTACCTCCAAAATTTGCCATAATTTATGTTTTCATATTTCCGTCAAGCATTACAGTTAACATAATTTTACGATCTGATATCGAGGACGGACTTTTTTCCAATCTCAGAATAGAAACAATCTAAGGTTGATTGATGGTGAGAGAGTCGTCTGGCCATAATACGTTGAGAGACCAACTACGAGTACATAGATAGATATACATTTATTTTCAAAAGGCACATACTCTTACGCATAAAATAGGTGGAAATACTTGAAACCAATAGAACATTGGAAGCCGAAAATTTACCAACGTTATGTAAAAGTAAACAATGTGATCTGCAAAATTGATATGTAAACAAGCCATAGAGACGAGAGATTAGTGCCAGAAATGTTACCTATTAAGATAAAATCGTTACAAATGATTTAAACAGGTGACTTAGTTAAAATATGGTTCTAGCACGTTGACACTAAAACACTCTCGAACTTCTATTGTTACGTTTGGGGGCAATAAAGTGAATTTTACCTTACAAAAATTGACATACTATATTCCCATAAACCAGTTTGTATAAACCACATGTGATGGAATGGTTAAAACTCCCATGTGTGTACGCAAGGGTGCATTAAATACAGTCATAATCCTCGGTATGCATTCTCTCTGTCTCCACGAGGATGTGGTGGTACCACAGACATACCATGCTTGAGTCCGACATGTTTTGAGCGTTAACGAGATGGAACCCAATTCCATACTTAACTGCGCTAAGACCTAACGCATTTGTAAGTGCAAAAGAGGTTGATCATTTTTTGACCCCTCCTTCCTAAGATATCTTGAGATTTGTCTCGACCTCCTCCCCCGTTCCCAATCTCATATGAGATTTTTCAAAATTTCTATTTCTACTGTAAACGGAGTCAATTTATTTTAAGGAACACAATTTCCTCATTTGTACTTACCACGCCTACTTTTTGTAGGGGTTGAGAATCGGGGGTGGGGCATGGTATATATCAGTTTTTGGCAGCTTTGAAGCCCAATAATTTTACACATCTATTAGTACATATACTAAGTGACATATAAATCCGAACACCCAGTTTAAATGGTTTTATTTTAATAAAAGCTGGTGAATGTATTTATCTTACTGTAAATAACAAGTGAAAAAATGTTCAGCTTTATCAGTTGGACATTCCGGTTTTTATACTGCTTTTTTTTAATTCACTAACGCTCTAAAAATGAATATTTCAGCCGCAGTAAAGAATCAGCGTTGGCGGATTTTGGTTCTTGACATCCTTTACGATCGGTTACGATGCCTAGAGTACGGAGACCTGTACGATTTCGTCAACTTAGTGAGTTTGATAGGGGCCGTATAGTGGGACTTCGGGAAGCTGGACTTTCTTTTCGGGCAATTGCAGTTAGAGTGCAAAGAAGTGTAGACACTGTGGTTAGGTGTTGTCAGGCATGGCTTCGAGAAGGCCGTACGCAAAGAGCAAGGCGCACTGGACGCCGCCGTAGAACAACAGACCGTGAAGATCGCCGCCTAAGATTATTGGCCTTAAGGGACCGTTTCTCCACTACCAGGCCCATTGCAAATGAATGGTTTGCAGAACACGGAAGACCTATTGGGATGCGAAGTGTTTACCGACGAATGAGAAGTTTTGGCTTGTTTTCATACCGGCCACACTGGGTCCTCCCTTTAACTCGAGAACACCGACGTAATCGCCTTGAGTGGTGCAGACAACGGTCACTCTGGGATCAGGAATGGAACAGTATTGTCTTTAGTGACGAGTCTCGATTTTGTTTAGGCATGCACGATGGTCGTGCCCGGGTTAGAAGGCGACGTGGTGAAAGGAGGAATCCACAGTTTTTTGTTTAAAGACATGTTCATCACACTGTTGGAGTTATGGTTTGGGGTGCTATAGCTTATGGTTCCAGGTCACCTTTAATCTTCATCAGAGGTAACATGAACGCGCAGCGTTATATCCACGAAGTTCTAGAACCCCATCTTTTACCATATCTTGACACCCTGGCAGATCCAACTTTCCAACAAGATAATGCCCGACCACATGTTGCAAGAGTCACAATAGACTTCTTTCAACATAATGATGTCACATTGTTACCATGGCCACCAAGATCTCCCGACTTATCCCCAATTGAGCACGTGTGGGATATGATGGGTAGGAGATTGCTCAATTTGCAACGTCCTCCTCAGACTCTAGAAGCACTTCGACAGGAGTTGGTGGTTGCCTGGAATGAGATACCACAGGAGGACATTGACCACCTGATCAGAAGCATGCCTAGGCGCGTTGGAGAATGCGTAGCACATTAGGGTGCATCCACACATTATTAAAGGTCAAAGGGCTTTAAAGCAGTGCAATCATTTTGAAATTTTTATCATTTACTTATTATGCTTCATTAAGTACTTTTACAAAATTTTATTAAAATAAAACCATTTAAACTGGGTGTTAGTTTAGTATATTTCGCACATCATACGTACAATTGCCCTTAAACCTTAGACATGTGTTTATAGAAGCGACATGTGCTGAGCACTGTCTGCGTCTGATTGACTCTGACTGCATCGCCGGTTCTTTTCAGTTACTATGCTAGTGTGATTCAGCATCGTTGCCAGATGGTGGATACTTAGGGCAGGGGAGAAACTAGTGTTAACTTAATCAAATTGGTGGGGCCTGTTTGGCTGACTTAATCCATTTATTTTTTTATACATGCTTGTATCTAGTTCAGAGGGACTAACTTGTGCCGATCATCCCGCGACACTGGACATTCCGAAAAACTGACTTTCAGCTGTATTCATATATTTTAATACTTCACATCTTAAAATGGCAAAAGGTAATCAACGAATCACATAAATAAGTGCAAGAGCACAAACCGTTTTGTGAACATCAACATTAAATTAATAATGTCTCACTAACCAAAACATCGGCGTCAGAGCACGACCTGGGAGCCGAAGGCGGAATCGTGGAGATAATAGAGGCAACAGAACGAACATGATGGAGGCAACGAAGCGTTTAGAGCGCGGAGAGCGGGGATACATTGTCACGGGGGTGCCTGGCTGCCACCCTCTGTTCTGAAATATGAATTATGATTTTATGGGCCGATAGAGACCCGCTAACGTGCAAGGGTAATTAGCTCAGCCTTCCGGGGGATGAACACGGATATTAGGCTTTATTTACCGCGATCTCGACACCACGTTGCGGAGTCGCGGTGATTGCGGGGATAAAGGGGATTAGGTGCGGCAAGTTTGGAGTTTGAAAGAGTAGACAACAGGGTAATGAAGAGGATTGTGATATCGTTTTGATTATTAATAAGGAAAATTTGCAGTTAGAATCAATATTGTTTCTCACTCTATAAAAGTGTTTAAGTGCGGCGTGCGAGCAGGCCACAAGCTTGTCCTATCTCTGGATTCTCCTAAAAACCTACAAGCAACCTAGCAACCATTCTGAACTTTCTAGAGAGTAATGGTTTTCTCTTTGGAGAGTTGTTGAAACTGAAGGTGTGAAGTATTAGGGATTCTGCCATTACGGACAATGCCTTTAACGACGTTCAATAATCTGTATATCACCTCATCATATAAAGAGACATGCCGAGTCGCGAGATTAGAAATAATAAACCTTCAAAATGAGGCAAGTACCGATTGCATTTCTTCTGTTATTACTATTTATTGTAAAAAGTTGTAAAAATGTTCAATATATAGGTAAATATGTCGATGTATTGATGTTCGCCAAAAAATGTACTCTAAAATATTTGCGGAAGCTCAAAGTTACGAACATTGTCTATTATTGGCGGCTTCCCTCAATATTTTTTATATTTTCAGAACATATTAGATGTAACATAATGAGAAGAACATAGTACAAATTGAGAATTGTTCCACACCTAAAAAAAGAAGGTGAAGAGAACCGATATGGCAGACAGTGGGCATCAATATTATACAATAACTATGCATAATCCACTATGACTGATTAATAATAAGCATTTGATATCTTTCCAGAATTGGTTTAACGAGAGTTAGCATATGTGATAAATACTAGCAGTATTGAACGTGGAACTGCGCTGATGTATTCTAGTGGGTAATAATGATTGTTCTATACTTCGACAGGTTTTGAGGTAAATATTGAAATTCCAGCTAGAAGTATCTAGTCATTTTAATTAATTTTCATGGAGTAAAAATCTTTAGATACTTACAGTCTTGCTAAAAAGGTATCCCGAAGTTATCATTATTCACTGCTTGGTATAGAATATTATGGGATCACACTGTAATCATTACTCTATTGGTTTATTGTCATAAGAAATTCAAACTGTGATCGTAGTAATTATTGTTAATTGTTACGCAACGCGGCAGCAGTATTAACTATAAATCATATCGCACCCAGTTTGTATAAACGCCTTTGATGTATTGTGATAAACAGTCCTATAAACCAAGACTTTGCGACCACCTATGTAAACAAAACCGCCTGGTGATCTGGAAAAATAATATATCATTCATTATTTTCGTATTGTCTAATAAATCAATTCTTTTGTAAATATAATTTTAACGTTTCCGTTTCAACTTTGGATTGTTTCATATCACGGATGAATGCAATACTGCCAAAACATTGTTGTTAATATTTATTACCCCACCATAGGCGGAGGTGTCAATACTATTTTCCAAAGACGGCTTCTGCTGGTAGATTGACATCTAGACTGGAAAATTCAAATCGACACTGCTCGCAAAAAGCTGAATGCTGTGATGGTTTTGTCATAAACAGTCTAAAAAATTACGTGTCGTGAAATTTCAATTGGTGTCTACTATGCGTTTATACTCGGCCTTATAATATAATATCGTTGTCACAGGAGAGGACACAACCATCGACAGAGTCTTATCAGACAAAAAGGATCTTTAGAAATATGTTCAATTTATCGTTCAGAACGTCATGTAGGGACTATTTCAAGAGATAGCCACTCTTGTCCGTTCTCTCATTCTATTTGCTAAAACTGCTAACTTATACCCATAAAAAATGTACTCTTCGAAAAGTTGCGGTTTCATGATTATAATACTAGGAACAAAAATTAGGTTTGCTTAACTGTTCATGAAAAGTCGCACGCTGGTATACGAATAGACAATAATAATAATAATAATAATAATAATAATAATAATAATAATAATAATAATAATAATAATAATGGCGTGTCCTTACTTTTGGATTAAAAAAACTCATTTGCTCTTCCATGCAAGCCCCGTAAATTATCCTATAAGGAGAACCTAACAATTACAGATTGATGATAATAGTTATAATTAATACAAACAGCAAAAATAAAACTATTGTAGTCTTTACACATGGGATTTGACTCTATTTTGGAAGCTACTAAGTGAGAGCGAGTTTTTTACTATATCTATATAATATATATTACTTTTTAAACTGTTCAATACTATGGAACGGAACACCATAGAGATTACAAGTACGAGTTTGTCTATACCTAATTTGACATAGATTTAAAGTGGTAGCTTGGTTTTGTGAATATTGTAAGTTAAGCAAGCAAGATGATATCAAAAAGCGCTCATGCATTTAGAACCAGCCTGAGGCTACTTTACCAGAATCGATTAAACAAGTCGGTAACATACTTTAAAAAGCTCTTATCTAACACCTGAAATAATATGAGTATCAGAAGGCACATTAACTTCTTAATCACATGTATGTTTTAATTTTTCAGTACTCACTTTGTCGTTTCTTTAGGTTGACTTCTATTTCGTCTGCATTCTTTAGAAATATTGTATGTCGTACATATGACGTGTTCCTGTTTATACCTACGTACAGCGTTCGGACCTCATAAAGGAATTTGAATTTGAAACAAAAAGTAAAAGCTCGTGGTATTGGGCTTACAAAGGAGTGCGTGTACACGACAAAGGATCATTTTGATACACTCATAACCGCAGCTTATTTGCCAGCTAATATTTACAAATGCTCTATTTGCTTTCCGGTCCCCTTTGATGTCAAGTAGCAACCCTCGCTGTGCATCTAAAATAATACGCTATGTATACAATATGTTGGCACAATCCAAAAAAGGGGTGAGTGGACCAAGACAACCCCAATGTCATTTTGGTATGTCTAAACAAACGTTTGGGATTTGTATTGTGTACAGAATATAATCTGGTGTAGAACCACGAATCATTCGTTTCTATGATACATTGAGGTGCGCTTACGTAAAATTTTTATAACAGTCGCTCCCCCGAGAATCTGGCTGCCTCCTAAAATTTGCATAAATAGCAATGTTTTGTGTACCATTTGGCCACTCCAAGGAAATTTGCTGCTACTCATGCTCACGCAAAAATTTGAGGGTATGATGCAAAAACTCCCTTCTCGATATCTAATTGGCCACCATTCGGGCGTCCATAATATACAAATCCGCGAGCCTTCGGGAAGATGCGCTAGCGGTCGACATCGTAACACACCGGGCTAGCTAGACCCAGTCCTCTTCGCGACAGGTATATTTCCTCTTTTCGTTGCGTTTGATGTGGATATTGAAAGTATTCGCAACATCCTGAGTCTTAGAAAGGGCAAACGTACGGAGCAATCCAAGTATTCAATATGTCCAATAGGTATGTAGAATTAACGGGCCTAGAAGCGTCTAAGTCTACTAGTGTCAACCCCCATCACCTACAACCCCCATCAAAGACTTGGCCCCATCTTCCCCATCTTCTTTGTCCTTACCAGGGAAAATCAAGTGACAGCTATAGGTATAAAAATAATATGTTTAAATAACTAAAATCTTTTAACTATAAAACCAGAGACGCAATCAATCTACTTTAATATAAAATAAGCACTATTCATGGGCAAAAAAAAATGTTGTCCGGCTCTGGATTTTGAAACCGTCCGACTAGACTTTCGTTACTCCTAGATAATTTTTTTAATGTGCAAAATTTCATCAAAATCGGCTAAACAGTATCTGAGATATGTGATCGTGAATATTTGACGTGTTTAAGTAAATCACGCCGTATATCCAAAACCGAAACTTCATTCATTTTCAGGTACGAAAAGGCCTCGGTCGATACTACCTATAATTTCACTATATCCATTTAAACCCGGAAGACCCTGTATACTAAATAACTCCTACGATCAGCATTTAATTCATAACTGAAGCATGCGCTAAATTCCTTTTTTGGCCTAATTAAAACGCTTCCATACTATTTTGGATGTTTGGTACTAAAACCATCCGGAGCAAAATACTGCACTTCCACCATTATCTAACGTTACTTGTAATATTGGTGTATGTTCATATACTTTATAAGCTTTGTGTACATAATTTAGAGATCTATTTTTACACACGTTTAAAGTGAAAGGCATTATTTTAGCAATCCTTTACATCAACAGCAGCTGTCGTTGAGCACTTACAAATCCATGCATTCCATAAATCCGTGAAAAATAAAGAATAAGCAGGAGACCATAATTCATAAAAATCGTGTACACACAGATATTAAAAATGATTTAAATGGTTCTTCAAACAGCATTCATGTTTTTTTCTTAGAACGGCTTATGAAATGTGTTTGTATGAATGTTCAAGCAAGGAATTTAAGTGATTGGTATGTATAGACTCTGTCGCGTAATTTTCTACATAGCATGTTCGTACGACTTAGACGGTTTCAATGTGGCAAAGTTGGAGAAAGTAGTATCTAGATTTGCTGTATTTTTTTCAAGAACGTCTAATTTTGTCAGCACTGAATCACCTAGGTTCGAACGGAACCTAACTTACTTTAATCTAATTTAACTTAACCTACAGAAACACTCTTGGGCCAAAATTTCTGGTGAAAGAGTGGCTTAATTTTTGAAAAATCGATTCGATTTAAGGAGAAGGAGCTAGCGTAATTTTCGAAAATACGGCTTTGCTACCAAAAAAGTTACATGTGACCCTTTTAACCTAGAAAAACTACTCCACGTGGCTACCTTTAGAATGCCAAACTTATTAAGTGAAATTTCTGGCTAAGTCATATACAGCAATTATAATATTGTACAATGGATCCCTCCACAGTTTCTACCTTGTGTGTTTCCGGAAAAAACCTCCGATAAATAAGTGATGACCCAGAACTCTTTCAAAAAGCTGGGTGACAAGATCTTGCATTCTGGCTGGATGTACCTCGATGACAGGCTCTATGAGCACGTTTATATTCTTGATTAAAGAACTGCATTTTCTAAATTGTTGTCCTTCCTGTATCCCCATTAGCTAGAAAAAAAAATTTCTAAACTTTTATTCTTCCTGTATCTCCAACCCATGGTATGGTGGTCTTACGACAATTTCCAAAAGAACTTAGTAGTCTTAAAATATACCAAAGGATCAATCACTCCCTGAATGGTTGGTATTAACATTCACAAAAATGGTGGAGGCATATACAAACATAAAAATAATGGTCTTTATTTATAATGCATATAATGTCAATATGGTCGTGAAGTTTCCTACCATGACAAAGCGTTTTATTTTCGCCTTGTATATATTATTATAATATATATTTATATATATATAAATATATATATATATATATATATATATATATAAATTATATTATTAGTGAATGTCAGCCCAATACTATATAATAAAGCAAAGACAAATGGATTTGGATTTATAGGCTTATTGCTGTAATTTATTCCATAATATTCTTCATAAAATAAGCTACTCCGCCTCTGGTTTCCATTTCATCCCGTTCAGTGCTCACAAACACACTTACAGTCTCTCACACACATACACACAAACAGACACACAGAGAAATTATCTGCCATTCTCTCATCAGCGACGTCATTCTGTGACGCTTGCTTTGCTCTGCTCTCTAAAAAGCGATAATCAGATATTCTGATAACGCTACAAAAGCGTACACAAAGCTACCGAAATAATGCGCTTAGAAGGTGAGCGGGGGTTGGCAGGGCAAATTACGACGGCATCAAGCGTGCTTTGAAGGCGTTCCGCTTGGCGTAGCGCATAGAGGGCGTTGATAGGGCGTCGCCAGCGACACTCTATTGTTTGAGTACACTCAATTAGCGACGTAGTAGTAAGGCGGAACGTCGAATGTGAGTATGATTATAGGTACCGGGGCATTGACGTTGGTTTGGGGATCAGACGCTATAGGCAATATTGTAGCATGTTACTATAACTCGAGATGATAGATTCACTTTCGTACGCAGTTGCGCATGACGTCACTCGGTGACAAATGTTCGGCACGGGTGGTGACATTAACATTAACGCAACACAATCTGATGTATACTTGTGAACTCGTTTTGTAGCTGTACGTGTTGTTTAAACGTCAGCAAACATCGATCATAGCGAGCAAACGTGGGTTAAACTATTTGCACACTAAAAACTACCTCCTCGGTAGGTAACGCAAAACACCTTTTGACAGCATCCGCTCAAGGACCGCCACACGTGGTACGTAATATGAACGGAGGGCGCATTTTGTCCTTTGCCTTGGAGCGGCCAAAACCCTGAAGTCGGACGTGCATTCACCATTAGGAACGACAACAGGTTCTTCCTTTGGAGGCCCTTGAACTAACATCTACTTGAACTACTCTACAAGTAGTGGTTCGAGCGAGCAAACTAATATTTTTGTCGACTTGACTGTTAAAAGATAATGGTATCCCAAATTAATAAGAATGTTTCTCCACATAAGTTAGATTCCTAACTTTGAATGTCCATGTTTTGAAAATCTCAAGTGAACTATTCAGAGTGGCAATAAACAATAAAGTAACCACTATAAAAGACGAAGAAATCTATTTTAAAGGAGCAGACTGATCGGATAAACATTTTGATTTAGCTGACGTGCTCTCAAGGTATAAATACGCATTATTTATAAACTGTTTATATTGACTTACTCGATGATATCGGCTTTATTACAAACAAACACAGACAGGCAGTCGACATTGTTACTTAATTATTAAGCGCAGTACTTGGAAGCCACTTAGTTGGTATGTGAATGATGTTTATTCGATGATCAAAAAGAGCGTAGAAAGATCAATAATACCAACACCAACATACTCCAGAAGATATTGTCAAAGTAGCAAAAATAGTGTGCAATAGGTGCACAAACTAAAAGCTTACTTGGAAAGAACACCGTCACACCACAACTAATCGGCCCACTCGGCACAAAATCCTCAGAAATGTCAAAGCGTTTTGACTTTTCCGGCGGTATGTCAGCAACCATTGGACCAAAATCTATGAGGCATTTTTTCCGTATCGGCAAAACATAAAAACAATAAAAGTTCACAATTTCATCGGAATAAAAATACTTTTTGATGTATACAGAAATATGCGCTATTCTATTCGCACTTCCCGGGGCAATAACAGTTCAGATGTACTTTTTTCGTCAATTGGCATTGAAAATAAAGTGATTGATCATAAAATATAGTTTATATATATTTTTGGACTGCTTTGACCTCTTATAAGCCTCTGTGGCGAACCAAAATATTTCTTCAAAACTCACCCCAATACACTTGTCATCGTATCATATCAGACATATCGAATGCTTTGTGATAGATTTGCAATTCATACGAAGCTTTCCATGTATATATACACACGAGTGACACACGTCAGCACACAGCAGAAACTTCAAAAACAAATGATGAACGATATTACTTGGGGAACAAAGTTAGAATAGACGCAGTGACTGTCATCCGTGAAATTCTTAACGACAGACGACGGCGTTCCCAATAATCCCACAGGCTCCTGTGGGACTGCTTCCCAATGTCGGCATGGATAAGCTTTCACAATATCTTTGGTTGACAGTAAACACGGTTGTTTTCATGGTAATAAGCTAGATTGTATCTGCGATAATCAAAGACCACATATGGCTTTACATTGCTAATACGTTGATCAAGGTTGGTGGTCTGGTTAACTTTCTGAAACTATAATCAAAAGTATGGATATTTTGAAGCTAAAGTAAGCACCTGATATATACATATATAACCGATAGCAGTTTATTGAAATTTGTCTAAAGACGACTTAAATACAACTATCACACCATGTGGGTTGTTGACGAGTTTATAGAAATAATTTTTCCACAGCTCGGTAGACCAAAATGTTCACAACAAAATTGTGATGTCGAATTTTGCAAAAGAAGTATATTTTTGAAGATAAATTATCCTTTAGGGACACACAAAATTTTGCTGAGAAACTTTTGATTCACCGTCAAAGTTGAGAAAAATATAATGTTCTCACATATTAAAAAAAAGCCAGCAACTATTAATAAAACTGGTTCAGAGGAAAGTTGTAGAACTTGAAAACTAGACCATTTATGACCAATTTGCAGAACGGTAAAATTTTAATCCAAGAAATCACCAATTCCCACATTCACTTTTTACCAAAAGGTGCTAAGAAAAAGCGTGCAATAATTGCTAAAATTTAAAGCCCCTTCGTAATAACTAACATCTGAAAAAACTCTCATTTTCTGAAAATCTTATTTCGATCTTTTGTAGATGGAGCACATTGCATATAAAGTCACGCCTTAAAGGTATTTTCACCCTCTACATCTCTTATTACAGTTCATTTTTTTGAACAGGCATGGAAAGTGAGTTTTCCAACTTTGACATTGAGTAAAAAAGTTACCCAGCAATATCGTTTCTATCGTAGGACGGAAGATAACTTCATTTACATTTAGGAATATAATTCGGTTGCTTATAATTCTTTTCTATGACGGGGTCCATTTTTGACTAGTTAGCCTGACCTACAGTAGCACTACGTTGTTTGCTCCTCCTACTCTCCTTAATGTTTCACCTACAAAAAAATGATAATACGTAAGACAGAAAAATAATGTATAAAGCTCAAGTTCAACAAACACAAAACTTGTTGCTTGAAGAACACATATTCTTCTGATCGGTCTTGATCGGAGATCGTGGAATTGAAGTAATATCATTCTTGTTTCTGGAAATAGGATTAGGAAATTTATGTTTTAGAAATACACTGTAACAATAAGGAGATTGCTTTGTTTTGAAGATTACTATTATACTCTTATGTACTCCAAACAAACAAAATAGTGACCATGGCCTCCTTTAATTCAAACAAATTGATTAGTTTTTTGTATTAAGTTCATTACTACTCCAAAACAGAGACTTTATAAAGATTCAAATAAAAATTTTCCTAGAACTAACCAAAGCTGGAAGTTTCCCTTAATTCAAGATCACCTTTTGTGTGTACCAATTGCCTTTTCAACACCTCAATTAATTGATTCTTGTGCACTTTTCTTAGGACTGTTAAAATAACGATCTGATATCCTCCAAAAGTCCAAGTTGACCAAAAGACATTATTTTGCTTCGATTTTTGGATCCCAACTACTGTTGTATCTGAAACCAATTTTTCTTAATGGAAATAGCATGTGCTTCCATTTCAGATACATGAACAATGCATATTCGGCATTCATCATTAAATCTGCATTTAAAACAAAACAACTGTCACCTAAAGAGGAGTCAATTTAACAACAAAATAAGCCATAAGTCATTAATATTTTTATATCGCTAACCAGATAGAAATAAATGTCGATCAAGAACAACCAGAAAATTTGGTTCAAAGGTTCAAAATGTTCAAGGAAACGTCTCATTTAATCAGACATCAAATGTGCTCCAACTTCTTAACTGACGTTAGTTATTTTCTAAAAGCTGTAGTTTATAAATCTTGCCAAGACAAAGACTGCAGAAGTACATTAACAGACCGATTAATGGCCCCAAAGCGGCGTGTTGTAAACTAAGTCAAACAAACAAAGGGAAACACGGGCATTGTGTATCAAGCGTACTCGTGAAAGTCAAGAGTCAACTGTGAAAAGATACGGAACAGGTTTATGCGACGGATATACTTCAAATAAATAAAAAATCTGATGACGTGTTGAAATATCAAAGTCAATAGACGACGGAATATACGGTATTTTTTCTGCTACATGCCTATGTATCCTCTGTTTTTAATTTAAACTCTTACCCCCGCTTTGCTAATGTGAAGACTTGAGGTTACGGTTCTTACGTTATCAATAACCGCTAAGAAACCCAGGTCACATAACACTTTCAAAGTCTGAATAACTCCTGTAATCTAATCACTTGGTTTACAAGTGGGGTTGCCAGGAAAGTTTTGGCGACGTTATCAAAAATTATTATTTTCATACACTTTCATTTGTTCTTTTCACGTTGATGCCTCACATCTTCTGTGCTCGCGCAAGATGGCGGAAAAAGACTAAAAAAGCACCTCATTGAAATATAATTATAAACAGTTGGTTGCTGATTGTAATTTGTTGAGAAGATGATATTCAAGTTTGAGTTGCATGTTATACGAGTTGGCTCCTAAAATGATTAGTGAAGAGCAGCAAAGAAACTATGTGGTCATACGAGGGATGTCTTTTAAGTTTTGCATATGAAAATAAAACAACACGGTAGGTAGTTTAAATGACTTCATTGTTTTCGAAGTATTCTCCATGAAGATTAATACACATACTTATACTTATTCCACTCGTTTCTGCCAGATCCAAAACGACATTTTTGAACGCGTCAACTGCTTCTTCTGGTGACAGGAACCTTTGACCACACAGTCTGTTTTTAATTTTCGTGAAAGTGAAGAAATCGTTAGGACTTGGATCGGGACTATATGGAGGATGGTTCAATAATTCCACGTTTTCTTCCGTTAAATACTGCCTTGTTTTTTGGGCTGTGTGCGAGCTTGCATTGTCTTGGTGGAGGATGATTCTTCCTTCGGGGTTGATTTTTCGAAGCTCGGTGATGACTTTTGGCAAACAAATGGTGGTACACCATTCCGCAGTAACAGTTCTCTGCTCATTAAGGGGAATTGTTGCAATATGACCCGCTTTGGACACAAATGTCGCGACCATCTTTTAAGAAACACTTCGAGAACGGATGACTTTTGTTGGCTTTTCTTCACCTTTTAACACCCAAACACCCGACTGTCGTTTATTTTCTGGTTCATAACAGTAAATCCACGATTCATCACCACTAACAATGCTGTACACATTTTTGAGTTTCCGGAATTCAAACGGTCAAGCGTTTTTGACACCAATTAACCCTGGCTGGTTTCTGCTCGTCAGCAACAGGTGGGGTATCCAACGGGAAACTAATTTTCTGACTCCTATTCTTCATATAAAATTTTTTGAATGAGGTCTTTGAGATCTTCAGGACGCACTAAATCTCGCATATGTCACATGTCTATCTTCAATTATGAGTTTGCGCACAGAATCGACGTTTTCCTGGGTGGACTGCCGTTTTTGGTGCACCCACCCTGTGTGATCGTCGCTAAGACTCACCCGCCCCCGTTTGAATTCTTCATACCAACGGGAAATTGTCGACTGATGTGGACGCTTCGTGCCGAAAACAGATAGTAACTCAGCAAGGGCATTCTTGTTTGCGATAATTGTCTCTAAAGTTTTAATAAATTATGGCGCGAAAATGTTCTGGTGTTGAGTTTCATTCTTCTAATGACTTGGTGACACTTAAAAATTCACTGTAGTGAGAACACTGCACGTATTGTTGTGAAACTTTGAATTTAAGTTTACTAAAGAGTGAGGTTAATATTCAGTACTGACGCGCGGACTTCTATGTTTCTATATGCAAAACTTAAAAGACATCCCTCGTAAAGTGAACCTGATGAGGGAGAACACTGCTGAGACTGATGTGCAGTCAGGTAATATTGAACAAGACGCGGCTAAAAAGTTATTAAATAGTTGAGAAGATATAGAAATGGAGCCAACATCGTGTTTTGGCATGAGATTTGCAGCATCTTGATTTCGAGTAAGAGGTAAGGGTTAAGTCACCTGGCAGGAATGCATACCAAAATCAGTACTCGCTGGTGTGGGAGAGTGAAGCAGTTGGTCCCTGGAAGTCCAATATGATTGAGGGCCAGGCTCACTTTCTCTTCGTGATTCTAATCCCTTGTTCAAAAATAGGACTATAGGTCAAGGATAAGGTTTTACAGTAGCATAACTTCAACATTTAAACCTACAATGATGATTGTTTTTAATATTTAGAACTGAAATTAAAGGTCTTTTTTAGCTAGATGCAACCCTACTATAAACTTTTGATGTGGCATCTCGGTCTATACTACCCTTTACATCAAATTTCAGTCACTTAGCACAAGTTCTGCATGATGAATAATCGATATTTTAGGGATAACCACTCCTTGTATTTAACCATTAAC